>JAJJWW010006138.1:0-400406 GCA_023531295.1 Papaver armeniacum | reverse complement strand
CTACGGCCCATGGATGTGCGGTCCATCTAGTTTCCCCTTTATGTGTATATCATGTAACCTAGCTATGTATTACAATCAATCTCTCTAATACGATGGTTCTCTTTCTTGTCTCTACATCTCCTTTCTTCATCTCTAATTCTCCTAAATCACGTTATCAGCACGAGTTGGAACGGGTTGGATCGGCCTTTTCAGCAGATTTATTTTTGCATTCTCCTTCACAGGGATTTCCCACCGACGACGAAATTGTGGTTTCCCACCGACGCGATTAGATCACAACATAAACATACAACGAATATATTAGTATACGTGATTACATCATAGCATAAACATACACCGCATATATTAGTATTATAATAAGATGCGATGTATTTGCATTATAAAATGTATTCACAAATCAAATCACAGATCGAATTTAATCTACACATATATATTGGACGGCTATGCCATAATCAAAACTATATATATCCAAAATCAAAATCATAGAAAAAAAAATATCTAACTTAGCTGATTTGATTTCGGCGATTTCAGCATTAGATTGACCATTATTGTATAACTGTGATGATGTAAATCATCCATGTAGAAGAAAATAAATAAATAATAATCAATCGATCCCATCTAGCTCTGCCTTATAGCTTCGTGCATGATAACGTGATTTTGGAGAATTAGAGATGAAGAAAGGAGATGTAGAGACAAGAAAGACAACCCGGCCTATCCTGTTCCTCCTATTCCAGTTCGGGTCTGTCCTATTTCAGTTCGGGTCCTCCTGTTTCCATTTAAACATCTGAACGAGAAGCAGGTACTCATAAATCCTTCTTTACTTCTCTATTATGTTTACAAATGCAATCAAGTAATTTCCTATCACGTGTTATTATCCCATGATATGTTTTGTCTTGTTTTTGATCATTATCTTAATAAGAACCGAATTGCCATTGTCAAAAGGGTATGTTTGCCATGTAAGAGTATCAATTTTTGATTATTCTTAGATCCATCATTTATCGTGCATTTTCCGTTTTTACTTCATGTCGTCGTGTAATTTCATTATGCTCTTGTGAATTAATTGTCCGTTACATTAACTGTTGCACTATCTGTGAATGAGATTGTCAACATTTATGCTCTTGTGAAAAAAAAAAAAAAGGTGTGCTCGGGTCTCGGACTGCAAAATGCCAACTGATACGATCGTATCACGCGGCTAGGATTTAGAAATATAATTCTGCATGCAGATTAAACGATTGGTAAATGATTAGACCCCTAATGACATATTTGGGCCCGTTCATACTATTTGCTATGTCTGTTTGCTTATTGGGTCATTGTTTAAACATGTCCAACACCTATTTTTCTCCGGTTGTTGTCTATAAAAACATGGGATGTGGTTTAAGCCCATGTCATGTAAGAAGTCAAGGCGACCTTCACACATTGACTTTGATATAGTTGACCCAGAATGTTACTTTAGATTTTACTGTGATCCTTGGTCGGGTTATGACTGTTGGTCGGTGAAGTTATATTGATCCACCTGCAGTACCGTCAAGAAAAATTGTTTCCTAAAAATCTAATTTGACGTAACTTCCAGAGTCAAAAGATATGCTGCAAATTGGTACATGTATCCCAACTTTTGTGGAAGAACTCGCAAAAGGCGGTATGAGTCAGATTTTTTTTTTCCTTCCATCTTTCTACTTCATTTGTAATACTAACGAACAAGTATATATTAAAGTATGCAAACAAGAGATTTTACTATCTTTAGTAATATATTCAACCAAAAGTAAGTGGATGACATGTGCTGTGAAATTCTTTTGGCCTGTTGAGATAAAGAATTTCTCAAATTAAGCTAAATGTAACAAAAATTGAAAATGGAAAGAACCCCCGGGGTAATGAGGGTTAGACGTACCGACTCATATAAAGCATGTGAAAAGGGACATCTATATTATGAGACAAAGATGTACTTTTTTCCCTTGGTAGTAATGACACCAAAGTATAGGTATCAACTGAATATGGGATGAAGCTAAGATGTAATTCTAGCTCTCACCAAAGAGTTGGAAATGAATCTTCTTACCGATATTGGTACAAGCAATGCAATGCGGGTACGATAGCAGCAACCAATTTCTATGAGAAGGTCATACTTTAATTAGACATCAATTTTAATGACAAGAAGAACTTTGTCTAGCCAATTGACTATTTATTTGAACTAGATCCAATATATGTTCTTATGGATTGAAAAGTACATTATTCCCCCGAGACATAAATTCTCTAAAGAACTTGAGATATATCCGGATGAAAAATACAGCATCCCCCCTGAAACGTAACATATATTCAATCTAAAGTACTTGAGACTAATAAGGCCACACCACTTATTTAACATCTCAAGACTCAATGTCGAACAGATAGTGGATTCCTTCCTACCAGCTTAAGGAATTTAAACTAGTTGTTAAACTATTTCCTTATAATGTGACTACGAGGATTGGATCATCGAGCGCAACATTGCTCAAAATTTATTTTCAAGATAGAGCAAAGACGGCACAAAATCTCTACATGTACCGAGAGATAATCACACCTTGTTAAATTCCAAAGTAACCCATGCAAATGGATATCATGTGGAACCTCACAATGATGAGAATGTAATTGATTGCATCTTTTATAGCCTCTAATATATTTGGAAGGAAATATAATTTAGAGAAACTAATGAGTCAATCTAGTGAAATGTAAATCACTATAGTATTTGGATTATTGAATCCATACTCACTCTAACGATGAAATGTTGGGGATTCACTCATATAGGCTTTTGGCATAACCATAAAGCAACTTTGGTTATGACATGATGATTGTTTTGAAAGAACTCGTACAAATATCACTTTATTTGAGTGAACGAAAACGGGAAAAAGATTGACATAATGCGAAGTGACGGCATATCTCACAATAAGTGTTTTCTAAAATACTAGATGCACCCCCCACCCCTTCCCGTTATGCTTTTAAAGTAAGGAAGCACATCACTCATTTTACAAAGCCTATTGTAAAAAGGATTGAGACCATCCAAAGATGCAAATGGTAAACAACCTATATTCATGCAGAATGCGGACCATTAAAGTGACTTATGGCTCTGGTGAATGTTTTGACATTTTGGAATAGTTATAGTTCCCAAGAAATTTGCGTCTGAAAACTCCTAGCACATATTACATAATGCAAAGTGCAAAGGCTCACCACCCTTGTTAATGCTAGAGAATTTACATCAAAAGGTCTTGATGAATATTGCATGTTTAATAGGATCAATATAGAGCATCTTATACCCAATGGTCTCGCAGAGGCTACCATCAAAGGTTACAGATGGTGTCTAAGGAATAGGTTATGCGTACTAACCTACCTTTAATTACTTTGGGGATATGCAATATTACGCACATATTTACTTAATTCGTTTTTAGACCCCAATATTAGTCAACCTTTTTTGCGTACCAGTTGGTAACTGGATTTAAGCCTGACATTCGTTTTCTTACGCATTTTTGGTTGCACTATACATGTGCCATTACGATTCCACATCGTACTATGATGGGTCTTCAAAACTGTTAAGTAGTTATGTTGGAAATGAGTTCCCAACAATTATCCGCATTTTTAAAACCTTTGACAGGAGATCTCTTACCGCTAGATTTGCGGGTTGTCATTTTAATGAGACAGTCTTCCCATCGTTAGGGGGAGATAAGAAAACGTATTTTCTAAGGGAACGACAGGAATTGTCGTGGTTTGTTCCCATTGTGTCTCATATTGATTCTTGTACTCCACAAATGTAAATGTGAAGTGACAAAGAATAATCGATTTTCAGAATGTACACTGATGTCGCTAAAGTGACAAGATCACACATACCAGCTGCAAATATTCCTTCAAGGTTAGAAATCCTCAGTATGGGGTACACCATAGACTAAGGTGTTGCAACTACACTTGGAAGAGGTGTAGTTGAGGCCGTGGCTCCATAAAGGAAGATGGAGAGACCACCAGGTTCGATCAATGCTCACCTAGAAAGGAAGTAGATGAGTAAGGCACAACCTAATTTGTATCATTAATGAAATCATCTCATTTTGTTGTCTCTGACTATGTCCATGAATCAATACTGGAGGACGCTCCAAAGTTTTAAATGATTCTAGAGAAAAATAAAATCCTGATGGATTATGAGTATGCACATGAGTCAATGGAAGGATCATGCATGCGCAATAATGATATAATCCTTAAATAGTTGCTCCAAAAGTAGAGCACAATGAGATCGAACCATGCTTTATTTTGATTAATTTCAAATAAATAACATATTTGGCCTACGCAATCCAGGTAGAACTTAGATCTTTGGCAAATATACAGGTATTTGGTGTGGTAGTGCTAACCAACCAAGTGTAAATCCAATGGGACATACATGATTATTTGTCATAGAGCACAGTGGGAAGAATGAAGTCTCAAAGTATCAAGACTCGCCTTGTGGCGCGAGGTTTCTCAGAAAGCCCTGGAATTGTTCTCTTATGTGTGTGGTTGTTACGTATCTCTGAAAGAATCAAGAGATAGCAGATTTTTGCAAAAGTGCATGATGGCCTTTTGCTTCCAAACTCGAATGACTCTAAACCACGGAGTGTGTTTGTAGTTACACTGGAACACTCACTTATTGATTTAAACAATCAGACGGATGTCGTATACCCGTCTAAGTGACTATTTGATTGGGAAGGGATAAACAAGTATGGTTTCGTGTCATACGTATTAAATAAGTTCCTGATTCAGAATTATAGCTATCTATGTCGACGGCATGGACATGATAAGTACTCTTAATGGAATAAGAGATCTTACAAGCTATTTAAAATCTGAATTTGAGATGAAAATCCTGGGAAATCTCGATATTATCTATGTTCTAAACTAGAAGACCGAGTTTGTGGTATAATATTCCACCAGTTTGCATATGTCCATTGTCAGGAAATTTAACAAGGACGTGCATGCTGCTAGCACTCCCATGATTAGTCGAGTTTCAAATGTACATAAATGACCAATTTGTCTAAAGGAAGATGACGAAGTTGGGTCGGGAGATGAACTTTCCTCATCTAAGTATAATAGACGCATTATTGTACTTAGCATAATGTACTCGACCAAATGTTACATCCTCAATGAACTTGTTAGCTAGATATAGCTCAGCGCCAATTCATCGTCATTGGTATGGTATAGTGAATGTAATCATGTGCTTAAAAGTAACCATTGCCATAAATTTATTTTATCCATGCAAAGACATAAAAAGGAATGCTAACGAAAGTGCAATCCAAAGGTTGTTGATAATAAAGGAACAATAATCTCTTCTCCAATGAAAGTAATCAGGGGGAGATACGGTAGAATATTTTCTAGGTCATTACCGATATTCAGTTTCGAAAAGTACATGACTAAAGGAACATTCTGGAACAACTCTGAAAGTAATCAGGGGGAGATGCCGACATCAGAGGGAGGATCTAAGGATATGATGTCGACATAATTTACTTCGAAATTGAAGCTGTGTTGTACTCTTTTTCTCTTCGATCGAGAATAGTTTTTTCCCAAAGGGTTTTGTTACTCGACAAGGTTTTTTAGTGAGACAATAATAAAAGCATCAAGTATGTTGAACGTTGAAGACATAAATATCGCGTTGATATTATTGAAAATATCTGAATCAAAGAAATGAAACACGATAGTCAGTTAAGCAACGTAACTTCCAGAATCAACAACATGGTTTTATAAACATCCAAGTCACCAAAGTAAAGTGCGATAAACTCCTTTTGACTGCATTAGACTAATGAAAATTGCCTGACATCAGGGGGAGCATCTAATGGTGTGTTGAACTCTTTTCCTTCACCGAGGTTACTTTTTCCCACAGGGTTTTGTTGCTCGGCAAGGTTTTTAATGAGACAACAACAAACATTGGAAATGTAATTTCCCAGCTAAGGCTATTGTCTTTCCCACGAAGATTTTTTTCCTTACGAGTTGTGAAGCAACTAGTCAACTTCAACGGAGCAAAGTGATCATCCACAACGGATCACCTTTACCTGCATCTGTCACGTTGTACTATTTTCCCTTCGTCAAGGTTTTATCCTAGTGGGTTTTCCTTGTCAATGCTTTAATGAGGCAACGTATACGCATCCAACTATGTTCTAAGGTTAATTAATATTGTACTCTTTTTCTTTAGTTCAAGTTTTATCCCTCTGGGTTTTCCTGACGAAGTTTTAACGAAGCAATTAACTTAGACTCGTCGATCTTTGAAGATCGTTTTGCATGTGATGAACTACATGTAAAGTAAGAGACAACATGTGAAGTACTACATGTGAAGAGTTGTAGCAAGGTTTTATCACATTGGGTTTTTCCTTGTCAAAGTTTTAGTAAGGCGATTGATTTCGGCACAAGTCATCAAGGAGAGGACGACATTTGAAGAACTACATTCAAAGCACTATGTATAAAATTTTGTTATTGAACCGCACAAGGGGGAGTGTTACAGGGCCTACGGCCCATGGATGTGCGGTCCATCTAGTTTCCCCTTTATGTGTATATCATGTAACCTAGCTATGTATTACAATCAATCTCTCTAATACGATGGTTCTCTTTCTTGTCTCTACATCTCCTTTCTTCATCTCTAATTCTCCTAAATCAATTAGGGCTTTTTACCTTCTACAATTGAAAATGTACTTGTCTGTAAAGACTAAATGCATGTTGATGAAAAATTTATTCACGAAACCGATATTATCGGTGTACAAGTAAAAGCGATATATCGGCATGTACCGGCCTGTACAACCGATAATATCATTTCGTCTTTGTATCGCCGATATTTTCGATATCGTATAGGTATTTTCCGATATCCGATAAAAACCTGTAATATCGGCCTGTACAACCGATATTGACTACCTTGCACCCAACACAATTAAATATATGTTTTTAATCAAGTTTGGCTTATGTACCATAGTGGGGAAACTCATTTGGCATGCCAAACTCATTTTTTTGACATGATACATAGGAATAGGCCTTACGTTCAATATTTTTTATCCTATTCGGTGCTGGTGAAAGAATTCCCCAGAGGAACACAAAATCAAAAGTTTTCACCTATTTGCCACCCATACTTTCCTATTTCCCACCCACTTAAAATTTCTAAAGTAATTTTACTTTTCCATTTTAATTTTTCCTATTTACCAACTATAAAAGTCAATTTAAATTTGACTAGCTATTATTGTTCTTATTTATCTTCTTCCTCATTAATCTCCATTTTTGTTCAAAACCATTGAAGAACTATTAACCTTAGTTAAAATTTTGTGAATTCTACACCAAAAGCTTATTAACCTACGACTGTAAGATTTACTTAGCCAGTAGTCCAGGATTGGACGACTACCAATCACTATCTACTTGGATAGTTTCTGATCTCGGTGAATACAATTATAGTTTAAGAGAAGATAATTACAGTTTCATCTACACAATTCAAGAATAATGTAGGATTCACATTTGTCTCATTGATCAAAAAGAAACAAAAAAACATTTGTTTGTCTGCTTTTAAATCCAACTAAAGTCAAAGACTCAAAGTTCCTCATCAATTTGCAGAATTAAACATGAGACCATTATTGTTCATATACAGTCATTTTCGTCCTTAATTTGACAACGTAAGTATCGTTTTTGGATTTTTTTTTTTTTTTTTGTGACTTTACTCGATTAAGAGATTAGAGGGAAAAAAATTGAAAGAGGTGGCGGCGGCGGCGGCGGCGGCTTGGATAATTATTAGATATTTGGGTTTTAGGGTTTATATGTGGGTTGGACAAAAAAGATATGTAGGGTGTAAGAAACAAAGTCAATATAAATGAAGGTAGTATTTAGGACATTTTACAAGGGTGTTCTTCTATATACCCCTAGAAATACTAATGGTACCCCTTGATTTGTGTACCCCAACAATATATCTTCCTACCCCATCAAACTCTTAAAATTCGTATACCCCCAACACTAGATTACAGAAATACAAATACAATGCAAATGTTATCTTCTTTCTTTTCTCCCTGGATCCCAACTTATGAAGGAAGCCCCTCTGATTGAAAAGGCCTAATTTATTTTTCGATAATTAATCTTAAATTTTATCCAAAAAAAAAAAAACAAAAACCCAAGTTTCTTTTCATCTTGATTTCTCTTCTTAAGTTGAACCTTACATGGATTTTCAATGTCCCATGATAATACATAGAAAAACAATAACTTGACAAGTCTTGACTTACAACGAAAGAGGACAATGATATAAACGATGATGGAAAAATAGACTAACATATCAAAGGTAAGTTAATTAAACCACTATGTGTGTTATAAAAAGGGATCCCTAAGAAATAATTGGAACCAGTTAATCCGTTCATCATGTTTTTATTACTATTGTTTCGTCATTCGTAGCTATATCTAAGTGAGTCTTTGGGATTACAATTGAGTTACCTAGGATTTTCTTATGTTCTTCCATGACATAATTTTTTGATTAACCGTTCTGCAAGTCTATTCACGATTGTGCACTAAATTTTTTGGAAACAATATTATGTACAGATTCTTTAAATATATTCTACGCATATATGGGGAAATATTCCTTATTGTGATAAGGGGTATAATTATAAATAATTTTAAATAATTTAAGGATTTTCATGTTAACCAAATTGTAACTAACATAACTAACTTATGGGGGTACCGTTAGTATTTTCAGGGGTATATACAAGAACACCATTTTACAATACATGGGTGGCAAATAGGATAACTAGTAGTGGTAATTAAGGTGAGCGGCAATTAGGAAAATGACGGGCGGCAAATAGGTGAAGCCAATCAAAATATCCCCAAAAAGACACTTTATTCTGTACGGCACAATCTAATCTACGTCAATTTCATAACACAGATCTCTAGACTACTAAACTCTCGTTTCAAACAAATACACAGTGAAATAAAACCTTCATTTATCGATTACACCATGTTTGCTATTCGTCTCTTGCAGAAAGCAAAGAATCATCATCATAACAATAATCAGGTAATCAAAACCATAGTCAATCTTTCAAATGAAATGGAATCGTTCATATTTTTGTTTTTCAACAAATTTCTGATTTTCCAGCTGAATACTTGTTATTTTAGGTTTATTTTCAATTCATATACAACCGCGACCTATGATGCAGAGAACACATTGTTGCATAGTTGTTTATCTAGCTGCTCTGCGAAATAACAGAGGGTAACTTATGCAATTTTTCGTGTTGGTTATTTCAATCTTTTCTTTTCAAAATTCTCTATCCTTATTTGTCATAATTATGTGGATGACTGCAGGGATCACAATGTGGAAGGCCTTCTCATATCTCCAAAGCAGTTGCGGTGCAAAAATTTGGAGGTTCGTAAGATTTATACATTCTATTGTTTGTCTAGATGTTATCATGTTATGGGTCTATTTGGCACTCCATTGACTCCAATGCAGTCAGCTATGATCTGTGTGACCCTGTTTTCTGATTCATCTCATGCGAATATGTGGATCTTGAACCTAAAAAAAGCTTTGGTGATTCATCTCAAGTATGTCTGTTATACATTTGTCGGTTAGATCGTCCCTTAAATGATCCAAGAATCTTGCTGGTGTAGCTGCTGCATTTTCTGCATAACCTAGAAAGATGTAGAATGCATATAAATCTGCAAAGTTACAATCAAGCCTGAGTTGGTTGATTGGTGGCACACAAGAAGCCTCTGATTTTTATTCCGATTCTCTAGTACTTGTATTAATTACTCAAAATCTATTCTTTACTTATTTCAAAAAAAAAAAATCTATTCTTTACTGCCCAGAAGTTTTGCAGTATATTAAGCACAAGACTTAGCAATCCATATGGATAAAGATCTAACATGGCAAATATTAAATGAAATTGGTATGCAATTGTTCAATTAATGCTGCATCATACACCTGATTATTTGAAAACAAAGAGAGAACTTAGTTAGAAATGTTTATGTTATTTCAGGCTTTAAACAATACTGTCCACTTTTCTGTCAGTAAATTTGTCTAAATCATTGATTTTGGCAGTTCCTACACCACCAGGGTTCTTTGAATCATTGTTTCTAAACATACACTTTTCGTTGCATTTGGATCTATGTATTCATCCCTTCACATACCATTGCTGCTTGTCTCAACACTAGTTTGAGTTTCCTGAAGTTTGACTTCCAAAATTGGCTACAAGAGTTGACATTCATTCTAGGCACACATGGCATATTGTTGACTGTTTTATTATTTGGTTGCACCTGCATTTGTATTCACCATGCGTGAAGGATGTTCCCTTGTATTCACCATCCTTCACGCATCGTATACAACATGTCCATCCTGAGGAATGCTATAACTTTAAAATGGCTGCAAGCCCATTTATTAGGTTTTCTCCTGTTTTTTTTTCGTGATCTTTTTACCTATTGGTATGTTGAAAGCTTCAAATTTCACAGGTTTGGGATCTGGAACTCTTTAAAGTGGGAGTGCAATATAACTGCTTTCCTTGTGATACCAGGCACTCATTTCATGTACTGCCTTGCTGTCCTTAGAATGTGTTGTGTGTTTAACACATCAAATACATGTCTCTTGACGTTGTTGCTCTGATATTTTGTATAGGTACATTGGACTTTGGAGATGAATATGGGATGATGTCTGTCTTGAAGTACGATTCTGAAGAAGCAGCAATTTTGCAGTTGCCATATCATATTCCAGCAAAAAAATTAGCTGGTACATTGTGTTGTCTTTATATGCTTAAGCATGTATAACTTAAATCAGGTCTTTCTCCTTCTTTTTTTTCTTTCAGAAAAGCTTGCATATCTGTTACTCTTCAAATATTTCTAATATCGTAAATGATTCTATTTCACAGATGCAGCTGGAGTTTCATTACCCGATCATATATCTGTTGTTGGAGTTCTCCCTCAACCCTGCACTTCTGGGAATAGGCAAGATATATTGAAAGTGAGTCAAGTTTCTAAATCTGGTTTATTTATTTACATTATGAGATTATAAACTAGGTTGTAAGGTAGTTGTAAGAACACAACATGCCATACCTCCATCTGTTAGATATCTAAAAGTGATATCTGGCTTTTTAAATACATGATTATGTTGCTTTTTAAATACCTCCATCTGTTAGATAGCAAATTCCTCTATATCCTTGGTTAATGGAAAGTAAAAATATGATCACCATATAATGCTTTTGGTCTTACCTTTTGAATGCGCAGTGGGATGTATGGTTGTTTTGGGCATAGTCTGAGGGTCAAAGTGAAATTTTCCTAGAACAAAAATGCTTTAGATTTCACCTTACGTTTGCATTTTTTTTTTTTTTGATACAAATAAAGCTTTATTAAAAGTAAATGAGGTTCATGCACAGAGTGCCTGGAAATGCCAGACTCATTCCAAGGAGAGTGGTCCCTGTTCTCCTGTACCACAAGTTTATCAACTCTTAACTTTCCTGGAGATGGTATCTGCTAAGTGATTACCATCTCTTTTAACATGACAAATTTTAAAAGAATTAAAAACTGATAACAAATTTTTGATGTCTTGCAGAAGCTTATTGTTTTCCCATCTGACATAAACACAGTCAGTGGTGATAGATTTCACTACTACTTCTGCATCCACCATTAGGTGAAAGTTGTCTATCTTTAAGCTTTTAATCCATTCAACCGCTTCAAGAACTGCCATACATTCACCAGCCTCAGCATCTATTACTCCAGTAGCATAGGATCCCTTGACTCCTTCACAGTTACCTGCAATAGAAAAGATCACCATTCCAGTGCCAACTTCATTAGTTAAGTGGTTAAAGGAGGCATCCACATTAACTTTAGGACCATTCAGCTCTTCTTGTATCAGAGGAAGAGCAACATATGTTTCCACTCTAGCAGGATGCATAGATAAATAAAAATTGTTCAAATGATAATTTATTCTAGCAACAGTGGATATAGGGTTTAGAGATTTGTCCTGGAATACGCAATCACATCGTTCTTTCCAGATTACCCAGCTTCCTACCATTAGAGTATTCCTCCACCTTATCAGTTCAGTATCTCCAACATTATAAGTGTTGTCAAACCACGAAAGAATCCAATCTTGAACTGTGGAGCAGTTGTTCTTCACTTGATCAATATCAATATTAATGAGCCTCCACACTGTTCTTGCATGAATACATGTGATTAGAAGATGAAAAAGCGATTCTTCTTCGTTCTTACATATACTGCAAGTGGTGTCCTTATCTCTGTTATACTGAGAAAGTCTCAGTTTAGTTGGAACAATCCCTATCAAGCACTTAAAAATGAACAGCTTAATTCTATGTGGAAGGTTCATACTCCATAATGATTTCCAAGTCTTCTTTGGGACAGTCATTAGTGCTGCTTGATTGTTGACTCTGTTTTCCACTAGCTTATTGTAGGCACTTTTGACTGTAAAGACGCCATCTTTAGCCGGTTTCCATTTAACTTCATCTTCTTCATCTGGAGATATTATCATACATTTAATTCTGTTGACTACTTCAGTGGAGAAGAGCTGATTTAAAAGTGGGATATTCCAAGCAGCTGTGTCAGGTAGCATCAGTTCATTAACAAACACATAGGAGAAATGAGAAGTATCATTTGGAACTGGTTTGAATTCCATGCCATAAATCCAATTATCCAGCCAGATTCTGGTCTTCTTACCATTGTTTATCTCCATGCAGCAAGAAGATTTTTTAAACCAACTTCAATACCCCTCCAGATCCAAGAAGTATTATATCTTTTAGCATTTATATGTAAAAACTCTTCATGTTTGAAGTACTTAGCTTTAAGGACTTGTGTAACCAAATGATCACTTTGAGTGCATATTCTCCAAGCTAATTTTGTTAGAAGTGCATGATTAAGCATTTCTAGGTCCCTAAAGCCAAGACCAGCTAGATCCTTAGGAATGCACAAATTCAGCCAAGAAATGAATTTCGTACCTTTGTTATTCTTATACCCCCACCAAAAGTTTCTTTGCTGCTTATCCAACCTCTGAATCAGCTTCTTAGGCATTTTAAATGTACTCATGATAGCGTACGAGAATTGCTTGATTCTCCTCTGGGATGTTTCTGAAAGTCGAGGTCCTTGTTAGAGGCCACAAGGATCTCCAACTGAAGGATGATCAGGTGGATGATGAAAATACATCTGAGTTAGAGCAAGAGGAGAAAGAAATAAGATCTCTATGTTGGGCATTTCTCGATGGATCCATTCTTGCTGTTGGATACGTTGATGGTGATATTTTTCTATGGAACTTGTTAAGTGCTTCCTCTATCAAAGGTCGACAAGCTGGGGGGTCATCTAATGATGCTGTTAAGCTACAATTATCTTCTGGCAATACTTACATGTTATTTTGCCGTATGTGTTGGTATTAGTTAGTACTTAGTACATAGTAGCATAAGAAAATTATCCTAATGCTTCCAACAAAAATAAACACTATAACAGGACACTGATGCTTCTTTGGTTTGAGAATCTTCACACGGGTCCTATGAGCTGTGCTAACTCTTTTATGTTGCTAATACAGGCCTTGAGTCTTGAATGCTCCTCTGGTAAAGAAGCTATACGATGCGTCAACCGTTTGGATCTCTCTCTTAATGGATCCTTTGCAGATATGATTTTAGTACAAAATGCCTGGTGAATTGCGCGTTTATGATGATTCTATGCTGGCTTCACTTTTATCTCCAGCAAGAAAAAACTCCTCCTGTGCGTGCAATACTGTTTCCTGTGGTGGTACCTATGGATGAACCACACATGACCGTGGCTAAGCTATGTTTAGTACCCATGGAAGGACATTCATCGAAGGCTCTCCTAGAGGTGGGTTGATACTTGGTTACTCCCTTTGTTTGTTAACCCTTAAAGGTGTACTATGGGCCATTTCTTATCTACAAGTAAAGAAGCTTGGTAATCGATTTCCGTTTCTCATGATCAATTAATTTAAAAATATTTTCAAATGAGGCTTTACTCTTTATTTCTTTACGTACATCGGCATGCGTTTGTTTTTTTTCCTAGCATACATCCTTAAATCTGAAAGCTACACTTTATGCGGGTACGAAGTGGCCTTTGACCGGTGGGATTTCCCAAAAATTGCCCTTCTCTGAAGATGATGGCGTGGAAAGAGTATACATTGCAGGCTATAAAGACGGATCTGTTCAATTATGGAATGCAACATATTCAGTCCTATCACCTATTGTTGCCTTAGAAGGCGAGGTTAGATTAGCAGCACAGATGATCCAGAAATTTTGTTTATTTACTACTACTAGCACAGGATGTTCGTCTTTTTACTTCCATAATTCTAATTAGAACTTAGTAAAGTGATCTTTAGTACTCGGTATTAGGAAATGGTATCTTATTGCTGTATTTACAGAAGATTGAAGTGTCTGGAGCCAGTTCCCTGTATCAGCATTGGATTTTTGCTTCCTCGGCACAAGTTTGGTCAGAATGGTTACTGAGGTTTTTTTTTCAGCCCTAAATGAAGCTTATGACCACTATTCTAATTATCGTTTCTTCTATAGGTTCGTATATATAGACTTTGTAATTCTGAAGAGACAAGTTTTCACTTTGTGCCAGAAAATAATCAAAGGTGATTTTGTAGATTTATGTGACTTTGTTCCTTTTGTAGTTAGTTGTACTTGTATGCATGCATCCTGTCTATCAACAGGTATAAAACTATGTTAGTCATGTTTGCAGCTTCTGTCCAGTTCACAGTTTGCATCAAGTGACAGGACTTCAATGCATAGCTGCCTTTTGCATCCCGAACTCTCCGATTCGAAGTCTACAGTATGTTGATTCTGGAGCCGAACTTGTTGTAGGGTTTGAATGTGGTCAGGTTAGTACTACAAGTTTCTAACTTGGATGTGTGAATTTGTCAATTGGTTATTTTCATATGAGGTTTCTCTTTGCTGCTTTCTTTTCAGGTTGCAATGCTTGATATGAGTTCGTTATCAGTTTTATTTCTTAAAGACTGTGTATCAGGCTCAAGCTCCCCAGTTATTTCAACAGCTTTTCTGGCATGTACAGACATTTTTAGCTTGCTACACAGTTCGAAGCAAAAGGGTCCTAAAAGTCCAAAGGGCGCTGCTGATGTAGAGCAGATAGAAAATAAAGACTCTGTTGATGGACAAGTTTTTATTTTGACAAGAGATTTACACGTATTAGTTCTTGAAAGTGTTACTTGTAATACAATTAGCTCTTGGGGGACACAACAAAAGAAGGGTTCAACTGCCATTTTCATGTATATAATAGGCAAGTCATTTTTTTGAGTAATCAACATATTTTCCTTTATGCATTTGATTTCTTCTTTTTGTTTCCTCTATTTTCAGTAGGATTAGTATTACGAGTTTGTGTTGACCGAGAAGGCTGCTGTCAGTAGGATTAGTATTACGAGTTTGTGTTGACCGATGGCTGCTGTCAAACCCATCATCATTTTAATGTTCTTTTATTATTCCCTTTCTGACTGCTGTCAGTCCACTTCAGATAACAGCTCTTTGGCTTCAGAAGCATCCACCGGAGAGCACTCAGAGCCACTATCCAAGGATAGTGCTACACGAAGTGAGCAGTTGTCCGAGGATGGTTTTACCCTTGTTGGAGTTAACCCACAAATTGAGATTCGGAGCTCTAGGGAAAGCGGAAGTTCTGGGAAGAGGTCATTGGATTCACTTGTAGTACTTTGTTGGGAGGATGCATTGCTATACTGTTTAAAATCTGTGATAGG
Source organism: Papaver armeniacum (assembly GCA_023531295.1). Classification (NCBI taxonomy): domain Eukaryota; kingdom Viridiplantae; phylum Streptophyta; class Magnoliopsida; order Ranunculales; family Papaveraceae; genus Papaver; species Papaver armeniacum. The sequence continues at coordinate 384,736 of JAJJWW010006138.1, read as the reverse complement.
TCTGCTTTCCCCCCCCCTTCTTTTGCCTTTATTTGTGCTGTAGTATTTTCTTTTTGCAAATTAATGTGATCTACTTTTTTATCTTAGGGGGAGAATAACTCCATTCACAATGTGAGTCTTTCGAAACACTGTTGTTGGGCAACAACTTTCAAAACGACAAATGAGAGAGCTTCTGCGATAATTTTTATTATATCAGACTGGAATGATTGAAATAAGGTAAAGTGTTCACTTTGCAGTTGTTTATATTGAAATCCCTTTTTCGATTTTATTCTTTTGGCTGAAGATCAACATTCCAAAGTGATAATTTCGTTTTATTTTAAAGAATTTTTCAAAATGGCTATGACCTGAACACAGATCAAGTGCTTTGGTGACAGAGATGTACACATGGTTCTCTGTGTAGTGACTTTTTTGGCTATGGGAATTTATTTGACTAATTGAATGATGTATACTGGTGATATCTCTTTGGTTAGGTCATTTCCGGATTTAAAAGTCGTGGGAGAAAGCTCATCAATGTCAATTCTTAGGTGAAGCTTCAAAACTAACATGGAAAAAACCGTATGCTCTTCTGATAGGGGGCAGATATAGTGGTAAATACCATCCTTGCTTTCTGATATACTTAATATTTTCATCTTTTATAGTTCTTTCACATTATTTATACTTCTTATTTTTCCTTGTGGGACTCTTTAAATGGTGTTTTTTGACTGATTAAAAGGCTGTGATTATCAGTTACAAGTAATTTGCTGTCCAGGAGTTCCCATTTTCTTTGTCAATGTCCTCCAAATGCTAGGAGATGTTTTAACCTTATATTCTTTGGTGGATAGTTACGTTCGTATATGCATACCAAATTACCAACCAGAACAGTACTTAAGATAACACATGCTTGAATCATGTGCATAAAGAATGTATAAAATCTTCAATGTTCACTCTTTTTGTCACAAAAGTTCATATGTGGTTTTACTGGTCAAATTTGGATTCAAGTAATGATTTTGATAATTTCTGTAGGCAAATGGGTCGAAGTTGGCTTTCATTTCCTTCCTGGCCTCTGAAAGTGACTCCAGGTAATTATGATCTGTATTGTCTAGCCACCATGTCTAGTTGCGTCCTGCAGCAAATTTTTATGACATTTTAAATGAATTCCCTCAGGATTTCGGATTCTTTGCCTTGTCTTTATGACAAAAGTTCTCGTTGCTGCTGCTGATGCCGCTATCAGATTCTCCTCGAGTCAGAAGAAAAACAGGTTCAAGGGTTTCTGTTATTTTCATTGATAGCCTTTGTTTCGCATAGCAATTTAATCGAGTATATTTCCATTGATAGCCTTTGTTTCGAGTAGTAATTAAATCGAGTATATTTTATGTTACAGGGCAGCTCCGGATGTCATTAAGGGTTTTAAAGGGGAGAAGGGACAAACAATGGATTCTGCTACCAGCCCATCATCTGATTTTCGTCTACATTTGGAAAGCATATTTTCAAGCATCCCATTTCCATATTCAGCTCTAGATATCTCAGATTTTGAAGATGTAGAGGAGCTTAATATAGGTACCAAATATTTCTCTTGTTTCTATCTTTCTGTTCCTTCATTCTCTTACGCATTTTTCTTTGTTCGTTGCAGATGATATAGAAATTAACAAGCCAGTACGCGTTCCTTCTACATCATCTTATAAAAGCAAAAACGGCAAAGGAGGTATATCAGATATCTTGAATTACATTCTTGTATTTCCACTACCTTTTATGAACAGCCTCTGATTAGATCAATGCATATGCATGTTATGTTTCTTTACCATAGGTAAGGATAAAGATGGACAAAAGTTGTTCGAAGTTGCGCCACCTAAGAAGCCAAAACTAAGGACGCCAGCAGAAATCATGATTAAATAAATATATGCTGGGGTAATTTTACATATCCAGTTACTTTAGGTTGTTTGGTTACTTTTTGGATAGTGTGTTCTAACCTGGTAACTTTTCAAGGATGCTTCTGGTGCAGCAGCAGAGGCAAAAGACAAGCTCTTGGAACGCCATGAAAAACTTGAGGTAGGGCATTGCTTTGCTGGTAATCGATTATTTTCTTTGAGCTCATGCTGAATATTATGAGTTTAGGTATATCTCGACAGAATACCTGATAGTATCTTCACTTTTTTTTTTTTCTTAATACTCCCTCCGTTTCTGCAAAAGTGACATTATCACTTTTGCAGAAAGAGAGGTAGTATTATGTTTGTGATCTAATTTTTTCATTAAGATCCATTTGACTAGAAGTCACTATTAGGATACAATCATGTACTTCGTTGAAGTTGTTTAATCGCTTCAAGCAAACTCCAAATAAGCTTTCCTTCTTGTTTAACAACGAGAATGTATAACCAGGATGAATATTTGTAGCATGCCCGAAATCAGCCGATTGCATGCACTAATATCAAAAATCTGTTTGTAGTGCCCTTGGAAATTTAAGTATCACTTGTTCTTAGTATGGCAACCGGGGAATCCAGCCCCCTTACAACTTCAGTTTTTAACAACTAAACCTAAAAATACAACAAACTAAACCTCATCCGAAGTATTTCTTATTGGATCAGCATTTTGTGTTTTTAAAGGTCATACAACTAAGATTATACCCACATGAAACAACCTAAGACCAGTGAACACATACGTGGTGAGGAGAATTGAAGATGATAGGTCTAACGATTAACCATGTCTGTCCATAGAAATGGTCGTACAATTTACAGACATATAAAAAGTTCCGAGTCACAAAAACATATTTGCTAACAAAAAAGTTCTTGATAAATATGTCTGGCATTGGTTGTTTTTAGGTCAAGAAAATATTTGCATAGACTTCATTATTGATTCAATCACTAAAGATTGAGAATATTTATTCAAGAACCTAACCCACACCATCGAGGTGATTGAGGCTTTTCATAGGAATGTGTCCCAACTATGTTAGCGTTCCGCATTTGTTGTTATAGGTATATGGAATGTGTCCCAACTGTAAAGCCTGAGTTATGGTTGCTTGGTAGCCTCTGATTTTTGTTATTTTGCTTTTCTAGTATTAATTACTCAAAATCTATTAGTGTGCAAATTTTTTGCAGTATTATTAAACAAATGACTAAGCAATCCATATGGATAAAGGTTTAACATGGCGAACATTAGATGAAATTGGTATGTAATTGTTCAATTGATTCTGCATCATACACCTGATTATATAAAAACCAGAGAAAACTTAGTTAGAAATGCTTATGTTATTTCAGGCTTTAAACTATTAATGTCTACTTTTCTGTCAGTAAATTGTCATTGTAACTAAGTCATTGATTTTGGGAGTTCCTACACAACCAGGGTTTTCCAATGAGCATCTCAAACGACTATGATAGTCAGGTGTTGTTGCTTTAAATCTTTTTAAACTTTACTATTTTTGCATCTCTATGAATCATTTCTTCACACGGTTGCTGTCCAGTTGTCTTTATGTATTTTCCCTTTGCACAATTTCTGCTTATCTCAACACTAGTTTGGTTTCCTGAAGTCTGACTCCAGAATTGACTACAAGAGTTGACCTTCATTCTAGGCACATGTGACATGTTTCTGTCCGTCTCTTTCTTTTGTTACATTTGCATTTGTGATGAGCCAGTACCAGTTACTTCTACATCATCTTAAAAAAGCAAAAACGACCAAGGAGGTATTTCAGATATCCTGAATATCGTACTTGCGTTTCTACTATTTTATTATGAGCAACATCTGATTAGATAAATGCATATGCATGTTGTTTCTTTACCATAGGTAAGGATAAAGATAGAGAAAAGTTGTTCGATGGGGTAATTACCTGAGAAGCCAAAACTGAGGGCACCAGCAGAAATCATGATTAAATGTAAATATGCTGGGGTAATTTCACTTGCGCAGTTACTTTAGGTTTCTTTTTTTTTGGATAGTGTTCTAACCGGCAAATATTTCAGGATGCTTCTGCTGTAGCAGCAGAGGCAAACGACGAGCTCTCGGAATGTCGGGAAAAACTTGAGGTTGGGTATTGCTTTGCTGGTAATCGATCAATTTCTTTGAGCTCTTGCTGAGTATTAACAGTTTAGGTAGATCTTGACAAAATACCTGATAGTATATTCACATTTTCTGCTTATAAATGTTCTTAAATATTATGCTTGTGATTAGTTGTTTCATTAAGGTCCATTTGACTAACCATAGTTTTTTGTTTTCTGAAAGTACACTACAGTAACTCCAAATAATCATGTACTTTGTTTAAGTTGTTTAATCACTTCATGCAAACTCCGAATAGGTTTTGTTGTTTTCCTTTTGAATTCCAGAGAATCTGTAAAATACAATGGTACAATATTTTGAGTTGCTACAGAAATTGGAATGCTGTAAGATTCAAAAGCTTCGACTTGAGAAGCAAGGTCTGTACAAGATCTCCGTTGCAATAACCTGAGAATACTTGAAACAGCTCCATCATCCATTGGCATTCTCTCTTGAGTATCTAAACCAAGCAATCTGATATCTGTTATATAGACAACGATATGATGTGCAATGCAAATATTCCTAAATATTCGGCATGTAATTCCTTCCCTCAGCAATCAGTGAGCCGAAGTAGCCACTTATCCAAGCACAACAAACTTCATCCTCTCTAGTATTAAAAAGTTTACAGCCGTTCGAGGTTATCAGACGTTCTTGAATCAGCCAGTTTTACACCCACAACGACAAGCTCTTGCAAAACAAAATCACCTAGGAATTTGATGTCTAAGCACTCGTATCGCAACAAATTCCTTTCTTAGAGCAACTGCAGTGGTGCGAGTATAACCAAAGACCAAAGATCAAAAAATACGACCAAATTTTAGTTTAGTCTGGTGTGTGACGCTACGGGTAGAAGACTAAATTTGGTCGAGCGGATACTATACGTTCGCTTGGTAAGGGCGGAGGTATAAAGCTCGCCCCACTATAAAGAAAGTGAAAAAAGAATGGGGCGGAGGTATAAACCTCACCCAGCACAAAATTAAAAAAAAAATAAAAATAAAAATAATGGGGCGGAGGCTATACGTTCGCCTGATGTGGGCGTCACTATACGTTCGCTTTGTTGTGGGCGTACACTATACGTTCGCTCGACTATAATTTGGGTTTAGTCTTTGGTCCCGACTAAATATAGTCTGGGATTTGGGTTTAGTCTGGTCTTTGATCGATGATCCGTCTCGCTACGTCTGGTTCTTTTACCAAATAAATGGGTTTAGTCGCCCACCGCGGTTGCTCTTAGAGAAGTATAAAGGGAAGAAATTTATGTTTTACATTGTGTAGCTAGAGAACTCATGTGAAACACAAACGCCAGTAGGTATAGTTGATGCATGTCGTCAATAATTGGCTACATTCAGGGTCAATTTGCTGGCGAGCTTGTTGGTCGATTTGCTGATGAATTCTATGGTCCTCGAACCAAATGTACTACTTGTGGGGTTGGGGTGTTGCAATCTAAAGACAATGGATGTTTTGTCTTATCTAAATTTTGGCACCCAAAAAATTCAGTACACGTAATAGCAATGTTGACAAAAAAGGGACACTGGTGGGCCTGGTATATTTATGCCCTTACTTTACTTTGTACTACTTTTCCATCCAAGACGAAGAGAGAAGGGAGAATCTTCGTGCTCCTGCGCCTAGTTAGCAACTCGGGGTACGTGTAGTAGTTCGGGATGGCATACATATGGGAATTATACGGATTCGGATAGGTCGGATTTGGTCAAAAATCCGGTCAACGGTTCGTTATTCTGGACGATGAATCGGAACGACATGTACGTGCATATTCGTTTTATAAATGTGAGTTCGGCACTTAAAATTCGGCTTACATATATGATAAATTGATAAGTATTATGACCTTATTACGAGACTAATTTTATTTGTATATGATTTATACGATGGAAAAAAATACTTTAGCGTCATTATTTAACAAGAAGTAAACAATTTAATTGCATAAATGTATTATAAAACGAGTTTATAGACTTTTAAACAAAAATCAACACATAAAACACCGGTTAAACAACTACCAATAGAAAATTTTAACTGAATAATTGTATTTAAATATAAAGTATATACAAAATCAAACAAAAACCAATCAACAAAATTCTGGTCAGATAGTTACCTATGGGAGTTCTAGTTCGGAAATATCATTCGGATTCGGTCAGTTCGGGTACGTTCGCGAATCATTCGTAAGTAAAAAAAGAACGGAAACTAGGTTCGGAGTTCAAATAGTTCGGAAGTATCATTCGGATTCGGTCAGTTCGGATACGTTCGCGAATCATTCGAGAATGATTTGTAGTGTACCAGGATGTACAACTACAGGGTTTGGATCATAATTTGAGTAAGACATGGATAGTGATAATCTCAATCCTCACGGATTGAGCCTACGAGTTCCTAATGAACACAGCGAACATAAGTTCTTCTTAGATTAATTGATTATTCCTTTCTTAAGAGTTTCATTACAGGATATGAGAGTATATATCTCATTCCCTCTCTCTATCTATCTCTCAATATCCGACGATCACTAACTATCCATGTGGGCTAATCTAAAACACTCATTACAACTGGCTATATACCAACACACATACGATAGTGGGCACCATTGTCACATGACATTCCACTCCCCTTGAAACCATACTTGTCCTCAAGGATGAAGGTAAAACAGAATAACTCGAATATCTGACGAAAATTTCAGCTTCCAGGCTTGTATGTGTGAACAAAGGCTGATGTAGCTTTCTGACCACCGTAGAGCGATTTCACACATACAATAATGGGCGAGATGATGACAAATGCTTTGAGCAAATTGTAGTGTGAATTGATCTTGTAGCCTTCTCACTAAAGTCCCAACCTGACTGTGAATGCGCACAAGTGTCCCCTCGAGCTGACCATTAGCAATTGGTGCAAATTGCTTGAGCTTGTAGTAGCCATTTCCTCTGAGATAATCCAACTGCTCCAGAATCTGAAGGTGAAAACTAGCCAACACCTCGGATATCCATTCCCTTGTGAACAATAGAACTGTACTTGCACAGGCTACAGACTTGGACACAACTAGAGTGTGCATCCAAGTGTATAAGAGTTGGATTGTCTGCTTCCTCCTACAGAACTCAAGCTTAAGATAGCTACTTCTTGGTGGACAGACCAAACATAACAGTCGATCATGACAAAATACCAACACAAAATTCCCAGATGCTTGTACTACCAGAGTTGATAAAATCAGTAAAAGAAGCACATACCTGAATGCATCACTGCCATTTGGTGCAAAACGGATAGCGAAGCATACGTTGATAACTACCACAAAAAATTGCTTCATTCTTCGCAGCACGAATCCAGAAAATTTCTAATTAGAGATAGTCAGGTCGTGGCAAAAGAGATAATTCATGGAACTCCATAAAGGCACCAGGTGAATTGGAGGCGTGAAGCAATTGCGGAGATAATCGTAAAAAACAAGCATTACCATATGCATCCATCCAATGGAGTACAGAAGAAACGATGACCCAAGTATTAACACCACATTCAAAAGTAACAACAAAAGAAAAATACCCATGAGTAATTAACGACTTGCCTCTATCATGTATCCAAATGAGCAATCTTGAGGAGAAAAAAGAGACATGCAAAGAACTATTACTTGGTAGAAAAATCTAATACTCCACAATCCGTATGCATCCAATCAATTTCCACTTCAAATACCCTACCCACAGTAGCACATTTAGAATCTGAATTCCTTTTACTTGCAATACGGGACTCTGCAATTTCTGACAGTAAAAATGTTTATATTGAAGAACTTGCCTAAAGGTTTTGTTAAAAAGTAGCTCAAAACCAACACCCACTGACCAAAAATAAAGAGCTCGAATTTCAGCCAGCAAACCACTGCTTAACTGCATGATGAAAGAACCACAAAAAATCCACCTACTACTGTGATGTAGTTGATTAAATAACTCCCTTGCAGTACCAGCTTCACTATTACCTGGCACTAGAAATATCAACTTCGACCAGAGAGACTTACCATGCTGTAGCATTTTATCATACAACTTGTAACCTGCTAGAATGGACACAAAGACTGAATTCCCAGTTTTAGTAGCCCAGAAGTTGAAACTCACATCCATTATCAATGAAAAGGAATTAGACAGTTCAAAACAGGATTCATAGTTATCCACAGACTTAGTAGACCCCTGATGAAGTTCAATTCCTTTTCCACGGTCAAATTTGGAACAAATATAAACAAAACAAGGATTGAAACAAACATCACTATCACCAGTTGTAGCAAACTCTAGGACAATAGAATTTTGAAACAACCATTTCAATCGATACCCATGTCTTGTAATCACCTTGTAAACACAATTTCTATTGCACGCAGTCATGAAAATCAACCCAATAATAACAATCAAGCCAGAACTATGAGTATCAAAACCAATTCTATAAGCATCAGCAAAATTAAAATACCCTCTGCCACGATCAAATATGGAACCAGTGTAAACAAAAGAAGGATATGAACAAAAAACATCAGCATTCCAGCTCCGCAATACGGTCTCAAGCATTCTATCCAACCAAATTGTGTCTCTCTTTGATATTTGAATAAACAACATTTCAGCAGTACTAGTAACACCCTCATTAGTTAGTCTACAAACAATTGAATCACCAGACCATGAATCTGGCCAGTACCCATTCATAGAGAGCAACTCATACACAGAATTTCCTTCGCAATCCCCCATTAAAATTGAACACCCATATAGTGCATAAGAACATGAAGTAATTCTAGCAAAACCAAATTCATAAACACCAGCTAAATAGCAAAACCTCTGAATAAGGTTGATACACTTTCCTGGATCAAAAGTGATACGAGAAGAATCGAGAATAATGTAAAAACACTTACCCCATTTGATCTAATATTTCCTTTCAACATTATTCACTTCAGTTTTATCAGTTACTGTAAACTGAAAACTCACAGCCTCATCAGCATCGTTTTCAACGAAGAAAAATGGAGGAATCAATTGTAAATCGGAAGAATCATCTTCTTCATCGACAGAATCAAGAGAATCGCCTTCTTCAACAACACCAGTAGGAATTAATTTGGTTTCCTCAGATGTCGAGACCGTGAAATCACCAATTGAAATAGCAGACTCGTCAACGGTTGAGGTTAATTTTGAAAACCCATGTAAACCCTTATCTGAATCGGTTTTAGAACTAGAAATTAGATCTGAATCTAAAATTGAATCTGTAGTAGCAACCGAAGAAGAATTTGGAGTAATATCTTCACTGAATTTAGGTACCAATTCGTCAATGAAACCCTCATCTTCCTTCTTCGTAGCTTCCGTATTCACAACTCGATGAACTAATTGTTCTTCTAACGTTGGTAAGTGAATTGATTCCCACCTAAACCTAGTGAAGTTGATTTGAGACTCTGTTTTCCAAAGATCATAATTTCTACTTGGTGAAGGGACATCGTTAAGTATCTCTTGATATTTTCTCTTCAGATCAAGTAAATGGATGTAGAGTGCATTTTTCTCTCTAGTTAGATACTGAAAATCCCTCCAAAATTCCCTAGATCGAAACGCATCTGATACCAAATGTAGTGTACCAGGATGTACAACTACAGGGTTTGGATCATAATTTGAGTAAGACATGGATAGTGATAATCTCAATCCTCACGGATTGAGCCTACCGGATCCTAATGAACACATCGAACATAATTTCTTCTTAGATTAATTGATTATTCCTTTCTTAAGAGTTTCATTACAGGATATGAGAGTATATATCTCATTCTCTCTCTCTATCTATCTCTCAATATCCGACGATCACTAACTATCCACGTGGGCTAATCTAAAACACTCATTACAACTGGCTATATACCAACACACATACGATAATGGGCACCCTTGTTACATGACATGATTCGGAGAATTACTAACTAGGCTCCTGCGCCTACTTGAAGCTTGCTAATCCCGTTCTTTTTTTTAAAAGTTTTTTTTTTTTTTTTTTTTTTTTTTTTTTTTTTTTGTTTTGATCAGAATTATGACAAGGGTTGGATTTTATTAAAAATGAAGAAGAAGGTAATGACAATACAGACAGGGCAATCTTGAGCTAAAGGAGCACCCAGACTCAAACAACTATTGTTATAAGAAAAATATTTATGCGGGCAAAATTCAATGGGGTCATGGGGACGAATACGAACCCGACATTTGTTTCCAAGATTTTGACTGATTTTAATTGTTACCAAGATTTTTACTGATTTTAATTAATTTAAGTTAGGAAGTTATACTTCTAAAATACCCTTTTCTATATCTTGGTAAATTCCCGTGACTAGAATTATCTTAGAGCAAATTGACCCGCATTTATGAGACGTTAATTATTTTCCACCGTTGGATTGATGATACATGATGAGTAGAGAGCTAATAATGGATAACAAAAAGGAATGATCAACGCAATGATGTGACTGTCTGTAAAAATGCAAAGAAAAAAATAGAACTCCAAAAGTTATTCATGTCAATATAAGCATTCATCACCGCTCACGAGTGGCAAACCAGCAAAATCAAACAGTTTCATTTGTTACAAATTCAAGTAAACTAAGCTCTTAGATTGATTACTCATCAAAATTTAAGTAGCCTTAGAGTTTTTGGATTAAGAACTTACCTTTACCACTTAAAAAACCCTATATAACATAGGAAAAGAGAGTTAGATTTTAATAGAAGTTAACAAATCTTGTTAGATATCTCGTTTTTCTCTACTTCTTCCCTTTTACAATTGGTTTGCATTGACCTTAATTTAGGTTAGTTATTATTTTTACAGAACAAAATTTGCTTCCATGTAGAAAAAGGTAATATGAGAGTCTATGTTCGTAACTTAAAATAGTTAAACATTGTCAAAATCTGAAGAACAAATGTCGGCTTTTTATTATTCCCCCATGAGTCCATGACCCCTTCGAATTTTTTCCCCGTCAAATTTTTTCTCCTAATATAACCCCTTCCCAATCAAGCAAAAAGGAGTTTCTCCCCACCATTTATTCTTCCAAAACCGCACATTTCCTCTGAAAGCAATGTGTGTTGTCGACATCATCTAAATTAGGCATTTTCTCTCTGAATTCCTCTCCAATAGCCTCTCCCATAAGGCATCGAGTACTCCAGGGCCATAAGTCATTGTTATATGATCTGGTCTTAAGTTGTATAACTTCCCTCAAAAGAGCATTCTTCTCATTTCCAAATCTCCAACTCCATTTAGCTAGTAGAGCTTTGTTTATCACCTTCAAATCTCTAAGTCCGACCCCTTCCAACTCCTTAGGTTTGCTTAACTTTTTCCATGTGACTCAGCTAATCTTTTTCTTTTCGCTTGTCGATCTCCAAAGAAAATGTCTCATAATTCTTGTGAGTTTGATCTCCACAGCTCCTGAAAATTGCATCAAGGACACGAAATAAGTTGAGAGGTTGATGAGAGAATTATTGATGAGTTGGATTTCTGCTCCTCTAGACGCATATCTTATTTTCCATTTAGCCAACTTCTTTTTGAATTTCTTAATGATGACATCCGCACAGAAGTTTGTCTGACTGAGCATCCAAGAGACATTCCCAAGTAGTTGAAGGGGAGAGACTCCATTTTGCAGTTCATAATTTTTTCCAAGTCTTGAAATTTGTTATAAGCACTGATGCTGATGATAGTTGATAGGTGTTGTAAAACACCTAATTTTATATCTAGTATTTATGCTTTCTTTGCTATTATTCTTGTGAATTGCATCTCTTATGATTGATTTTAAGTTTATTAGGTGCAATGGAGTCATTTGGGAGCAAAAGAAGGAGAAGTCGTTCATTTGGAGCGAAAAGCACAAAAAGATCAATTCACTGGCGATATTTGGAGTAAGCCAGGTCGTGCAAGAGGATTTATGCAGGATTAGGCTGTCGGTCTTCTGAAACCGACAAGCCATGTTTGAGCTGGTTAGCCCTTAACGATAACAACTGGGTGCATATAGCTTTTCTAGCTATTACCTAACCCTAGCTTTCAGGGAAAACATTTTTCTCATTCATGGCATCAAACTCTGAGGAGATAGAAGTGCATATAGCTTTTCTAGCCAGATGGGTTGCAGTCAGGTTCAAAATGAGTAGCTGCTATCGGAACTGGTGCAGGGATATTGCAGGTTATGAAGTTGCGAAAAGATAGTGGTGTTGTTACTTTGCAGCTGGAATTATGAGTAAACAAGTCAAGTACTAGATGTTAATGGAGCTGTTGAAGTTACAACTGATGCAGTGAAGAATAGAAAGCAAGACAGTGAGATGCAGATAATGGTAATGCTATCATGGTGAGAGTTTAAGCTGAGCTTGAATCTATGGAAACGGGACTATGGTTTACAAAACTGAGGCTGTGTACTTGTGGTGATTGGAGCTACAGAATAAACTTAGATGCATGCTAGGAACTCTGCAGTAGAGATGGAGCCACAGGTGCAGTGAAGCCATGACTTTTGTCAGGTGTAATTGAGTTCAGGGAAGTAGCTTGTGTTGTTGGAGTAAGACTGAGATGGTGATTGTTTTGGTGCTTAAAGATGAAGATTGCTGCAGGGATGAATGCAGGCAGTGGTGGTTGTTATCTCGAGAATGGGAGTGAAGCAATGCTATATAGGGTTGAGTTGCGGTATCGCGGGAGCGTAAGTTTGTTTGTGACAATACGGTCCGAGCCGAGAAGGCTGAAATTGGTCTGCGTGTATGAATTGCGGTGAAGGTTTGTTGTGGATGTGAATGTAACTTTTGTAGGAGAAATTGGTGTTGCAGCTGAGTCGAAGTCAGAATCGTGAAGAAGGCGAGAGCCATCATGGCTGGATCGAGGTTGTGGTGTGCAAACATTGTGCAACACAAACGGCAATGACTCACCCAATGATGTCACCGAGTTGATTCGGCCGACTCGGTCTGACTTTCCGAGTTGACACAGTTGACCCGATTGAATCGTTTGACCGGTGACCGTGGACTTCGCGGTCGCCTGAGCTCTCTTTCCTGGTCACTTCTCCGGCCAATTTCCGGCCATAATACCAGTTTTCCGGCAACTACTTTTGGGACATATTTTCACTTGGTTTTTTTTCTCACATATGGGCTTGGTGGACCACTTAGACTTTGGGCTTTGAAGACCTATTTTTGGAAAGAGGAAAGGCTACAAAAAGAAAAAGTTTCTTTTTTTGAAATCACGTATTTTCATCTAGGAGCTTTGGAGAGCGGCGACTAGGGTTTGCTTTCATTTTTGTTTTTCATCTTCTTCATTTTATTATTGAATATGATGAACTCAAAAGCTATGAGTAGCTAAATAACATATTGTTGGTTATGGGATAAAGTGGATTTTACAACATGATATTTGATTCAATGCATTAGTTTTATCTCAACTTTATTGTTTATGATTCTTGGTTTATATTGTCATATGATTTGAATACTTGTTAGGTTGAGTCCAGAATAAATCCGATTTGAATTCATTTCTAGAGCTATATTAAGGTTTTCAATACGAAAAAGTTGTTTATCCCCGATTCTAAGTAGCATAATTGTGGGTAGTGCTTGTAGTGATATATCCTACTAGTCACAAGTGAATCATAACCTTGGTTAAATCGAATTAATTCTTTTACACATTTGATTGCCTTGATTAGTCTTATTCCATAGAACTTAGTGCTTTGAGGGAGTTAAACTTAATTGTGCTTTTACACTTTAGGGTGCTCTCTAGGAAGAATTCACATATGCATCTTTTAATGTGGTTGTGATGAAATCAGGGAATTAGCGGGATATACTTGTGATCAAGGTATCCTAGGACTTTTAGTAAACGAGAGATTAAAATATCAATTCTAGTCATTGATGAAAATACATGTTTGTGAATGATACTATCCGGTGACCAATATCTTTTCTTTATTGATTATTCAAATTATTTTATTTGCTTTGCTCTATTTTATTGCTTAGATAAAACAAAAAATCCCCCATTGGTTACTAAGAAACTAAAATTATATAACAACAAAAGCTTATCTCATGGGAACGAACTCTTTCTTATCACGTACTTCATTTATATTTAGTAAAGTGAGAAAGTGAATTATTTTTGACGCATACGACAGCGATCAAATTTTGGCGCCGCTGCCGGGGAGGCATATGGCTAGTTATTAAGTTTTTAGTTTCTTATCATCATTTCTGCTTTTATCTTTGCTTTTTGTTTTCTTGTCTTGTTTCTCACTTGTTTGCGATAATTGTTTTCAGGTACCTAATCCCTGACTTCTAAAGATTGAAACTATCCAAGGTGCGGGATAGCTACTCGAAGAGGCACAATACTCCAACCAAGTCAAGACACAACAGAAGATCAAGAGTTAAAAGTGGAAGAAGAGTTATAAATAGAAGGAGAACAAGAGGTTCCATTCGTAGACGAACCACAAGTTGAAGAAGAAGAAGCAATGGGTGATGCAAATCGTACACTCAAGGACTTGGCTTCTCATAGGCTTAATGCACAACAATGGTGTATCCAAACTAACTCAACATTTGAGATCAAGCCGGGGTTGCTTCGAGAGTTACCAAAGTTCCATGGCATGGTGAATGAAGACCCAAACAAGCATCTTATGGACTTCCATACCATTGTCAAGGCCATGCTTCCAGCGGAGACTAATGGCGATGGTGCAATGTTGAAAGTTTTTCCGTTTTCTATAGTGGATAGCGCTAAGGATTGGTTGTACTGTTTTCCATCCGGAAGTGTCACTAAATGGAACGGTTTGAAGAAAATTTTCTTAGAGAGGTACTTTCCTACATCGAAGGCTACTCAAATTTGCAAGGAAATTTGTGGGATGAAGCAAAATGTGGGAGAATCTTTGTATGAGTGTTGGGAACGATACAAGATATTAGTGGCAAGCTGCCCTCACCACCAATTTAGTGACGCTATGATTATCCAATACTTTTATGAAGGACTCCAATCAAGTGATAAGAATCTCCTTGATGCTGCATGTGGTGGTGCACTAGTGAACAAGACGGTGGCACAAGCTAGAGAGTTGATTGAAAACATAACAGTGAACTCACAACAATTCCTGAGTCGTGGTTCGGATGTGTTTCTAAGAAGAGTAAATGAAGTGAGCGAGGTTGAGGAACTTCGTCAACAAATGGGTAACATGACAACAATGATGCAACAATTTGCAGCCGCGGTTATACCAAGTTCTCCTCGATGTTATGAAGATGAGCAAGCTAATGCGGTCTTTCCAAATCAACAAAGACGGTATGATCCCTACTCCAATACGTATAATCCAGGATGGAGAGATCACCCCAATTTCAGTTATGCTAACAAGCAAGGAGCGGCTCAACAACCTACTTTCAACCGTCCGAATGGATTTCCACCACAACAACAACAATTTCAGCAACCACAAGCACAACAATCAATGCAAAATAAAGGTTCCGATATCGATTTAAATCTTCAAACAATGATGCAAGACATTTCCACCATGTTTAAAGAAAGTCAGCAGGAAACTAAGAGTGCTATCAAGGAGTTGCAGACACAAATAGGCTCCATGGCGATTGATATAAACAAATTGAAGGCACAAAATAGTGGGAAACTCCCTTCTCAACCTATTAACCCAAAAGAGGGTGTCAATGCTATTACGTTGAGAAGTGGTACACAACTTGTACAACCCGAAGTTTCTGATTCGGGCAAGGTGGAAACACCAAAGGAACCTGTTTTGGAGGAGAAGAATGAGGATTCTCCCCAAACTTCTGAGGTACCTATTCCTAACTCTAAAACTCCGGTTTCTACTTATGTTCCTCCTTTACCTTTCCCTCGCAGATTTGCAAGTTCCAAGAAGGCGGAACTAGAAAAGGATATTTTAGACGTTCTTAAAAAGATCCATGTGAACATACCACTCATTGATGCTATTAAGCAAGTTCCAAAGTATGCAAAGGTGTTGAAGGACTTGTGTACCAATAAGCAAAGGCTCAAAGGTAATGAAGTGCTTAGTGTGGGGGAGAATGATTCGGCAATCTTACAACACAAACTCCCACTTAAGTGCAAGGATCCCAGTAGTTTTGACATTCCGTCACAATAGGTAACACAATATTTAACAAAGATATGTTGGATTTAGGTGCATCCGTAAATGTTATGCCTGCATCTACGTACAATTCACTTGATTTAGGTCCTCTTAAAAGGCTGGAATTGTATTGCAATTAGCCGACCGCTCTAATGTCTACCCAATGGGTATTATTGAGGATGTTCTTGTGCAGGTTAATCAATTAGTATTTCCAGCTGACTTTTGTGTGTTAGAGATGAATGAAGGGTCACCAGACTCGTCTCTTCCATTGCTACTTGGGCGTCCCTTCATGAAAACTG
This sequence comes from Papaver armeniacum, assembly GCA_023531295.1. Taxonomy (NCBI): domain Eukaryota; kingdom Viridiplantae; phylum Streptophyta; class Magnoliopsida; order Ranunculales; family Papaveraceae; genus Papaver; species Papaver armeniacum. Next base: position 368,473 of record JAJJWW010006138.1, on the reverse strand, counting down.
CGAAAACCATTATTGATGTGGACAAGGGAACGCTAACTATGGAGTTTGATGGAGAAACAATACGCTTCAACATTTTCGAGACGATGAGATATCCTAGTGATGTACACTCTTGTTTCTCCATTGATGTTATGGATACATTGGCACAACAAGTGTTTGAGTTGAATGGTGAAGATGCTTTGGAAACCGTTTTAACTGCATCCATGGATAATGGTGTAGAATGTGGTAATGAAGTCAAGGAAGCCCTTGGTGATCTTAATTCACTACAAGGATGCCCTGAAACTCATAATATCTCTTTTATTTCTTTACCATGCAGTGATGAAAAGCTTGTACCTTCAATTGTTAAATCTCCAAAGTTAGAATTGAAACCTCTTCCCGATCACCTAAAGTACTTGTACTTAGGTGACAAGGAAGATTTACCTGTGATTGTTTCTAACGAGCTTAGTGATTTACAGGAGCAAAAACTTATAAGGGTGCTAAGGAAGTACAATACGGGCCATAAGATGGACAATTGCTGATATCAAGGGTATAAGCCCTGTCGTTTGTATGCACAAAATCCGTTTGGAGGATGATGCAAAGCATACAAGGGAAGCGTAACGTCGTTTGAACCCTCCCATGATGAAGTTGTGAAAAAGGAGATACTAAAGCTTTTGGAAGTGGGTGTTATCTACCCCATATCCGATAGCAAGTGGTGATCCCGGTACAAGTAGTGCCAAAGAAATCAGGTGTGACAAAGTGGTGGAGAATGATAAGAACGAACTTGTCCCAACTCGTGTGCAAACCGGTTGGAGGGTTTGTATTGATTACATGAAATTGAATGCCACCACTAGGAAAGATCATTTTCCATTGTCTTTTATTGATCAAAAAATGCTTGAACGTTTAGATGGACACTCTTACTATTGCTTCCTTGATGGTTATTCAGGTTATAATCAGATTGTGATAGCGCTGGAGGATCAAGAGAAAACTAGTTTCACTTGTCCTTTCGGTACTTTTGCTTATAGAAGGATGCCTTTTGGCTTGTGCAATGCTCCAGCTACCTTGCAAAGGTGTATGGTAAGTATCTTTTCAGAATATGTTGAAAACATAATCGAAGTGTTCATGGACGATTTTAGTGTCTTTGGTGATTCATTTGACCTTTGCTTGAACAACTTGTCTCTAATCCTTGAACGATGTGTTGAAACAAACCTTGTCTTTGAATTGGGAGAAGTGCCATTTCATGGTAACTTATGGCATAGTTTTAGGCCATATAATATCTTCTAAAGGCTTGGAAGTCGATAAATCTAAAATAGACCTTATTCGTGCTTTAACCCCTCCCACTACGGTGAGGGAGATACGCTCTTTTCTTGGCCATGCGGGTTTTTATCGTAGATTTATCAAGGATTTTCCAAGATAGCATCACCACTTTGCAACTTATTGCAAAAAGATGTGGTTTTTAACTTTGATGAAAAGTGTATGGCGGCATTCAATCGTTTGAAAGAACTTTTGATTTCAGCCCATATCATTAAACCACCGGATTGGAGCAAGCCTTTTGATCTCATGTGTGATGCAAGTGACTATGTGGTTGGTGCGGTGCTTGGGCAACGTGTGGGGAAGATACCTCATGCTATTTATTATGCTTCTAGAACGTTAAATGAGGCCCAACAAAACTACACAACCACTGAAAAAGAGTTGTTAGCCATTGTTTTTGTTTTGGAAAAGTTTCGCTCTTATCTAATTGGTACAAAAGTTGTTGTCTTTTCTGATCATGCAACACTTAGGTACTTGCTAATGAAGAAAGAAGCGAAACCGAGGCTCATACGATGGATTTTACTCTTGCAAGAGTTTGATATTGAAATCAAGGACAAGAAAGGAATTGAGAATACCGTTGCGGATCACTTGAGCCGTCTTCTTTGTGGACAAGGAAGCTATCCCATTGCGTGAAAGTTTCTCGGATGAGCAACTATTCTCAATTGCCTTTGGAGAACCATGGTATCTTGATATTGTCAATTACTTAGTGTCTAAACAAATCCCAAAGAACTTGTCTCGTCTTTGAGAGGGACAAACTTAAGAAGTTAGGAAACCAATACATATGGGATGATCCATACTTGTGGAAACATTGTAGTGACCAAGTAATAAGAAGGCGTGTTCCCGAATATGAATTTCATTATATCTTGTCTTTTTGTCACTCCTATGCTTGTGGAGGACATTTTGGGAGTAAGAGAACCGCTCACAAGGTACTTGAAAGCGGTTTTTATTGGCCAACCTTTTTCAAGGATACATATATATTTTGTACAACTTGTGATAGGTGCCAAAGAATGTGCAATCTAGGTGTCCGAAATCAAATGCCACAAACTTTTATTTAATTTATTGAAGTTTTTGATGTATGGGGCATTGATTTTATGGGTCCTTTTGTCAACTCTCATGGAAATTTTTATATCTTACTTGCTGTTGATTATGTCTCGAAATGGGTGGAAGCTAAGGCCACCCCAACTAATGATTCTAAAGTTGTTTCAGATTTTGTGCAAGCTAATATTTTTGCAAGGTTTGGGATTCCAAGATCCATAATTAGCGATGGGGGTTCTCACTTAAAAAACAGGATCTTACAAAGCTTATTGAAGAAGTACAATGTGTCGCACAAGATTGCAACACCTTATCATCCCCAAACAAATGGATAAGCCGAGGTTTCCAACCGAGAGGTGAAGTCCATACTAGAGAAGATGGTGAATCCAACAAGGAAAGATTGGAGCATGCGGCTTAATGATGCTTTGTGGGCTTATAGAACCGTATACAAGACACCTATCGGGAGGTCTCCCTTTAGGCTTGTGTATGGTAAACCTTCTCATTTACCCGTTGAAATTGAGCATAAGGCGTTTTGGGCTATTAAGCAATGCAATATGGAGATGGATGGGTCTGGAAAGCAAAGGAAGTTACAACTCCAAGAGCTATAGGAGCTTCGCAATGATGCATTTGAAAGCTCACACTGATGGGTGAAAACTACTCCTGCAGAATTTGGTAATTTGGGGTGTGGATGAGGAATGAATCTAAACCTTCAACAAATGCACTGCGCGGTGAGTGCTTGTAGATTCGAGAGATCAATCTGTGCAAGTCCGGCCTAAACCAAGAAATGGCCGTTCCGGACTTGTTTCGGTCACAAAGTGAAGGAGATGGGGTTGATCTTAGGGAGGGAAGCGAAGAAGATGTTGAGATTGTGAAGATGTTGGCTTGCTTATGACTTGTAACGAAAGATGAGCAGGCTTGCGGTTGATGCAAGCGAGGCTCGGGTGTTTGAATACGATTTGTATTAACACTTGGTTTTTCTTTTAAATCCGAACTTGTGTTGTTCTCCTCGTTATTCCTTGTTTTGTTGTTTTTGGAAATAGGGCGGAGACCCTATTTATACAAGTCATTGAGCCTCATTCACGTTTCTCGTGGGAAGTGGAGGTAGTGGAATGATGGAGTAGTGGAGTTGTGTATCGGTAACACACGACCAGTCTTACCCACTTTTCCTGTTCATCTCTAACCGTCCATGACTTCCTAACACGTTCTTGTGATGGCGCGTTGCACGCCGCACGTTGTAAACCGCCAGACCAATACCCCGTATGTATCCCCCGCCTTGTGACATGATTGATGTCCGGAATGTGGATCGTGGATCCACGAAAGATAGCATGTAATCTTGAACTGAATAACTGCGTTATTCGAGAAAGTCGATACTTGTGAAGTACCGTGTGTATTTTATGCGAGTCCGCATTACGGTGCAAAGACGGTGATGGGTAATGACTCCTCACTAACCAAATAACTCCCGACCGGGGTTGTATAACCAAGCTGGTGAGGTTGGACGGACGAGATGATGTTTGAGACACTCATCTGCGACCAGATTGATGAAATTAGGGTTTTTAAAGAGGTGCGCAAGCATCACTCTTGACTTGGTCGAAACCAAGCATGGGAAGGATTTTGTAGAGGACCGACCATACATGCGTGTTGACAAACATGATGGTGTACACGTCCATGTCTCACCGTCTCATGAAGATGCAATCTAGGTCACTCAATTTGACCGTCAAAGAGGAGTGGTTGAGATCGGTTTGCGGCAGAAATCCCTTGCCGCAAAGGAGTTGGAAACCGCATGACATCCCAAGTTTGGGCGTGCGTTCCAAGACGACCCATCTTGGTCGGTCTTGGTCGATCATACCAGCGTGTAGGTGGTAGGCTAGTGTTCACACCTATACCTGATTATCCCATGAAAACGTGATCTAAGCCACTCAAATCATCCGGTGAAGTTGAGCGGTCGAGATCAGTTTAGGATTTGGGAGATGTAACCGCGTGAGTTTGGTCGGGCGTTTTGGATTAGCCGGGCATGGTATGCCTTGGCCGACCGCAAGAGGAGGTAGATGGGCCCACGGTGGTCATCTTTGGTATGACCGGCCTTGGTTAATCCAATCAGTGACCCTCCATTCGTCTTAGGAGAAGATGGACGCGCGTGATGACTTGAAGCCTAATTTTGGCTTTCAAAGCCGCGCGACCATGCTATTTCAGGCGGACGAATATGTTGTAACCAACCATGGTTGGTTTTGACCGATTGGTCAAATGTGTAAGGCGGTCACATGGTGATTGTGTCGACATGCTCCGGGCCCTTTGAGTCCGCATCAAAACCCTCCATCTATACCTGCGAAGATGGATGGTTGAGACCGTTTTGCGGCACATGTAATATGCCGCAAACCCTAATTTAGGTTTTCCCGCCCATAATGCTTGGTATGGACGGTTTCTTGGCAAGCAAAGGCCAATGGTCGACCATGCGGGGTCGGCGTGTGTATTCCATACACGCTTGGGGGTGATGGAATTGATCTGGGGTCGTCCAATCATGCTTGTGGAGTTGGATGACTGCGATCGATCATATCGGCAAGCTAAGGCCGTGGGTATTCCATACCATGCTTATGGTGATGGAATTGATCCGTGGTCATCCAATCATGCTTGTGGAGTTGGATGACTGCGATCGAATCATATCCGGAGACGCGATACGATCAAGTCCGGATGCTCAATCGGGCTAGTATAACACACCGAGAGGGGCTCAATCGGGCTAGTATAACACACCGAGAGGGCTCGGGCTAGTATAACACACCGAGAATCGCCACATGCGGGTATTTCGTACATGGTTTCATTATAGTGCTTGGAGGTTCGTGTTAATGCATATGAGTAACACTCGGTCTCATGCCACACCGATAATGATTCATTATAGTGCTTGGAGGTTCGTGTTACTCTATAAGAGTAACACTCGGTCATCATGCCACACCGATAATGAGTACAGAAATAAAAGGCTCAATTAAGTGAGGAGTATCCAACACTTATAAATGGCTTTATCTTTTACAAGATGTCGAGCGCATGATTTTTCTGGTTTTTTACAAACTCAACCTTGAACGAAAATCCACCATCAACATTAAGTCCCCTTCCTAGCACACAATGGTTACACTATTGTGTGGTAGGCATGAGATGGTGACAGTTAAAGATAAAACTTATGAGACAATGTTAGATGTTACCGGGAGAGACGGGTCGTCTGTCCTTCGAGCATGTCACGTTCAAGAGACGTCCCGAAAAGTGTTCCCCTAGCATGATGTCGGTCTTGCATGCTTCGATCGACCTTGCTATGATCGCTTCGGTCGAGGGGCTATTGCGCTGCTTCGTTCAATCGTGGGGATGTGCCTAATCGATCGATCATTGCGCGCTTGTTCGTGGGGTTATCTGCGCTGCTTGATCGAACGTGGGCTTGTTGTGTCCCGGTTGAAAGTGGGTCTACTGTGTACATGCTTCAAACGTCGACCATGTGCTTCGGCCAAACCTACCTGCTTTGTGTGCGCCTATTTACCAGCCTTATGTCGTGATTAACACCAGCCTTTGCGACTTGAGCAATACCAAATTTTGACTTGAGCAATACCGGACTTGAGGCTTGTACCGTACGAAGCTTGATCAATACCGAGACTTGAATGATGTTTGACTGGCCATTGTGTGAGTTGTGTCTTGCGTGTGTGGCGACACTTCTCATATGCTTTCATACAAGTTCTAACTCCTGTCTTTTATTTCATTGCGGTAGAAAGAATCCCCGCTGAGATGTCTTGGAGATAATGCGGTGTCAAGTCGGGAAGTGTTGATAGCTTCAAAGATATGCCGAACGTTGATGATGAGTCATTTCACCGCGCCCTTTCAACTATGAAAATATTCGTTCCACCGGATAACCCACCTCATATCGACTTTAGGGTTCTTCATGCTCCGCCGGGTCCTCATGAAGGATGGATGAGACGTACGTTTAAGCAATGAATACATCAAAGATAACTTAGAGTGCAGTTATTGATGTAGCTTGAGTGTTGAAACGACTCGAGAGGATGTTAAAGTGGTTTCGGCGCGAACGTTGAGGTAGATCCTGGAGAGAGTGTTGAAGCGGGATTCCGAGGCGAACAGGGTCCCGGAGAGAGCATTGAGGCGTCTCTTGAATAGACTATTGAAGCAGGCTTACGGGAGGGAGAGTTGAAGTGGCTTCCTCTCCGATTCGATTTACCCTTGCGAATTCCATGATTCTTGACAGAGACCATCTTTCTCGTGTTGAAGAAGTCCTTGATCGACGGTGAAGGAACTTCATGCCGAGCCTCGATCCCCAAGCGTGGTTTACATGGTTTGTTCGTAGTGTTTTTTTCGATCCCAGTATGGAATATCTCGAACGTTGTTGCATCATTGCGGGAGTCGTACATGTGGCACTCGGAGTTGGAGTTGGCGGACACGCGGGATATTGTATCTCGGTGGTTTTCCCCTTGCACGTTCAGGAACCGCTTACATGAAGGCTCAAGGTTGTATCGCCCTGTTGGTGAGATATATGCCCTTGCGTCACGCTCGTACATCCTTATCTGGTTGTAGCCGCTACATCCATCCATGGAGTTGAACATGCCGTGTCCGCTGGTTGCATCTACTAACATGTCGATGTTCGGTAGGGAGAATCGCTTTTGGAGCATTCCATTGGGCGGAGACGGGTGTCGGTCTCTCCCCGCTAATTGCTAACAACAGACGTAGTATATTGTCTTCCCCTTCTAATCACGTCTTGCTTCGAAAGTGCGTCCCCTTTTGGTGTGAGTATGGGTTGAAGCTTCACCGTATGTGCTGGTCTGGTTTCCTTCGAAGTTTGTCATTGTGGTGGGATGACGCACAATCTTGCATGGGCTAAACTTGTCCGTCCCGAGAGTCTTGAGAGAAATCACATTGGAAGATGCTCCCCGTGTCGACGAGGGCCCTCCCGAACTCGAACCCTTGATGTGTGCGGTAACATGTAGGGCCGGTCGTGATCTTTTTCGCCATCATGTCGTCTTAAAATGTAACATTATTTACGGTGTTTTTCAATGCGGTTAAGACTTACGGACGTGAAGGAGTCGTGTACGTCCGAGCTATTTTATTAATTACAGGAAACATCTATGCACGTTGATTCTTTGAGAGGCGCAAGAGTTCACACAAGCTTTCCACTAGAGATGCCGCTTCCTAATCCACTGGTCTCTCGGTTCGTAGTAAATCCGTTGACTGGGGAGGATCGTTGTGAGGATCGGTCCCAGTGTAGGAATCTCCATGACAGGACCGTTCATATCTGATGTCGCTCATTTTATCAGGTCCACGTAGGTCCGCGCGGCTGAAATACCTCTTTCTGAGTTGCGGCCATATCCGTTTGAGTCTTAGCAAGAACTTCCTGCTTCTACATTAAGTCTGAAATGGTAATGGATGGTGGTCCTCCTCTCGTCCCTCCGGCTCCTCGTCCTGATGCAGGAGTGAAAGTTGTTGCTCTGGTGACTACTGGAGGCGTTACGCTTGAGGAGTTGTCGGGATTTGCGGCTTCTTTGACTGCGGTGACGGGAGGTGTTACACTTACTGGAACATCTCTGCTACTGTGTGCACCGGTGGTAGAAGTGACGGCTGCATAAGGTGTATTGACCACGGTAGCTCCAGAAATTATAGGACGGAGCCCTTCGTATCTTGTGTTACTCGCCAGGAAGAAGAGGTTGAAAAGTTGCCTAAGGAACTGAAGCTGAAGCAGGTTGTACTTCAAAGGATGAAAGTCTCTCTTGCCCAGAAGGATGAGTTGCTGCTGAAGGACTTTCCTTGAAGGATCGTAGCTACCTACTTGTCCTTTAGATGTTCTTGTTTTTGAGTGATAGTGAGGATTCCTTTGAATACCGGTTTTGAATTAATAGGTAATTGAATTGGTTCATTTTGAGATAGTTTGGTGAATGATTTTTTTCGAAAGAGGTTATTTTAAATGAAATTTGCATCTTGGTCATGAATGATTGCACATGTCACATGAAGTTGCAAACGTTGTGTGAAAGGAAAGCATGAATGAAACAGACATGGTGTTTGATTATGAGCCTCTTTCTCCACGTGTGGGATGCTAAGTCCCCAAAGTGAATTCTAAACTATCTTTCTCGTAAAATTGTTGAGTAGAACTTACTTGCTTTTGAAGCCTCATTTGTATCAAACCGGAGTAGCCTCTCCAAGAAAATCCTCCGCACTAACTTCTCAAAGCTATCCCTCTGAGACAAGCTTCTCCTGAACAATGCGCTTCAAAGCGTTGCACTCACTGGTGGGGTGATGAAGGAACAGGAGATGAAGTTGGAAGACTTGTGAGTGTCATCATATCTGCGGATCGCTTGCCTAAGTAGAGGGATGTGGAAGGTGTCGTAATGTCACCGCTGAGTGACCGGATTGAACGCTCCCATCCTCTGTATTCAGGCATTTCCTGATTGATTTCTCCTTCCTCAAGCGTTTCTTCAGTTGGTTGGAAGGCCGATGCGGATTGGACAGTCTCCGTGCTTCAATAAGAGTTTTGAAATACAAATCTTCTAGCAGGGCTCCATAGGCTGCAGGCTCCCTTTCTTTATTCGGCAGACATTGTAGTACTCCGGGCAAGTCTTTTCCTCTGTGGAGTTTCCTCGAGTCTTCGTCGGCTGGGCCATGTTGTTCGTCTCTCCCCGAGTCCCCCGTGATTACGTGCTCTTTTTGCCTCTTCACCGGTAAAGTGTGACTCTGCTAATGATTCAACATTTCTTGTGCTGCATGAGTAGATGCTCGTCGACCCTTCTTGTAATTGTGCCGCTATATCATTCAAAAGGCGAAATGTCTCGCTCTGCCTCCTGGTGATACCGGCTTGATTTGCCAAGACATCCTCCAGTATTCCTGTAGTAGCAGGAAATCCCACACTACACCCCTCACTATATTTTGTAGATCTAAACCATATTAATCACCTAAATTTTAAATATAAGTGCTAGAAATTTAAATAGACACATAAGATTTTTTACGTGGTTCGATCAATATGATCTACATCCACGATTCTTCACTATGATTGTTGAGGTTACATAAGAATTACATTTACAATCTCCATTAATGGATATTTTCTAGAGCTCTAGATCTAATTATTTGGGGAAGAAGATGATAAAGAAAATAAAGTTTTCTCTCTCTAAATTGTCTAACCTCTCTCCAAGTGTATCCTCCTTTTTCTCTCTCCCGCTCTCTTTCTTTATATAGGTGTTTACATAGTGGATGACAGCTCATATACAGCTCATGCTCTCGAGAGCTCTTTGATAATTTCGCGAGGCTCTTGCTACCCTCTCGCGAGACATTCTCGCGAGACCTTTAATAATTTCGCAGTCTCTTGCTACCTTCTCTCGAGACATTCTCTCGAGTCTTGTTACCTTCTCTCGAGACACTCTCTCGAGCCTTGCTACCTTCTCTCGAGACATTCTCTCGAGTCTTGTTACCTTCTCTCGAGACACTCTCTCGAGCCTTGCTACCTTCTCTCGAGACACTCTCGCGAGTTAAGAAAATAATTGAATCTCGCACGCTAAGAGAATATGTTGTGCGATATTTGAATCCTACATCTTGCCTCTTTTTCCTTGAATATTGCTTGAAGAGCGATCTTTAAGGAAAAATCTGTTGTTGTAGTAATCTTTGATCTTTGTTGATGAAGGAACGAGCGGAAGAATACTGGACTTGAAAAGTACGTACTTGCCTCTATTCTTTTGCGAAGTTCCGAAGCTTTGCGAAGTGAATAAGAAGTATTATCTCTTGAAGTATGCGAAGTATGAAGTATCCTTGAAGAAGCATAAGAAGTACTCAATCCTCGAAATATATAAGAAGTATGAAGTATCCTTTGAGAAGTATAAGAAGTACTTAATCCTCTAAATATAAGAAGTATTGCGAATCCATCATGCGAAACTCTCGCTCCATGTTCTTTGCCTCATGCTATCTTTGTAATGCAAATAAAAATTTAGATTAGTACTCCACATTTCTTTTATCAAAGATATTTATTTAATTTCAAGTTCAAATCATTTTTCTTTGTTTTGATTTCCTTTGTATAACTCATTTCATTTCATCCGATAAAACATCATTCATGGAAATGATCCTAATAGGTACCCCCTTATATGACGCACTTTAGGTACATTGCCTCTTGCGAAATCATAGGGTAAATTCGCGAACTAGGGTGTACGCCATAAAGGTTTGCCCGCTACTACTCTCCATGTTGGATATCATTCTCATTTGAAACAAAGCAAGTATTTAAGGGAAATATATAAATTGATCTTTGCGAGATATTGTTCTCGGTTTCTCTTGAAATATCTCATGAGATTTTTCTCAAATTATTGTAATCGTGAAATCTTTGTAGTTACGAAATCTTTGTAATTACTGCGATTATCTCGCCTTTTGTAAATCAAATCAAAAAACTTTTATTTTTGTAAGTAAAATGTTTAAGGAAAGTGGTACTTAGCTTTTGTGGTTTGTTGTTGTTGATCTCGCGCAGAAAAAAAAAGAAATGTGAGAAGTGAGACTTGAACCCTTGACCTGCCTCTTGCATATTCTCACACCATACCAACTGTTCTAACCCTCTCTCGCGAAATTCATCGCGAGATAATCATCAACTTTCTTCTTTGCGAGATAAGCAAAGTCATGCGAAATTTCGCATAACAAAAATAAGTGTGCGAGAGCAAGAATTGATCCTGCGACCTTCGCTCGCATTCATGCCTCCCGACCAACCTGTGCTAGCCATGCCTCTGCGAAGTGTTTCTGCGAAATGATCACTTACTTTCTTCTTGCGAGATACTGTTGCGAAAAATCCATGCAAAAAATGGACGTTCAATGGGACTTGAACTCGCGACCATGAACTCATTAATTTCGCAGGGTGACCAACTGTGCTGCCTCTTGTTTGCGAAAGAATGAAACAACCTTGCGAGATTATCCATTTTTTCCCTCTTTGCGAAGCAAAAATTCTTTGCGAGAGGGAGATTCGAACCCGCGACCTCCGGTTTGCATACTTCTTCTCGACCATCCGGGATATTTGCCGCTTGCGAAATAATGAAACAATATTGCGAATATACTCATTTTCTCCTCTAGGCTGTAGAAAAAATGTGAAAAAATATGACCGTGGCGAGATTTGATCTTGCGACATCAAGCTTCTTCGCTCCAACTCAAACCATCTGTGCGAGCTTCTTTTTGTGATAAAATTCACGACGTTTTGTTCTTATCCTTTTCTTCATTCTTCCTTTATTTCCTTCAAAAATTTGCCTTTTTCTTTTTCTCCCGAATATGAAACCTTCCATTAAAAAACTAGCTTTCTTCCTTGAATTTCATGACGGTGTTTTCTCTCTGAAAATGTGATTTCTTTCATAAAACTTCCATTTTTGAACCCAAATATTATAGATCTGAATAAAATGTATGAACAGTAACTACTTTTTATGGAAATTTCTCTTAAAGTTTATAGATCCAATTGAATTCATCACCAACAGTAGCCGTTTTTTCTAAACTTTCTTGAACCAACAAGATTAGGTCCCTGTTTCTAGCGCATATGTAGTAGCAGGAAATCCCACACTACACCCCTCACTATATTTTGTAGATCTAAACCATATTAATCACCTAAATTTTAAATATAAGTGCTAGAAATTTAAATAGACACATAAGATTTTTACGTGGTTCGATCAATATGATCTACATCCACGATTCTTCACTATGATTGTTGAGGTTACATAAGAATTACATTTACAATCTCCATTAATGGATATTTTCTAGAGCTCTAGATCTAATTATTTGGGGAAGAAGATGATAAAGAAAATAAAGTTTTTCTCTCTCTAAATTGTCTAACCTCTCTCCAGTGTATCCTCCTTTTTCTCTCTCCTGCTCTCTTCTTTATATAGGTGTTTACATAGTGGATGACAGCTCATATACGACTCATGCTCTCGAGAGCTCTTTGATAATTTCGCAGGCTCTTGCTACCGTCTCGCGAGACATTCTCGCGAGCCCTTTAATAATTTCGCAGTCTCTTGCTACCTTCTCTCGAGACATTCTCTCGAGTCTTGTTACCTTCTCTCGAGACACTCTCTCGAGCCTTGCTACCTTCTCTCGAGACATTCTCTCGAGTCTTGTTACCTTCTCTCGAGACACTCTCTCGAGCCTTGCTACCTTCTCTCGAGACACTCTCGCGAGTTAAGAAAATAATTGAATCTCGCACGCTAAGAGAATATGTTGTGCGATATTTGAATCCTACAATTCCAGCTATGCTTCCCATGATATCTGAACCGCCTGTAGTTTCCGGATACATTGCGAGATGGAAACTGAAAAAATTGAGGATTCAATTTTATGCAACCGATAGATCAATCTCCCACCGTGTGGTCGCCAATTGTTGATGGGTGAAAACTACTCCTGCGAATTTGGTAATTTGGGGTGTGGATGAGGAATGAATCTAAACCTTCAACAAATGCACTTTGCGCGGTGAGTGCTTGTAGATTCGAGAGATCAATGCATGCAAGTCCGGCCTAAACCAAGAAATGGCCGTTCCAGGACTTGTTTCGGTCACAAAGTGAAGGAGATGGGGTTGATCTTATGGAGGGAAGCGAAGAAGATGTTGAGATTGTGAAGATGTTGGCTTGCTTATGACTTGTAACAGAAAGATGAGCAGGCTTGCGGTTGATGCAAGCAGGCTCTGGGTGTTTGAATACGATTTGTATTAACACTTGGTTTTTCTGTTTCGTCTGAACTTGTGTTGTTCTCCGTTATTCCTTGTTTTGTTGTTTTTGGAAATAGGGCGGAGACCCTATTTATACAAGTCATTGAGCCTCATTCACGTTTCTCGTGGGAAGTGGAGGTAGTGGAATGATGGAGTAGTGGAGTTGTGTGTCGGTAACACACGACTAGTCTTACCCACTTTTCCTGTTCATCTCTAACCGTCCATGACTTCCTAACACGTTCTTGTGATGGCGCGTTACGCCGCCGCCGTAAACCGCCGGACCAATACCCCGATATGTATCCCCCGATTTGTGACATGATTGATGTCCGGAATGTGGATCGTGGATCCACGAAAGATAGCATGTAATGCTTGAATCGAATAATGCGTTATTCGAGAAAGTCGATACTTGTGAAGTACCGTGTGTATTTTATGCAGTCTTTGCATTACGGTGTGGGTACGGTGATGGGTAATGACTCCTCACTAACCAAATAACTCCCGACCGGGGTTGTATAACCAAGTCAGTGAGGTTGGACGGACGAGATGATGTTTGAGACACTCATCTCACGACCGTTGATGAAATTAGGGTTTTTAAAGAGGTGCGCAAGCATCACTCTTCTCACTTGGTCGAAACCAAGCATGGGAAGGATTTTGTAGAGGACCGACCATACATGCGTGTTGACGGCATGATGGTGTACACGTCCATGTCTCACCGTCTCATGAAGATGCAATCTAGGCCACTCAATTTGACCGTCAAAGAGGAGTGGTTGAGATTGGTTTCTGCGCAGAAATCCCTTGCCGCAAAGGAGTTGGAAACCGCATGACATCCCAAGTTTGGGCGTGCGTTCCAAGACGACCCATCTTGGTCGGTATTGGTCGATCATACCGGCGTGTAGGTGGTAGGCTAGTGTTCACACCTATACCGATTATCCCATGAAAACGTGATCTAAGCCACTCAAATCATCCGGTGAAGTTGAGCGGTCGAGATCGATTTAGGATTTGGGAGATGTAACCGCGTGAGTTTGGTCGGGCGTTTTGGATTAGCCGGGCATGGTATGCCTTGGCCGATCAAGAGGAGGTAGATGGGCCCACGGTGGTCATGCTGGTATGACCGGACTTGGTTAATCCAATCTGTGACCCTCCATTCGTACCGGAGAAGATGGACGCGCGTGATGACTTGAAGCCTAATTTTGGCTTTCAAAGCCGCGCGACCATGGTATTTCAGGCGGACGAATATGTTGTAACCAACCATGGTTGGTTTTGACCGATTGGTCAAATGTGTAGCGGTTACATGGTGATTGTGTCGACATGCTCCGGGCCCTTTGAGTTCGCATCAAAACCCTCCATCTATACCTGCGAAGATGGATGGTTGAGACCGCTTTGGCACATGTAATATGCCGCAAACCCTAAATTAGGGTTTGCGCCCATAATGCTTGGTATGGACGGTTTCTTGGCAAGCAAAGGCCAATGGTCGACCATGCGGGGTCGGCCGTGTGTATTCCATACCTGCTTGGGGGTGATGGAATTGATCTGGGGTCGTCCAATCATGCTTGTGGAGTTGGATGACTCACGATCGAGATCATATCCGGCAAGCTAAGGCCGTGGGTATTCCATACCATGCTTAGGGTGATGGAATTGATCCGTGGTCATCCAATCATGCTTGTGGAGTTGGATGACTCAAGCGATCGGATCATATCCGGAGACCGATACGCCTCAAGTCCGGATGCTCAATCGGGCTAGTATAACACACCGAGAGGGGCTCAATCGGGCTAGTATAACACACCGAGAGGGCTCGGGCTAGTATAACACACCGAGAATCAGCCTGTACGGGTATTTCGTACATGGTTTCATTATAGTGCTTGGAGGTTCGTGTTACTCTGTATGAGTAACACTCGGTCTCATGCCACACCGATAATGATTCATTATAGTGCTTGGAGGTTCGTGTTACTCTATAAGAGTAACACTCGGTCATCATGCCACACCGATAATGAGTACAGAAATACAAGGCCGAATTAAGTGAGGGAGTATCCAACACTTATAAATGGCTTTATCTTTTACAAGATGTCAGCGCATGATTTTTCTGGTTTTTTACAAACTCAACCTTGAACGAAAATCCACCATCAACACTCACGCATTTACAAGGATAAAACGAAGGCCTTTCATGATACTATGATTTCTAGAAAACAATTTTGTGTTGGGCAGAAAGTGCTTTTGTTTAATTCTCGCTTGCAATTATTTCCCTGGTAAATTAAGGTCACGTTGGATTGGACCTTTTATTGTTACTAATGTGTTTTCTCATGGTGCAGTAGAAATTCGTAGCATAGCTACAGGCAAAGAACTTAAAGTTAATGGGAACCGGTTGAAACCATATTATGAGAATTTCACTTCCGAAGTGGTGGAAGGAGCTAACTTTGTGGATGTACTCCCTCTGGAGGAGTCGTATAAAGCAAGGAGATAGTCGGGCTGACGACTTTAAACCAAGCACTAAATGGGAGGCAACCCATCGGATGAGTATTTCTTGTCTTATTTTTATTTTCATGTCTTGTTTTTAGTTTTTTCTTATCTTGCATTTACTTTTACTGATTTCTTGTCATATTATCATGTAGGATTTCCCACCTTGACGTACTTTGGATGACTCAATTTACATTGAGGACAATGTAAAGTTTAAGTGTAGGGGAGTGGTTAAGCATTTGCATTGTAAAATTTTCAAAATTTTCAAATTTTATGTAAATTAGTGAATAAAAAACTCCAACTTGTGGTTAGTTTAGAGTCACATAGTATACATGTCGCTAAGATTACATCGATATTCTCATAAGAGTGACTGAACTTAGAGATGACAGAGAACATGATCGGGTTTCTTACTTGTATGAGAGTTAAAGTTGGATTTAACCATGCCAAAGGGCAAATAAGGTGCACACTCGAATTCGGTATTAGAGTTTTGGTCCCATATAGTGGAGACTACCCATGTTACATCATGCGAGGCACCGACCTTCAATTCTTTGTACCTGTCTAAATATGTGCTTTTAGAATGTGTGTCACCGTACGTAAACTCTGGGTAGAATGGTGATCTACCCAACCTCCCACCAATATAAGCACTATTTTGATCTCTTGAGTGCTATTTTATCAACTTTATCTATCTACCCACTTGTAATCTTGTTCGCAGTTAGCACCATCCTTTTTATCTCTCTACACCAACAGGTCCATAGAAACACCATCATCATCAACAAGAGGAGCATCACAAATTCGAAGGAAAGTTGAAGACGTTCAAGGTTTACAAGCAACGATACAGAAATGAGCAGATTTCAGATTCAAGTAAAGCAACAAGACAAGGAGCAGAATTTTTATAAGTTGAAGACTATTGTACAAGAGTGAAGATTATCAAGATGAAAATTCGAGAAGTTTATAATATCAAGACATACAAGCTGTGAAGAATTGAGCGGTAAAGTACTTACACTATGGCATTTGTACTTGCATTTTTATTTTATCTTTATTCATATTTGTTTATTTGTATTTCATTTTCTCTTGTCTCAAAAAAAAAAAAAAAAAAAAAAAAAAAAAAAAAAACAAGAGAAGAGAAAAGTTCATTAGGTTCATCATTTAGTTTTAATATTTTGTTTGTTTTCATTTTGTATTTACTTTATTTATCTTGCATCTAAAAAAAAAAAATAATCCATTGTATCATATTTTTGTTTGTCTTTCAATAAAGCCAATGGAAGAAGAAATATTCATAATGAAGTTTCAAGCAACAAGGAATTAGAGGAAAGAGTTACATTGTCAAGATTTCATCATCAAGAGTTGAAGACCGAAGATGAATATGAAGACAAGGATTGAAGACCGGAGACGTTTCTATGGATGCTGTGAAAGTGGTGCTAACTGCACGCCGAACGGATAACGAGGTAAGTAAGCATATTCCCACTTTCGTTAAGTGGTTGATTTCCTTTCTTAGAGATCGCTTAAAAAAGGGTTTTCAAAATGAATAAAATATGTGGGTTTTCAAAACAATTCGGAGGGTTTTTACCTTCCTACCATTCAAGGTGTAGCAGATCTCTCTTCATTCTACCTGGACACATGTGTGACCCATAAAAAGCTATTTATTATTGAGAGCAACTTCATAAAACCCTTTCTTGTGAGGCAGAGTCGAGACTTTCGATCACTCCGAACCCGAATTTCTTTCGATAAGGGATGGTTATTTCTCTCTCAACTTTTAAGGATGAGATTGTGTTCATATATGTATCTAACTTCTTATGACTAGTGTGTAGAATCTCTATGTCTTCTTAGCGCGTTGGATGCTATCATTTCGGAGAACTAGTAAGTTGGAAAAGTAGGTTTTGTGGGTATATCTCTAGTAAACCCTCACGAGACGGAGTTGTATGTATGTTTAGAATTATTTTGTTTGATTTGCTCGAGGACTAGCAAAGTCTAAGTGTGGGGGAATTTGATAGGTGTTGTAAAACACCTAATTTTATATCTAGTATTTATGCTTTCTTTGCTATTATTCTTGTGAATTGCATCTCTTATGATTGATTTTGAGTTTATTAGGTGCAATGGAGTCATTTGGGAGCAAAAGAAGGAGAAATTGTTCATTTGGAGCGAAAAGCACAAAAAGATCAATTCACTGGCGATATTTGGAGTTAGCCAGGTCGTGCAAGAGGATTTATGCAGGATTAGGCTGTCGGTCTTCTAAAACCGACAAGCCATGTTTGAGCTGGTTAGCCCTTAACGATAACAGTTGGGTGCATATAGCTTTTCTAGCTATTACCTAACCTTAGCTTTCAGGGAAAACGTTTTTCTCATTCATGGTCTAAAACTCTGAGGAGATAGAAGTGCGGCTGGTGGAAGAAATTGAGGCCATGGTTGTCTGAAGCCATTTTCATCTGAAATCAAACGATGCGAAAATCCAGAGAGGTGATATTGATGAAGTGATGATGGAATTGAAGGAAGACAGACGATGATTGTCATGGGTTTTAAGAGATTTGAAATTGAAGAAGAAATTGCACGAACTGATGACGAAGGATCGGAGAAGAATGGAGTGTTGGTGACGATTAAAGAGCTGTGGTTGTTGTTGAACAACAGTGAAGAAGACATGAAGCTTCAGAATTAGGGGTTGAGCAAATTTGGGGATTATATGGAAGGAATTGAAGTTGAGGCAAGGAAGATTACATGGTTTCATCTTTGATTTTAAGACGGCAACATATGGAAGTGAGTTTGACACTGTTTTGATGGGTATGACTCAATTGATTGAAGTCATGAACAGATATACCAGAAATTAGGGTTCTTATGTATTCTGATTCAATAAAAGATGAATCTGAAGAAGATTTAAATGAAGTTAGGGTTCTGAGATGGGTTTTGATGTGTATAACACATTTGAGAAGATGGGTTTGATTGAGCAGCTATTGGTGATGACTCTGCATATGGGTTTGTGAGTTTTGCAAGGAATTAAACAGCATGGGACTGAAATTGGTGGTGTTGTGTTAAAGATGCAGAGGTTAAGAAACTGGTAATAAAATGGGTTTGTGTTAAGCTAGAAGAGAAGTGTTGTGACAGTGCAGTTGAGAGATAATGGACTGAATGGAGCAGTTGTAATGGTTTTGAGAACCAGTTATGGAGCTGGTGATGGAAGACTCAGATTTAGAGGTTAAACTGAGCTATGGAGCTGGTGATTGTAGCAAGAGGTGATGCTGTTGAAGCCAGAAGGGTTGCAGTTAGGTTCAAAATGAGTAGCTGCTATCGGAACTGGTGCAAGGATATTGCAGGTTATGAAGTTGCGACAAGATAGTGGTGTTGTTACTTTGCAGCTGGAATTATGAGTAAACAATTCAAGTACTAGATGTTAATTGAGTTGTTGAAGTTACAAGTGATGCAATGAAGAATAGAAATAAAGACAGGGAGATGCAGATAATGGTAATGCTATCATGGTGAGAGTTTAAGCTGAGCTTGAATCGATGGAAACGGGACCGTGGTTTAAAAAACTGAGGCTGTGTACTTGTGGTGATTGGAGCTACAGAATAAACTTAGATGCATGCTAGGAACTCTACAGTAGAGATGGAGCCACAGGTGCAGTGAAGCCATGACTTTTATCAGGTGTAATTGAGTTTAGGGAAGTAGCTTGTGCTGTTGGAGTAAGACTGAGATGGTGATTGTTTTGGTGCTTAAAGATGAAGATTGTTGCAGGGATGAATGCAGGCAGTGGTGGTTGTTATCTGAGAATGGGAGTGAAGCAGCTGCTATATAGGGTTGAGTTGCAGCTGTCGCAGGGAGCGTAAGTTTGCTGTGACAGTACGGTCGAGCCGAGAAGCTGAAATTGGTCTGTGTATGAATTGCAGGTGAAGGTTTGTTGTGGATGTGAATGTAACTTTTTGTAGGAGGAATTGGTGTTGCAGCTGAGTCGAAGCTGCAGCTGTGAAGAAGGCAGAGCCATCATGGCTGGACTGAGGTTGTGGTGTGCAAACATTTTGCAACACAGCTCTGGCAATGACTCACCCAATGATGTCACTAAGTTGATTCGCTGACTCGGTATGACTTTCCGAGTTGACACAGTTGACCCGATTGAATCGTTTGACCGGTGACCGGGTGGACTTCGCCGGTCGCCTGAGCTCTCTTCCGGTCACTTCTCCGGCCAATTTCCGGCCATAATACCAGTTTTCCGGCAACTACTTTTGGGGCATATTTTCACTTGGTTTTTTTTCTCACATATGGGCTTGGTGGACCACTTAGACTTTGGGCTTTGAAGACCTATTTTTGGAAAGAGGAAAGGCTACAAAAAGGAAAAGTTTCTTTTTTTGAAATCACGTATTTTCAACTAGGAGCTTTGGAGAGCGGCGACTTTGCTTTCATTTTTGTTTTTCATCATCTTCATTTTATTATTGAATATGATGAACTCAAAAGCTATGAGTAGCTAAATAACATATTGTTGGTTATGGGATAAAGTGGATTTTACAACATGATATTTGATTCAATGCATTAGTTTTGTCTCAACTTTATTGTTTATGATTCTTGGTTTATATTGTCATATGATTTGAATACTTGTTAGGTTGAGTCCAGAATAAATCCGATTTGAATTCGTATCTAGAGCTATATTAGGGTTTTCAATACGAAAAAGTTGTTTATCCCTGATTCTAAGTAGCATAATTATGGGTAGTGCTTGTAGTGATATATCCTACTAGTCACAAATGAATCATAACCTTGGTTAAATCGAATTAGTGCTTTTACACGTTTGATTTCCTTGATTAGTCTTATTCCATAGAACTTAGTGCTTTGAGGGAGTTAAACTTAATTGTGCTTTTACACTTTAGGTTGCTCTCTAGGAAGAATTCACATATGCATCTTTTAATGTGGTTGTGATGAAATCATGGAATTAGCGGGATATACTTGCGATCAAGGTATCCTAGGACTTTTAGTAAATGAGAGATTAAAATATCAATTCTAGTCATTGATGAAAATACATGTTTGTGAATGATATTATCCCGTGACCAATATCTTCTCTTTATTGATTTTTCAAATTATTTTATTTGCTTTGCTCTATTTTATTGCTTAGATAAAATAAAAATCCCCCTTGGTTACTAAGAAACCGAAATTCTATAACAACAAAAGCCTCTCTCTGTGGGAACGAACTCTTTCTTATCACGTACTTCATTTATATTTAGTAGAGTGAGAAAGTGAAATTATTTTTGACGCATACGACAACGATCAATAGTATTTTTTTCCAAAATAACTCTCAACCCGGTAATAGATTCATAGACTTGAAGAAAAAGTACCAGATTCTCCACCACTTCCTCCTTAGCATCAATGAAGATTGGAGTGTCATCTGCAAACTACAGATGGGACACTCTAACCTCTGGTTTAACACAAAATCCAGTAAGCATTTGGAGATTTTCGGCTTTTCGCAAAAGCTTGGTAACAACTTCTGCCACCAAAATGAATAAGAAGGGTGACATCGAGTCTCCTTGTCTCAATCCTTTCGATGTTCAAATTTGGAAGTAGAGCTTCCATTAACTAGAATTGAGGATTTTGTCATGGATAAGCACCATTTCACCCATCTTATCCATTTTCCTCCAAATCCAGAATTCTCTAGGATGCTGCCAACACATCTCCAACTCACACTGTTAAAAGTTATTTCAATGTCAAGCTTGCACAACACTCCTAGAACTTTAGCCTTTTATCTAGCATCAAGCAATTATCATGTCACCAATAAAATTCCATCTTGAATTTGTTTCCATTTAGAAAAATCTCCTTGATGCTCAGTGATAATATTCGGAAGCAAATATTTTCATTTTACCAAGCCATAATAAAATAGACTAATAAAAGATCATTTTAATATTTTATCAATTCTTTCCTCCTCATATAACTCCTTCACAGCAGTCATAAGATCATTTTTTAAGACAAGCGAAGCAACCTTAAAAAACTCCATCGGGTACCCATCCGGACTGAGATATTTATGCTTGCTACACCCCTGAATTGTATTCCAAACTTCCTCTTCTTAATATTTATCTCAAGCAAATTCATTTTTTCACTAGAAATCTTCACAAAATCAGTAGAGTCAAGATGCAGTCTCCACTGATGGTGTTCTTTGAACAGATAAGAGAAGTATTCGGTGAATTCTTTCTTAATTTCATCTTGACTGAAATTGTATTAATTATTGGTTACTAACCTGTGGATATTGTTTCTTTTATTTCTGCCATTAACCAGTTGATGAAGATATTTGGTATTACAAACCCCTTCTTTAAGATGTTTAGACTTAGCTCTTACCAGCCATTTCTTATGATCATCATATCTGATTTGTTTGAGCTCCATTTTGCATTAGACTAGCTATAAATTCGGTATCATATAATTGCCCACCTTCTTATTTCTCATTTAGAACATAAATCTTAGCAACAAGCTCATACTTCTTTATATCATTTTGACTAAATTGCTCTTTTGCCATCTTTTCAGAAAGACCTTAAGATTTTGCAATTTCTTGAACCACAAAAAGCTAGGAGTCCGTATATAAAGAAGACTTATCCACCACTTTTCAAGACTACTTAAGAAGGTTGTTTGAAAGCCAACAAATCTCCACTCTAAAATGATAATTCTGTCTTATAAGAGTACTAATTGAGACTAATATAGGGTGATCTGAAGTATCCCTTGAGAGAATGATTCGAAAAGTATTAGGATACTTAGGTTCAAATGCAGGGGTGATTATAACTTTGTCCAACCCACACATGTAATGACCCGTCTCTCAACCGATAATGTCCCCACTTAGCCACTGTGGTTATCCTGCAGTGTGGGGTTTTCAATGGGAATCGCTGCGGTTATCTGGGCTTGTATATATTTCGGTAGAGGGATGGGTCATTACAAATGGTATCAGAGCCGACGACGGGTGATCTTCCGAGGGTGGGAAGGTACGCTGGACGGGTTGGTCCAAGTGCTTCTCATGAGGGGCATAGAACGTCGGAGATCTGGGCTTGCATATATTCCGGAGCCGAGGATGACTCCAATTTAAGGTGGTGGTATTGTAATACCCCCGATATTCGGCAGTGGTTAGTCGAATTAAATATACGTAATAGTTTGTCCTTTCCTAACACCGAGGCCTTTTCAGCACAATTGGCTCCAGAGTTGGCAGAAAACTATGCAGTTAAGCGTGCTCGGGCAGGAGTAATCCAGGGATGGGTGACCATCCGGGAAGTTATTTTTGGATTACCGCAGCGATGCCCGTTGAAAACCCCACACTGCTAGATGACCGCAGTGGCTAAGTGGGGACAATATCGGTGGAGGGATGGGTCATTACAGCACAAGATTGGATTAGTACGCATGTTAGTTCATGTGTATAAGCCTTGGTAGGCTCGGAAACCTACAATAAATGTACTGCAAGTGCACAATGTTTAACTAGTAGAATATGGAAAGTATAGGTTGAACCCACATGGAGTGTAAAATACTACTACAAACTAGTATCAAGAACTAACTAATCAAATTCAATATTTCAGAAATTTATGGAACTATTAAACCAAAATAATAGAAGACGTAACCAAAATTATGAAGATATTAGGGATCCGGGAATCCGGGAATCCGTTGTAAGCAGGTTACTTGTATTCAATCACAAAGGTTCTTGACATAGAAGATATTTCATTTAACAATTGTCGACAAGAATTATCAAAAAGAATTTTTATTCTCACCTTAAAGTAGAATTTCTAAGCACTAATCATACATGCCATGATGAGTTAAGGAATATTCATGAATCAAATTATTGCTAAGGCTCAATGAGTTCTTCTACTAATCTAACTATAGACTATACATAGCATAGAACATGAAAAATATAGATAGAAGGTAAACCATTAATAGAGAGACAAAACATTAACATTAAGTTCAATTGGTAGAAAACCCTTGTTTAAGAACACAAATAAATCAACCTACAATTTCATCCTGTCACCCTAACATGGATCTAGCTAGCCATGGATTTCTCAAAAGCCATAATGAATCTAAATAAAATCCCTAACTAATCAAAAACAAATTGAAATCATAAAAACTTCAAACCCTTGTTCACGGATCTGTAAAACGACGTTTGTAACTGAACCCCTTCTGATGTTGTCTTGAAAGAATTATATATATATATATATATATATATATATATATGTGTGTGTGTGTGTGTGTGTGTGTGTGTGTGTGTGTGTGTGTGTGTGTGTGTGTGTGTGTGTGTGTGTGTTGCTAAGGGTTCGAATGGGACCAAAGAAGAACTGCCCAACAAGCCAAATCCAACACCCACCAGTTTCCAAATTTCAGCAATTTTCTAAATCCGGCAACTCCTACTTAAATCCGACCATAACATCCAACTTCTTTTTCTTTCCATCTAAGCATCACCACTGGTTACCAGTTGCAACCATCGAATGCAAAGCTCACCCAGTGACCCTTGTATCTGATTCAAATCAACCCATCTCACAGAACTGACCAATACACCAATTGACATTCCCTAACCATCTCAGTCTCGGCACCAGTTCAGACTCAATACCATTTTATGTCCGGCTAAGTTTCTTCTCCCTGTACAGTCACCATTTCACCTCAATTACCTTATATATCTCATGGAATTCATACCGATTGAGCCTAACTTTAATTCATGCCAAAACCTCATTGTGAGTACCACCACCAACTGCCATAATTTGTGCAAATTCTCACCACCAAAAGTCTCACATAAAATCGAACCAGTTAACATGCCATCTTGACTTGTCTATAGCCTGAATACCAATTAACATTTGCATAGCCCACAAAATCCAGTAGCAAGGAGTCATTTCTAAACTGAATTTAATCTAGGAAACTTCACCGAAACCTCATTTAATTCGAACTCAATTCAGCCTGTGCAACTTGATCTATACAACCACCAAAATAATTAACAAAACCCATGAACACTATAAAATCTGTTCTTCACTGCTTTTACAACCATCATCAACTCACGGAATAACTACGCATACTGCTAAATTTCAGATTAAATCAAAAGCCCCCAAATTCTGTTTTTGATGCTTGTCTTAGGAACTTCAATTAAAACCCAATTTCAGAAGAATCACACCATTGCCACCACTTCCTTTGACCTTATATCTCGTCCCTCCATCATCTGTGTCTTCATGGAAACTACAGCCACATCAATTAACGTGAAATCCAATTTCAGATCATATTGAAGTACCCCCAATTATGTTTCCTTCACTGATTTCTTCCATTAATAATTGATTGCTTGCAAATGAGACTGAAACATCGGAGAACCCCATAATGTTACGGTTTTAAACCAAAATAACTAATGAGGAGCGCCAAACTCAAACAATAAGCAAGAAATAAACCTTTTGATTTGGGGTAAGAAACCTCAGAGAATAACACACTCAAAAGACGAGGGTACCCAAATACACCACAATCTTTAAAATATCCACCTATAAGTCCTCTTACCGAAAGTGATTGTCTATGGACAAAGTCGAGATAATACTACAAATCGGTATTCACACTTTGTGTGATCGTCTATGGATACGAGATCGAGACAATACAACAATCAAGTGGGATTACTTGATAATCGGTTCGGACTTAACCAAACTCAATAGGATCACTATCAAGTAATACGGAGTTAACATTTGTGTAATTTACTTTTAATTATAATAAACAATTATAATTGCGGAACTAGAAAAGTAAAAGACAATGCAAGATTTTGTTAACGATGAAACCGCAAATGCAGAAAAACCCAGGGACCTAGTCCAGAATTGAATACTCTCGGAATTAAGCCGCTACACAAAATCTAAACCAACTTCGTATAGTTGAGACCGAGCAACTTAACCTAGTTCACTTAGTTTCTTCAGTATCCCTACGCTTCCGACATTCAATAAGTGCATGCACTGGAATAATTCCTTTGGATCGTATTCCAAACAGTAAAGGAACAACAAATTTGTTTGGTAACAACTCTTTTGATTCTTTCAGATGAAGATATCTCAATTCATATGCAAAGGCTCTTCCATTTAACTAATAAACTCCTTTGCCTGGTTAGATCAATCTATCCAACAACTACCGAAGTAGCAGAGTTTGGATTTGCAATCAATCAATATAGATTCAAACAAGAAACTATAAGGTGATGTCGATCTTACACAATGAATCAATCAAACAAATCTAATTCTAGTTGGATCCCAGTCGATCAATGTTTGTGCACACCCAAAGATATATAAACCAAATAAGAAATCTTCTTTGTTTTCAAATCTTCTTTAATCTTCAATAAATACCTGCACAACACCACTTGAATCTCTTGTGATCAATCACACACAGAACGAAGTCTGTTAACAATGGATTATCACAAGATGTCCTTAGATCTACAAACAGTTCTAAAGATCCCATCGACACTTTGATCTAGTTTTAGTGAATCTTATATCAGAAGAGAAGATTCTCAAGAATAAACAAACTAGGTGCAATCAAAGTTCAACAACCGTTAGTCAATCAAATCAATCGAAAACTAAATTAAACTGCAATTATCTTATAGGATCATAATATCGCAACATCTATACTTCGTGAGATCAATAAACAACGACATTGCGAGGGCGTCGCAGAAGAGTAATATAAATGACACAATGAATGACGACAGCCAGAACACGAGAAAGGTGTGAAGACTTAGCTAAATTTAGGAGAGCTGCGAGATTATATGTTTGTACACTTGCGATATTTCGCAAGTCATTCCCGAAAATAAAGGACAGCTTAGCTGTCATCCCTTGTGTACTACCCTATATAAAGAGTTGAATAAGACTGTTGAAGGGAGAGATCTTTTTCGGAGTGTTAGACAAGTCATTAGGAGAGAGAAAGTTTGTGGTGATTGTAATTTCTTTAGCTCTTTTCTATCTTATCTTGTAAACATTCAAGGAATTAATCAATAAAATCATTGTTATTCATCTTCAAATGTCTTAGTTGTGTGGATTATTGTGAGGGGTGTAGTGTAGGATTTCCTGCAACTACATATTGGCGCTAGAAACAAGGATTGATTGAAGATAAGAGATTGGATATTGTCACTAAAATTGTTAAAATCAAGAGTATGATGGATAAATTGGAGAAAACTAGAATCAAAAGAGAGTAATGAAGAATTGGAATGTAATATGATTACAAAAGCAATGGTTAATGAATTTCATGAAAGTATCAAAGGGAGAATACACAAAAGAGATTTTGAAGAAAAGAAGATTATAACAGCAGAGAAGTCATCACCCTTGAAAGAATGGGAAAAACAGAAGATTATGTTCACTGCAACGGAGATATCATGAGAGAATTTAAATCACACATCTCCATTAGTGATTACGATAAGTGCAAGCAAAGAAGAGGGAAAATCAACAAAAACAATGGAAGAATGGGCAATAAATAGAACTTTGGTGGACACAGGGAGTTCAGTGAATATAATGTTTTATCATGCTTATAAGAAATTGGGGTACAAAGTTGAAGAATTGACTTCCGCAACATATCATATCTATGGTTTCGGCAAATCCATAACAAAACCTAAAGGGGAAATAAAAATACGAATTTTGTTGGGAGAAATTGAAACACATGTGACGTTATGTGTAGTGGATATGGAATCACCATATAACATGTTGTTGGGAAGACCATGGATACATGCAATAAAAGCTGTAGCATCAACATTTCATCAATGTGTCAAATTTCCTATACCGAGTGGAATTGGCGAAATCAGAGGTGATACTGATAAAGGAAGGATATATCATCAAATCGAAGTAAGACATTATGAAGAACAGGTGAAGAGGCGAAAAGATCGCAGGAAGATGGCAAAAGCAGCGAAAAAGGAAGAAGAATTTAGAACTTACATGATAAGAGCGGAAGAAGGGAAAGGAATATATAGTGAAGAGAATGATCTCACAAAGGAAGTAAAAGGACCAACACCCGTGGGAGAACCGAAGGCTAGCTACACTGCGGCAGAACCAACAAAGGAAGTAAATATTGGAATTGAAGAAGAACCAAAGATGTTAAAAATTGGGACTAAAATGGAGGCAGATGAGGAAAGAAAGACTATTGATTTGTTGCGAGATTATAAAGACATTTTCGCATGGGATATGGATGAGATGCCCGGAATAGATCCATCTCAGCGTGCCATAAATTAGAGATTGATAAAAATGCAAGACCATTCAAGCAAAGAATTAGAAAAATTGCAACAACATATCATCCTCAAATAGAAGAAGAGTTGCGAGAAGATGCTTGACGCCTAATTATTAGACAAGCAAAATACCCCGAATGGATAGCGAATATGGTCGTAGTCCCAAAGAAGAAAAAAGGAATAAGAATTTGCATAGATTTTACCGATATGAACAAAGCTTGTCCAAAAGATAGTTTTCCCTTGCCAGATATTCCGCAGATGGTTGAATCAGCAGCAGGAAATGAAAGGATATCCTCTCTTGATGGGTATAAGGGATACAATCAAATTCCTCTCGCTGAAGAAAACCAAGAGCATACAGCCTTTTTCGCTCCAAGAGGATTATATTGTTACACAAAAATGCCATTCGGTCTGCGAAATGCTGGTGCAACGTATCAAAGGATGGTAGAGAAAGTGTTCGAACAATGGATACATAAAACACTAGAGGTATACGTGGATGACATGTTAATAAAGAGCAAAGAAGCAAAAGATCATGTACGAGATTTGAAGGAAATTTTTGAACAAATGAGGCTTTTCAACATCAAAGTAAATCCAGAAAAATGTACCTTTGGGGTGGCATTTGGAAAAAATTTAGGATACATTGTGTCAAAAGAAGGGATACAAGTCGATCCGGAGAAAGTACAAGCAATTCGCGATATGCCGACACCAGCAACAGTGAAAGATGTGCAAAAGTTAAATGGATTATTAGCTTCGCTAGGAAGATTCATCTCGCGATCATCTGATAAATGCAAGCATTTCTTCAACATACTTAAAAAAGGGGCGAAATTTAGATGGACGGATGAATGTGAAAAAGCATTACAAGGAATAAAAGAACATCTAATGGATATATCAATCTTACAAAAAGCAGAACCAGGGGAAGAATTACTAATTTACCTCGCGACAACCTCGCATGCACCGAAAAGTGCGATATTATTGCGAATGGACGCAGAGTAGAAAAACCAATTTATTACATCAGCAAAACATTCAATGCCACAGAGAAAAATTATTCAAAAATTGAAAAATTAATTTTGGCATTAGTTTACGCAACATTTAAACTTCGCATCTACTTCGAAGCACACACAGTTAAGGTAATGACAAAAGTACCAATTGAGTCAGTCATGAAAAATTCAATAAGATCAGGAAGGGTTGAAAGATGGAATGCTCAAGTAAGTCATTGCAAACTCAAATATGAAGTGTTATCCTCACCCAAATCACAAGTTGTTGCAGACTTTTTAGCAGAATTTCCATTGGAAGAAGATGAAGCAGTGGAAGAAATGATGGATATAGAAGAAGAACATGGAAATCCAAAGGATTTATTAACTGAGCCAAACAGATGGGAAATATTGGTAGATGGGTCGTCAAATGGAGAAGGTAACGGAATTGGGATCATTATAATTTCGCCAGAAGGCAATAAAATGGCTTTTTCTTTCGATTGGAATTTGCATCTACCAACAATGAAACAGAGTATGAAGCTATAGTACATGCTTTGCGATTTGCAATAGAAATGAAGTTGGAGAATGCAAGAGTTACCAAAGTGATTCTCAGTTAGCTATTCGCCAGATAAAAAAAGAGTATACTACAAATGAAGCATCCTTGAAAAAATACAAAGGGCTTGTTGAAGAATTGTCAGCGAAGATACCAAAAATAAAGTGGAGACACATATCAAGAAAAGACAATAGACTTGCAGATGCTTTTGCTTTTATATCAAGTATGATGACAGATCCATCTCAAGAGATGCATAAAAATACGACACTTTTATCACCATCAATCAACAAAGAGGAAGAGGAAGAAGCGAAGTAATGCTCATAGAAGATGAAACACAAAAACCCCATTGCGAGGATTGGAGGACAGAACTTCATGCTTATCTAATGAAAGGAGAAACACCAAGAAATAGATTAGAGATGCACAAATTAAAAAGCCGTGCAACAAATTATGAATTAAGAGACGGGGTATTGTACCGAAGATCCTTTAATGGACCCTCGCTTAGATGTTTAACACGAAAGGAAGGAGAAGCGGTGTTAAGAATGTTACACGGTGGGGATGCTGGCAATCACAGTGGCGGAAGATCTTTAGCACATAAGGCGAAAATGCAAGGCTATTATTGGCCATATATGCATGAAGATGCGAAACAAGTATCAAGACATTGCGAAGATTGTCAGAGGCATAGAAAGAAAATACATGCACCAGGAGCACCATTAACTTCTTCAACAAGTGTATGGCCTTTTGGAAAGTGGGGATTAGATATTGTAGGACCTTTTTGCAGTGCGGGGCGGAGGAGATATTTGATTGTCGCTCTGATTATTTCACAAAGTGGGCGAAGTGAAAGCAGACAACACATTCGCGATAAAGATGTTTTTACCTTCATATTCGAAAACATAATATGTAGATTTGGAATTCCAAAGACAGTTGGTATCGACAATGGGAAACAGATTTGAGGGACAAAATATAGAATTGTTGCTTAATGCATTTCAAATAAAATGTGGGAAATCATCTCCTTTATACCCGCAGGCCAACGGACAAGCGGAAGCAACAAAT
This sequence comes from Papaver armeniacum, assembly GCA_023531295.1. NCBI lineage: Eukaryota > Viridiplantae > Streptophyta > Magnoliopsida > Ranunculales > Papaveraceae > Papaver > Papaver armeniacum. The sequence continues at coordinate 338,357 of JAJJWW010006138.1, read as the reverse complement.
AAAACAATCGCAGATATACTGAAGAAGAAGTTAGAAGGACATAATAAGGCATGGTGTGAACAAGTGCATAATGCAGTATGGGCTTACAATACAACAAGGCGAGAAGCTACGGGAATGTCACCATTTTGTTTAACATATGGAGTTGAAGTTGTGCTTCCGACAGAAGTTATTATTCCAACAACAAAGAGAGAATCTTGGGAGAAAAATCTTAGTATGGGAAACATTTTGGTTAAATTAGATGAATTAGAGGAAAACAGAGAAAGAGCATTACAGCATATGGAGAATTATCAGCGAAGATTAGCCAGCGAATATAACAAACGTGTCAAGACACGCGAATTTCAACCAGGTGATATGGTATTGCAAGAAACACCAATATATCAGCGAGAAGGTGGTGGCAAATTGGCGAAAAAATGGGATGGACCTTATATCATCAAGGAGATAGTTGGAACAGGGGCATATAGATTAATGGATCCTGAGGGCAAAGATGTGGGCCAGAGATTGGGTAGACCGTGGAATAGATTATATCTCAAGAAATATTACCCATAGAAGATGAAAGGGAAAGAATAAGTTCCGAAATGTTGAATGAATGGAATGAAATGAATTCATATGAAATGTTCCTGCGACAGAGTGATTGCGAAATTGCATAAAATAAAGAAAGAATGTGCGAATATCTCGCAAATGAAATAACAAGAGATAATCAAAAATGAATGATTGAACGAATTGACAGATATGAATGAGTGAGTGAATGAGACGAACCTTTATGGCGTACACCCTAGTTCGCGAATGATATTTCGTAAGAGGCAAATGTAAGACCTAAAGTGCGTCATATAAGGGGGTATCTCTTGACATGGCTCGGAAAAAGGTTACACCGCCCGGAACCCGAGTCATGAAAATTTGGGGTCAATAAAGCCCATCCGGGGAGATACCTTGGATTTCCAACTATATATATAAGGTTATACCCTGGTTGGACGACCGAGGGTCTCTTCCAAGGAGTCGTGTATGACCAAGGCGCCGAGGTACACGGTTGAGCCAAGAGTGCCCGGGGCATTTGAAGTGTCTCGGCCATTCTTGGCAAGTCTTGGCACATGCCGCACTCGGCCAAGAAAACTCCACTTAGGGTGCAGTCTCGTAACCATAAGCCCTATAGGTATAAGGGATAAGAGGCTGCGAAAACAACTGGTTGTTGTTAAGACCGGATGGGAGGAGCTAGTCTTGTATGGCCGATGTACGCCTCCTTGAAGGGGCAACCGGGGAGATGATAAGGGCGGCACCCTCCATTAGGGAGCTGATAAGTGTATTAAGACGCAAATGTCATGAGGCTCTATTTTCGCAAGGAAATTTAGGCTTGTCATATTTGTGCGATGATCCTGCATAGGCAATAATACTAACGCGAGGGTAAGACGAGATCAATGGGTCTTTACATGCAAGTGTAAAGACGTCCTGCGATTTCGTCGCAAGACGGCAATGTCATGGGGATTTACGTTCGCAAGAACATTTAGGCATGTCATATTATCGCAAAAGAAATATCCTGCAGAGGCAAAAATACTAAAGAAATGATAAGACAAGATCAATGGGTCGTTACATGAAAGTGTAAGGACGTCCTGCGATTTTGTCGCAAGACGTCAATGTCATGGGACTTTATGTTCGCAAGAATATTTAGGCATGTCATATTGACGCAAAATGAGGGGTGGAAAAATAAGACCTTTAACTAGGAAGGCAAAATAAGACCACACAAAAACAATGATAAGGCAAGATCAATGGGTCATTACATGAAAATGTAAAGACGTCCTGCGATCTTGTCGCAATGATGAATTTCCACATAAATAAAGATAACGGAAAACAAAATAGCAATTATCAAATACAAAAAATTATATTCATCAAAAGAAAGAGTAATAATGAGCAGATGAACACATCAAAAAGATGATTGAAGTACATAAAGAAGTAACAGTACAAGATGAAAGATTACAAGAGAAAGTCAATTCTCAAATATCGGTTTTTCACTGAGAAGGAGATACTTGGGCTTTCTTGAAGAACTTTATCTCGTATTTTCGCCAGTTATTATATTTCCACCAGATCCTCCATCACCCAGATCATCATTGACAATTTTACTAGGAGGGATTGTCTCTTCATTTGCGATCTCTTCGCCACTATTGTAGTCAAAATCGCTGTCAGGAGAATTAGGAACTTCATCGTCACTAACTTCCAGAGGTTCGACACGAACAGGATCAAGAGATTTAGATAGTAGAACATCATTCACAAGAACTTCGGCCTTAAGATGAAATTGACGAAGGAGTGCTTTCTGATGATTTCTACTCTCTATATCTTTACAGTCAGACATATAATCGAATTTTCTTTCTGCACGATCGCGAGAGCGAACAAGGGAAGCAGCGAGTATTCCATTTTCTTTGCGAATTTTTGAATAGTCAGACTTCAGAGTGGCAATAGAAGAATGAAGATTTTTCTCAGCATCTGCAAAAGAAAAGAACATAGAAAATTATTCAAATTTTTGGACTTCGCAAGGTAAATATCACAAGATAATAAATAAATATATTAAGGTAGTCAAATAATATGACTACCTTCCTTCTGCGAGGTAAGATATTGGATTAAAGCCGAACAACTATTCTCCAAATGATCCATGGCATTGTCAAAATTATCTCCAATTAAACCTTTCAATCGAGATCGCAAGCTTTTTTCGTTGGAAACAAGTAAGGCATTTTCTTTCGCAAGAGAAGAGTTGGACTTTTCTAACTTGGAACATTGATCCTTGAATTGGTTTGCCTTTACACTTAAGATTATTCTACCCTGAATAAGTTTATCCTTCTCGGCAGTAACTTCTTCAAGTTGATTTCTCAACGAGCAAAGAGATTGTTCTTGTTCTTTACATAATTTTTGACAAACATCGATTTTGCGAGTAAAATCGCCACCTTGTTTAACAGAGTTCGCTTCTCTTGAGAAAGAATTCCATTCTCATCTGATAAAGTTTCTAACTCCAAATTAGCTTTAGTCAAAGAGTAAGAGAGGCGAGATAATTCATTACTTAATGAGCCTTGTTCCTGTACTAAGTCAGCATTTTCTTTAGAAAGATTATCTATTTGGTCAACAAAGTATGAATGAAGATTATCTAATTGATTATATTGCTCCATCCAAGCATCTCTATCAACTCGAACTTCTTCAACAGTAGATTCCAACTGGTATATCTCCATTTTTCGCTTCTGGTTTAAAGCTTGAAGGGCGAACAACGACTCTTGGTTCAATAAAAAAAAATATATATATATATATATATATATATATATATATATATATATATATATAGAGGTAAGAGTATACCTTTCAATTCTTCATTCTTCTTGCGAAGATTATCACGATCCAGCGAAACATTTTGAAGTTTTTGATTCTCAAGTTGGAGGGTATTACATTTTGCAGTCATAGCTTGGAGATCATTCTTCAAAATGTTAATTTGTTGCTCCAAAGATGTTTGCGAAATTCTATCAGGGCCAAGGTGTTTACTTAAAATCTCGCAGACATCGGATTTGATAGGATCGACGGAAGTCTTCTTGACATCGTTCACAATATCTGATAAAACTTTGAAGGCCACATCTATTCCTTCCAAATTTTCTTTAGTAAGAGGGATTTGCTCAGATAAGGAAGTAACGACGATAGAAGAAGGAAGAGATGAGTCATCTTTTGTTAAAGGAATATCATGAGAAGAGGAAATCTCATGAAGATTAATGACAGGAGAAATGGTAGAGGCATTGACAATGGAAGAAGAAATAGGTTCATTCGCAATGGTACTGTTATGAGGGATTTGATTTATGAGAAATTCAGGCATAGGAGTGTTATCATCAACGGTATTTTCGCAAGAAGAAGCAGTAGGATTATCTTGCGAATATTTCGCAGTAGGAGTTGTAAGTTTGAATATAGGAAAAGAAATAGCAGGTACAACAGGTTTAGAATGGCGAGGCTTCTTGGGGGACCTATCAACATTTTTATCATCCTGCGAATTACAAGATAAATAAGAAACAGAGGCAATAATATTTTTATTAAAAGAGTAAATATTTCTTAAATACCTTGTTATTCGCAGGCTTTCTTTTAGAGGCAGTGGATTTCGGTTGCGAGCCCATGGAGATATCAGGGTTCACAATGGTGAACTTGGTACTAGATTTGTTCTTGCTAAAACAAAAATGGCAGGGGAGTCATTAAAAGAAGAACGATTTAATAAAACAACTTCAATAAAGAGAGATCAATCACAAAATGATCAAATTCAACAAAATTAACAAACCTTGATGCCATAGAAACAGTAGCAGAGGAGTAGTAACAGAAAAATAATGAAGAAAACGATGAAGAAAAGTAGCAGAAAAAAGTTGCAGACGATGAAGAAGACGAAGTAAAAGAAAAAGAAATTCTTTCACAAGGAATCCTCCTTTAAATAGATGAGAAAAGAGTAACCGGATAACATTAAATGTGCCGGTAAAAAGGGAAATTTTAGATACGTGTAAACAGTCATTCCTAAATTCACGGAATCTTGTCGGCAAAAATTGATGGAAAACAAACGATTGCGGCATTTCAAAATATTGGTTCTCATGACATTCTCCTCTTCGCATAGAAGACATGAGAAGAGGCAAGATGTAGGATCAGAATATCGCAACATCTATACTTCGCGAGATCAATAAACAACGACATTGCGAGGGCGTCGCAGAAGAGTAATATAAATGACGCAATGAATGACGACAGCCAGAACACGAGAAAGGTGTGAAGACTTAGCGAAATTTAGGAGAGCTGCGAGATTATATGTTTGTACACTTGCGAAATATCGCAAGTCATTCCCGAAAATAAAGGACAAACTTATTAGTCATTATCCCTTGTGTACTACCCTATATAAAGAGTTGAATAAGCTGCTTGAAGGAGAGATCTTTTCGGAGTGTTAGACAAGTCATTAGGAGAGAGAAAGTTTGTGGTGATTGTAATTTCTTTAGCTCTTTTATATCTTATCTTGTAAACATTCAAGGAATTAATCAATAAAATCATTGTTATTCATCTTCAAATGTCTTAGTTGTGTGGATTATTGTGAGGGATGTAGTGTAGGATTTCCTGCAACTACATATCTAGTTTCCCACCAACGGTACTCGTAGAGCTTCTTGATCCCACAAAAGTCTTTAAACGAGCGGTCGTAAGAGATTTTACCTAATTAGGGCACTTTCCACTCCAGATAGACGTCTCCACCAGAAACAACAAAAAGATGAAGTTTACATGACTCTTATGATGGTTTGCTAGAAATGCAAACTTGGGTATTTATAGACCAAGGATGTTTGGACACCAAGGAATTTCCAAAACAGAATATTCTCAAGATATGCAATAAATGCCCAAAATCGGTTTTCATAATTCCTGGAATGTTTTGTCCAATATTTCTGAAATCTCTCAATAGAAAATCTCCAATTAGTAAATGCATATTACCAATTTTTATTTTCTAGAGATATGCATTTAATTGCTGGTAATTACAGCATATAAAACTAAAAAACTTAATTAAAAGATTCTTAATTTATTTTGGACTGGGATCTCCTTGAGTTATTAAGGAATATATTTGAACAATAAAAGATAAGTATTAGAGCATTGCTCGGTTGAACTCACCAAGCATTTGTATGTCAAGTTTGGTTGTCATATTTTAGTGAATCAAAACTCATTTAAAGAGTTGCTTGATTATATACTAGAGTCAACTTCGTATAGGTTAGCTTGAAAGTGTTAGGATATGAGACTTACAAGTATTACATGAAGACTTTAAGAATGTGAAGAAGTATGGAGCTACAACTACAACGTCATCCTTCCTCTTGAGGTTAGTAATATTTGACTTGAACTGTTTCATTTCCTAACATATCTTTCATGTCGTGCGTATTGAAAACATAACTGCGAAGTTGTGTATGATACTCTAGTTAGACATAGTATTAAGGAATACAATACGAGGTTTATTGCTTAACCATTAAACTTTGTATATAAGACATCGACATGATCATATGAATGCTATTGTGATTATGTATGGGTATGACTGAAGATTTCTTCCTAGGAAACAATGTTTTACATTTGTTTAAAGGAAGTAAGTTAATAAACTCGTTTTGTGAATTGAAAAGGAAATCGCTAGGCTTATTGGTATTGTTATTCATTGCAAATCTATTTTGAATTACCAATATGTGTGTTTAGTATAACCGCTCATAAACTTGTTTATGTATCTTGGTAAAACTATTCACAAGGCCTGACTTATGTATTGGTATGACTTTTATTAGTGAAACCGATCTTAAGTAATCACTCAAGATGGTATGATCGATGCCTTGTAAATAGCAAATTTTATCTAGTCATTGGGGAGCCGATCCTAGTAAGAGGTGCAACAAATTTACAAGAGAGAATCGATCCTTGTAAGAGGTGCAACACGTTTTTAGTAGATGGGGGAACTGATCCTATGAACATGTGCAACAAGGTTGTAGTTTTGGGGGAACCGATCCTATGGACATGTGCAACCAAACCATAAGTTGTGGGGAACCGATCCTAGTACCTAGTCAACCGAATTTTGGTAACTAGCGTGACTATGCACAATACTCACATGGAGGTAGAACCGAACTTGTTTTGGTAGAACCGTGAAACCCATGATTGGTGATTTGATAGGATAATCAATCACATAGTTCTTGGAATTCAGACAAACCAATTCTAAACTTGTTTGGAAGTGTGGCAAATCGTTTCCAAAATTGTAAGTATGAAAAAGGACTTGCAAAGTAAAGATGTCGACATACTTTGAACATGTGCAGTAACTCTTATCATTAATTGTTTAAAGATATTCCTTAATAGCTAAAGGAAAAATCCCAGGATCGAAATAAATTGAGAATCTTATAATTAAGGTTTCTTAGTTTTATATGCTATTTAATCTCCAACAATTAAATGCATATCTTTAGAAAATAATAATTAGTAATGTGCATTTACTGATTATAGATTTTTCTATTGGGATTTCGGTCAATATTTGGACAGTGCATTTCCAGGAATTATGAAAACCGTTTTTGTGTTTATTGCATATCTTTGAGAATATTCGGTTTTGGAAATTCCTTGGTGTCCAAACTTCCTTGTCTATAAATATCAAAGTTTGCATTTCTAGCAAACTAATCCTCAGAGCCAGCAAAACTACCTAGTTGTGTTGTTACTGGTGGAGCCACCTATTCGGAGAGGAAAGTAACCTAATTAGGCAAAATCTCTTACGACCGCTCAGTTTAAAGACTTCTCTGGGATTGAGAAGCTCTATTAGTACCGTTGGTGGGAAACTAGATAATTGCGCTTTATTATTAGTTTTCGATTGATTTGATTGACTAACGGTTGTTGAACTTTGATTGCACCTAGTTTGTTTATGCTTGAGAACCTTCTCTTTTGATATAAGATTCACTCAAACTAGATCGAAGTTTCGACGGGGATCTTTAGACTGTTTGTAGATCTAAAGACGTCTTGTGATAATCCAACGTTAACAGACTCTGTTCTGTGTGTGATTGATCACACGAGATTCAAGTTGATTGTGTGCAGGTGCTGATTGAAGATTAAAGAAGATTTGAAGACAAGAATACTTTTTGGGTTCATAATCTTTGGTGTGCACAATACTTGTTTCGGCTGGAAAGGGATCCAACTATAATCGGTTTATCTTTGTGATAGATTGGATTGATTAGTTGAGTAGATCGGCATCAGTACACTTCTTTGTGATTAAAAATATTGATTGCAAAATCTTAACAATTATTTTGGTAGTTGTTTATAAGATAGATCTAAGAACCTGACAAAGGAGTTTATTGGGATAAACAGAAGAGCCTTTTGTCGAACTCACATCACTTGGTTGAAAAGAATTGATACCAAACAGATTTGTTGTTCCTTTACTCTTTGGAATACGAACCAAAGGAATTGTTCCAAGTACGGGACATATTACGAGTTGGAGGCGTGGGAATACAGACGGAACTAGGTGAACTATAGGTTTAGTTTCTTGGTCTCAACTATACGAAGTTGATTTGATTTTGTATAGCGGCTTAATTATGAGAGTATTAAATTCTGGAATAGGTCCCGGGGCTTTTCTGCATTTGCGGTTTCCTCTTTAACAAAATCTTGTTGTGTCTTTACTTTTCTTCTTCCGCAATTATAATTGTTTTATTATAATTAGAAGTAAAATACACAAACGTTAATTCCTATTTACTTGGTAGTAATCCTATTGTGTTTGGTTAAGTCCGAACCATTTATCAAGTAAACATACTTCGTTGTTGTATTGTCTCGATCTTGTATCCATAGTCAATCACACAAGTTATCTTGTTGTCGTATTGTCTCGATCTCCTATCCATAGACGATCACACGAAGTGTGAACCGATTAGTTGTATTATCTCGACTCAGTCCATATAAAATCACTTTCGGAGAAAGGACTTATAGGTGGAAAATTTTTAGATTGAGGTATATTTGGGTACCCTCATCTTTTCAATAAGAGTTACTGTTCATGTTCAAAGTATGTTGACATTTTTTCTTTGTAAATCCTCTTTCATATTTACAATCTTGGAATCGATTATACCACACTTCCAAACAAGTTTAAAATTGGTTCATCTATATTCCAAGACAACTATGTGATTGATCAAATATCAATACACTAATCATGGGTTCACGGTTTTACCAAACACAAGGATCGGTTCTAACTCAATATGGGTTGCTTGTGATCGAACACACAAGTTACCAGGACCGGTTACGTCAGTTACCAGGATCGGTTACGTCAATTACCTGGACCGGTTACCATATACTCATGGTATTACTTGTGATCGGTTACACTAGTCACTAGGATCGGTTACACCAATTACCAGGATTGGTTACACCAATTACAAATATCGATCATACCATCTCAGGTGATTACTTAGGATCGGTTACACTAATAAAATTCATACCAAATCATAAATCAGGCATTGTGATTAGTTATACCAAGGTACATAACAAGTTATGATCGGTTCTACTAACTCACACATATTGGTAATCCAAATATATTCAATGAATAACAATACCAATAAGCCTAGCGATTTCCCTTTCGATTCATAAAACAAGTTCATGAATGTACTTCCTTTAAACAAATGTAAACATTGTTGCCTAGGATGAAATCTTCACATTTACCCATACACATAATCACAATAACATTCATACGATTATGTCCATGTCATATATACGAAGTTCAAAAGATAAGCGATATACTTCATATTTTAATTCCTTAACACTATGATCATGTGATCATGTCTCACTAATAGAGTATAATAATCATTCACAGCTTCGCAGTTATGTTTTCAATATAGCACGACTTGAAAGATACATTAGGAATGAAACAGTTCAAGTCAATATTACTAACCTCAAGAGTAAGGATGATGTCGTCGTTGTAGCTTGTTACTTCTTCACATTCTTCAGGTCTTCGAGTAATACTTGTATGTATCATAATCCTAGAATTTCTAGTCTAACCTATACGAAGTTGTCTCTCATACATAATCAAGCGACTCTTAGATGAGTTTTGATTCACTAAAATATGACAACCAAACTTGACATACCAACGCTTGGTGGGTTCAACCGAGCTATGCTTTAACACAAACATATTGAAAGGAGAATTATATTAATTGAATGTCGTATTACAGACTCAGGGAAGAGTATTCATAACTCAGCAAACTTGACTAACAAGTAATTAACTTAACAATTAAAAGAAGTCTAACTAAACTAGGAAACTACTCAATAACTAAGCATGGATAAATAAGGAAACTAGTGAACTAAGGAGTTGGCACCGCAACATCCCACCCTGCTTGAAACACGGCTTGTCCTCAAGCCTGAAATTATGGAAAACAAGCAGTGAACTCATCTGCATCCTCCCAAGTGGCATCCTCCTTTGAATGATTCTTCCACTGGACTAACCATTTGGTTCCTGCTTGATTTCCTTTTTTGAACATCTTGCATTCTATAATAATATCTAGTTCCCATTTGACGTAGTCAATAACAGAAGGAAAAATTGGTTCAACAGATGTAGCAGATCCCAACTTCAGTTTAAGTTGAGAAACGTGAAACACTGGATGTATACGACTAGCAGCTGGTAACTCTAGTTTATAAGCAAGCTGTTCCGATCTTTCCCAAAACTCGAAATGGACCATAAAATCGAGGAGAAAGCTTAGATAAATATTGATTAGCTGTTGTTGTCTGTCTATAAGGATGCAGACGAAGATAGACAAAATCATTAACTGCAAAAGCTCTCTTTGTACGATGAGAATCTGCATAAGTTTTCATTCGAGTTTGAGTATCAGCTAGGTGAAATTTCATAACTTTAAGAGTATGATCTCGAGCTCTTAAATTCAATACCACATCATTGACAGTAGTAGAGCCAGGTAAGTAAGCTGAAATTGTTGGTGGAGAGCGACTATATAATGCTTGATAGGGACTCATTTTGATTGCCGAGTGATGACTTGTGTTGTACCACCATTCTGCCTATGGTAGCCATTTGGACCAATCTTTTGGTTTAGTTCTAGCAAAACATCGTAAATAACACTCCAATGTTCTATTTGTTACTTCTGTCTGCCCATCAGTTTGTGGGTGGTACGCTGAACTTCTACACAACTGACTATTTTGTAGTGCAAAGTAAGCTTCCCAAAAATTGCTCATGAAAATTGGATCCCTATCACTTGTAATTGTCTTGGGCATACCATGTAGTCGTACTACTTCTTTCACAAAAACATCATCAATGGAACTGGTAGAATAAGGATGTGATAGTGGCATAAGATGTGCATACTTAGTTAAACGGTCCACAACAACCAGTATAGAACTTTTCCTATTAGAGATGGGAAATCTATCAATGAAGTCCATAAAAATGTCTAACCGTACATCTTCAGGTATGGGTAGAGGTTGTAAAAGTCCAGGAGAAAATAGAGCTTCTGATTTATTGCGTTGACAAATATCACACTGATTAATAAACTCTTTAAGGGATTGTTTCATACCTTTCTAATGAAAATTGAGCTGCAGGCGTTTGAATGTACGTAAAAATCCAGAATGACCACCAAGAGGAGAAGAATTAAACTCCTGAAGTAATTTAGTACACCAAGCAGAAGAAGGTACTACTACAATACGACCTTTATAGGGAAGAATTCCATCATTATAAGTTTGGACTTTCCATCAGCTGTCTGCTGAAGTTTATTGATAAGAGCACTCAATTCAACATCATTATGACACTCTGTAGTAATGTCATTAATTCCCTCAAACACATGAGAAGTGATTGCCAATAGATGTGTATCTGCTAGTCTTGAAAGTGCATCTGCAGCTATGTTTGAAGAACCACTTCGATAAATAATCTCATAGTCATAGCCAATAAGTTTAGATAACCACCTTTGTTGCTCAATAGAAGATAATCGTTGCTCTAAGAAATGTTTTAAGCTTCTATGATCTGTAAATCTTAAAGTGACGACCAAGTAAATAATATTTCACTTTTACACTGCAGATACAATGGCTAGCATCTCCTTATCATATACCGACAAATTCAAGTCTTTCCCTGATAATGGTTTGCTGTAAAATGCAATGGGTTTGATAGATTGCATCAACGCCCCCCTTAAACTATTACCAGAAGTATCACATTCCAAATAAAATTCTTTTGAAAAATCTGGCAACTTTAATACAGGAGTAGTAGTTAAGACTATTTGCAACTTGTTGAAAGCTTGTGTAGTTGCATCATCCCAAGTAAAGGCATCTTTCTTCAGAAGCTTAGTCAGTGCAACACTAATTTTCCCATAGTCACGCACAAACTTGTGATAGTATCCTGATAAACCTAAGAACCCTCTAAGATCTTTAATTGTAGAAGGAATGGGCCAATGCATGATAGATGAAATTCTATTAGGCTCCACTGCAATCCCATCAGCTGAAACAATATGACCAAGATAGCTAATGGATATCTTTGAAAAATCACACTTAGATTCTTTGAGAAACAACTTGTTTGCCCTGAGAAGTTGAAAAACAAGTTATATATGTTGAATATGTTCTGACATGGAATTGTTGTAAACCAATATATCGTCGAAAAATACAAGAACAAACTTGCGAAGATAGGGACGAAATATATCGTTCATTAAACTCTGAAATGTTGCAGGGGCATTAGATAAACCAAAAGGCATTACTAGGAACTCGTAATGGCCGTCGTGAGTTCTGAAAGCTGTCTTTTCAATGTCAGAATCACATACCCTTATTTGATGATATCCAAAACGCATATCCGTCTTTGAAAAAAACTTTTTTACCATGGAGCTCATCGATTAATTTATCCACCACAGGAATTGGAAGCCTATCCTTCACAGTAACCATTTTTAGTGCTCGATAGTCGACACACATATGCCAAGTACCATTTTTCTTACGTACCAATAACACCGGTGAAGAATAAGTGCTAGAGCTTTGTCTAATGAACCCTGCTGTTTGAAGTTCTTTCACAATTTTCTCAATTTCTTATTTTTGAAAGTGAGGGTATCCATACGGCCTAACATTAAGTGGAGCAGTATTTGGCAGTAGAGGAATATGATGATCATTTAATCTTGGAGGTGGTAAGGAAGTAGGAGTGCAAAAAATATCATAAAAACTAGATAGAAGTTCCGAAATTTCAATAGATACCTGAGAAGTAGATGTGTGAGAATCAGAAGTAGAAGCCAATTGTGGTATTATACCTTGATGTTCACGGTGGATTAGTTTTTGCATTTGGTATATTATCCAACAACATAACTGAATTTGAGTTATTTCCTATAAAAAGATAATCACGATCAGCAGAATTTAATTGCATATGCAAATTTGTGAAATCCCAACTAATATTTCCCAAAGTTCATAACCAGTGAACTCAAAGAACTGCATCACAACCACTGACTGCCAAGAGAAAAAAATTCGTAGAGAAACTATAATCTTGTAACTTCACTGGAATATTTGCGCAGGATCCTTGAGTCTCAAGAAATCCACCATTACCCACCATTACACGCATAGAAGTACCACCAGATTAATCAAAAAATCCACACCTCTTAGCAATTGTTGGATGTAAAAAGTTATGGGTGGATCCAGAATCAATGAGAATCGTAATGACTTGGCCTTTAATATGTCCCTTAATCCTCACTGTGTTAGGAAAATGAGAACCCATAAGAGTATTTAATGAAATAGTAGCTTCAGGTTCTTTTAAACAGGAAATATTAGTTTCATTAATGACGGGTGCACATGTATTATCAATGGGCTCAATATCATCTTCATGAGCGTATGGAGGACCTTCCAAAGTAACGAGTTTAGGCTTGTCACATATATGACCTAGTTTGTAGAACTGATCGCAATTGAAGCATAGACCTTTATCCCTTTTTTCCCGTTGTTCTTCTAAAGTTAGTCTTTTAGCTCCTGGAGGAATAGTACTTTTTGCGCACCAGTTGAATTAAGTATTTGTATGAAAGGATTGGGATGAGCAACAGTCTTGTAGAAAGAAGAAGTTGATTGCAACACTTCCTCCTGCTTAATAGCTTTTTTGAAAGTGATGGGCTGCCGTAGGAACAACAAATTAATCAAGATATTTCCCACTAATTAACTAGTAATATAACGGTAGTAAGAGATCATTCCCACAGAGAGCTGTGTAATTGATTGGCTATTTGTATCAACAAAATAAAGTAAATAGCAAAGGGGGGTTTTGGTTGTCAAATAAATAGAAAGCCAATAAAGAACAAAAGAGATGATTAAGGAATCCTTCGCCGTTACCAAGCGATTGCTGGATTAATATACTTATCTATCGTTCGTAAGAACCATTCATCACCAACCGTAGAATAGCAGCTAGCTCAGTGTTATTGATGCGTGTCGTAGGTGCAATCAAATTAATTAATATTTCCACTCAATTAAAAATAATATAATGGAAGTCAAGTTCGTTCCCACGAGGAGCAAGAGATTCTAGTTGTAAAAATTGTCACGAAAGGGGGGTGTAAAAAGCAAAAGAAAATAAACAAAGCAATTAAAAGATAAAGTTGAAATCAATAAGAGAGACAAGATCAAGGAATCATTCTTCGTTGCAAAATAATGAATCAAGTTATGTTCTTTTCTACTTGTTATTAGTCACAGATTATCACCAACCGTAGGTAAAGCGGCTAGATCGAGTGCTAAACCCTAAATCCCTTGTATCACCGGATACGGAAGTTCTCGATGGATTACCAAACCACCTAGTAGTAGATCACTCTAGATGTAATTTAAATAAACGCATTAAGATTTATGAACTTATTAGGTCAATATTAGTAGTTAGACTCTTAGATCAAGGTCTACTTGCTAACGTTGTTTTCACACACAATTGCTCCACGGAATCCCTCCGCAAGGTCTCGTGTTTTCTACTTATGTAAAGAGTCAAGAAACGATTACTTATCCCCTAACTTTCACTAGCTTTAGATCAAATTAACAAATCAATTTAGCGTGCACTCTAAACAATCTATCAATCAATCATGAATGAATAAACATTCCTATTAGTAAAAACAAACGATAATCATGTGAAAAACTTCAAGATAGAATTGAAAAACAAAAACTCAAATCATATATTAAGAACTAGGAATTCATCCTCAATCAATAATAAAATTAGCTACTCATGCTAAAGAGTTCACACAAAGAATAAGAAAGAAAAGTGTTGTGTGTGTAGAGATGTGTGTAAAAGATGTAGAAAACTTCTCTATTTATAGGCTTCAATATTCTCCAAATCTTCCAAGGAATAGAATCCTTTTCCTTTAGCAATTCAATTTCCAAAACCAAGCCTTTCTCAACTCTTCCATCTTCTCTTTCCAAATTTGAACCCAATTCCACAAACCCATGAGTTTAGATGATTCTAGAGAATTCTTCATCCAATTTCCAAATCCAAGTCTTCACACCCATGAGAGAAGTCCACAGAAAATTCTGGAATTTTTGGCTCGCCGGAAAACTGGTATTATGGCCGGAATCCGGCCGGAAAAGTCGCCGCCGGTCGCCTAAGATTCTGTTCAGTCAAAAGAATATTCCGTTCAGGTGCCGTCAAAGTTAAAGGTCAAAATGACGGTCTTCGTTAGTCAACCGGGTCAAGGAGAAGGAGTGAGTCAGTCACTGAGTCGAACCGGGTCAATCACTGAGTTAGATGACTCAACTCAGTCATGTCATCAGTGTGAGTCGAACCGTGAATGGCCGATGGCCAAGGCCATTGCCATCGAAGCCGCAACACAACTTCAATTCCAGCCATTGTGGCTATACACCCGCACATCCCGGCATTCATTCCCATCTTTCTTTTCGGAATCATGCAACATTTAATTCATCTCATTGCTATTCTTCATTGAAACCGCATCCAAGCCAAAGCATCACGATCACCACCAAATCCATCCCGCAACTCCAAGCTTAGCACCGTTGATGCTGCCACAAACCAACACCGCAAACCAAACCGCCAGTTTCATATCTATTCTGCATCTTCAATTCCAACTTCAGCTCTTCCCAGGCCATGTTTCCTCTACCAATACCCGACTCATAAGCATACAGTCTATACCACTTCTTAGCTGATATCATGCATTGCAATCACTTCCCATTTTCTACATTCTCAGCCTGCTCCCAGCATCTGAAACATCATTACACAAAGACCAGCGACTCCATCAAACCCCATCTCTCGCTTCACACAATCCCAATTATTGTTTCATCATCTTCTCTGGGTCTCGAGTCTTACAGCAGCAGACCATTACCATCACCTCCAATTTTTCAATCTCAGGCACTTGCCAGCAACAGAACCATGTCAATACATCCCCATTTCTCAGGCCACCATTCTTCATCTTTACATTATATCTCAAGGCCAACACCAACACACATATAGCTCCTTCCCTGGCAACAACCACCAATGCATCTCTGTAACAACATCACTCTCATCTTCTCTGATTCTCTTCTCTATCGAACTCAGACCAACCATTACCACCATATTTTCTTCATACACAGACCCAAAATAGCAGCAACTCAACTCATAATTTCAACCATCCGACTTCTTCTTTGATTCCACTCACCATCAATTAATCCACCTTCTTCCCTAATCACCAAACCCTTGATTGCATCCATCTCAGACTTCAATCTCTCAAACATCAAGTCGAGGCTCCCGATTCATCGTGAAACAAGATTTCATCATCAATTTCTCCTTTTCTCGGCTGTAAACCCATCTCTATCTGAGTCTTGAAATTCATCCTCATACCCATGAAAATCAACAACAATTCGAACAATTCTTACCCATTCTTTCATTATTCCATAAACTAAAGCAAAACCCCCAATTCCTTTGAACTCAAAAGCCGTAACCCATCTCTTAATTATCAATCTCCCGATCTTCCTCAGTTCTCGATTCAAATCGTTTCCATAAATTCTCTCTTTTAATCACTCGACACGATGTCTCTCTCGTGTTGAATAGCAACAATATTTTCCATTTCTATCCTCAATCTCCCGATTTTGTTGTTTCAGTGCTAGAGTAAACTCTTTCTTTCTAATTTTCTAATTTTCGTAATTGAAGAAGAGATGAATTCTAGGGTTGTGTAATGACTTGAGATGGAGACGCCCAACATAAGAGCCACCCCAGGTGCCTATTTAGGTGGTCATTTCGATAAGGGCTAGCCAAGTTTCCACCTTAACCTCTGCTGGCCTCTATTCCTCCAGAAAGTTGCCCCTAACTTTGATTCGGCTCCCGATAGTGTTTGTCCATGAAATGACAATTTTGCCCTTTTGCTCAAACTGGGTGATTTCTTCTTCTTTTTCGTTCGTCAATAGTAGCTATAAAACTCAAAACAAGCGTAAAATACATAATTTACAAGAAAAATAGCAAAGAAAGCATAAACAATAGATAGTAAATAGGATGTATTCTACACCCTATCAGTTATCCCCAAAACTCCTTGTACCATGGATACGAATCTCGACTCATAACCACCAAGTAGTAGCTCACTCAAGGTGTAATCCAATCGAATGCTTTAGGCTTTGTGAATTAGGTTAATCCCAGTAGTTAAACTCTTAGCTCAAGGTTTAACACACGATTCCTCCACGAATCCTCTGATCTCGTGATTTCTACTTGTGTAGAGATTTATTTGACGATTACTTATCTCCTAACTTATACTAGCAATAGAACGATCAATAGATCAATCTAGCGTACACTCCAAATCAATCTAAGAATCACTCATAAACCCTAAATATGGTAAAAACAAACGATGATGATAAAAACTCTCAATAGATTTGTATTATTATTAAAGCTTCACGCTTAGAACATTTAATTCATCCTTAATCAACAAAGGATTTAGCTACTCATATTACAAAGAATATGAATAATGGTGGTTTCCCCCTAAAGGGGTAAACCCTAGGTTTTGATGTAGAACTTGTGATATGAGATGATCGATTTTACATGACCTAATACCTTTTTATAGGTTTACATTGCTTGGCCATCAAGTATTTAGTTCGGTTCAAGAACCCGACCCAAAAATATGAAATAACGAATCCAAACGTGCCCTTAGGCCTTCCAAGGTATTTATACACGTTTTCCTACTTGATAAGTACGCGTACCAGTCCACAAACTTCAAATTCCAACAGAAATTTTCGGAATTAAAGTATGCGTACCCGTCCGCATACTTTACTGTCTTCGGTATTCAATAAAAGCTCGTTTTGGCCACAACTTCTTCGTCCGAACTAGGAATGACCTCATTATTTTTGAATTCTTTTCCTCTTTCAATTATCTTCAAGTTGGTGATGAGAAATACTTAATTTGAATGAGTTAAGATCGGTCTTTGTCTCTTCTATTGATTTTGAGCGTTTTGCTCCTTTTCGTCGCACTTCTTCCACTTCTCTTGGACTTGGGCACTTGGAATACTTCTCTCCTTAGATCTTTTCAGCACTTTGTAGCTCATTTTTGGATGATTTACCTAATAAAGGCAAATAAGAGAAAACAAGAGTAATAACACAAATACATGCACGAATAATAGCTAAAACAAGTATGGAATGGATAACTAAAATCATATGAATTATGCACTTATCAAATTCCCCCATACTTAGCTTTTGTTAGTCCTCGAGCAAACTAAATAAAAACTAATCCTAAATACAACAAATCCATGTCGTTGAGAAAACGGTTACACTTATCATATATAACAAGCCTTTAAACCCCTAGGTGTCCCTAGTGGACGAGTTATAGTCTCGTGAGGGTTTACAAGAGGTATACCCACAAAACCTACTCCAATTTCTCGTCTTGGAAGAACTACTAAGGATAGAAACAAAGTAATAAGCCAAATAATTAGCTTGCATAATTTCTTTAGTTGCAAACATCCCACATACATTATAATCATCACACATAAGTAATTACTTGCGTGTGACATTCAACCTGATTGCAAAACGCTACTAAGATAATCATCGTACTTGTTGTAATGTTTGCTACAAGACTCGCATACTGAAATCACATGGATAGATAAGAAAATGGAAATAAAAAAGTGAAGTGTGCAAATGTTGACTTAAGTGAAAGATGTTACCCACAATACTTGTATGAATGTCGTCAAAGGATTCTTATTTATAGCACAATAGTTGAGAGAAGCACCTATTTAACTCGACCATGATTAGATACTCTAAGTGCATGTTTCCCTTCAGCAAGTACATGATAGTTGCCTTGGATCCTGCATTCCACGCTTGTTTAGGCGACGGAGACAGGGACAACGTTTCACACATACTGCTATCCAAGTGTCGAGAACCTCATCAATAGTCGTTTTGACTTGCTATATAATGATGATATGTTTTTGTTTTTATCAACTATGATTAGTCTGAAATTCCGGACCTATCACTTATTAGTGTCGATAAATGAAGAGGAGCCTTATATGTTTTCTTTTCTTTTGTTTTTTTTTGGTTTTTGGCTCACTCTTTATGAGTGTAAGACAACTTTCTTATGGGGATTTTATATGCTCAACCAATGATTACCTTGCTACAACATCCATGGCAGTATCATGATCCCACCAAATCACTTTAGAGAAACATATAACTGCAAAAATAAAAAGAAAGTGATTCAGTAATAATTAATTACGAGGATGAATCTTCAAATGACTACCATAGCTTAGTTTCGCATTCAATTATGAATGTATATATTTAAGGATTGTAGAATGATAAAGTGGAACTCAATTTATAGCTGTAAGAACTGTTTCAACCTTAAAAGGTTTAGTGTGTCATCCTAAATAGCTCATAATTAACTCCAAAAGATGAAGTATCAAGAATGCATGAAATCAAAGAGTATTTATTATTATTATTATTATATTTTTTTAATGCAATCAAAACATGCATAACTACTCCCCCACACTTAAATTCAACATTGTCCTCAATGTTCAAAACCGAAAAATTCTGATTTCTGACATAACAGCCTTGAAAAACTCAAAAACTGTACAAATGGTAGGGAACTAGGAAAAACATACTAAACGAAAGTTGTTCGCCTACGTGTTTTCTATAACGTATCAAAAGGGCACAGTGTTTCGATTAACGGTCTGAATTTTATGGCCTCCAGACTTACTAACATGCAATCTGAAAAAGTTCTGGAAAAAATACCGAAAACTCAAATGTCCAGGACTATCGCTCAAACTTAACAGACTCCGAATTCAGATTTTCTTTTTGGAAAAGAAAGGTGAGTCTTTCCTCTTTAAAATTTTGGGTCAACCACTCAAATAAGACTCCGTATGAAGTCTCGAGAGCTATTTTCGTGACGACTACGCAGTCAGAAATTTCTGACGAGAATTCGTCAAAACTTTCATTATAGATATAGGACATTGTAAAATCTAAGATGGGAATGCAAAATATGATATGAAAAACTAAGAAAACTAAAAAAAAAAAAGGGATAGAGATACAAAACCGATGGGTTGCCTCCCATGAAGCGCTTGGTTTAACGTCGTTAGCCCGACGTTATTGTTATCGTCCGTACACCAACAATCTGAAAATTTGGTAATCCTTCCAAATAACAATCTGCAATTCAAATAACAACTTCACAAAAATATTAGCACAAAATATAAATATTGAAGCTATCACTTTATTAAAGTTTTCCCCACACTCAGTCCATACTACACTCGGAAGTGGATAGAGAACATAGAATTTGGGAACTTCAAAAGGTTCCTCAGCTTGGTGAACCTGCACAATACTTGAATCAAACACATCAAGTGGTGGTACTTAGAAGCAAAATAATCCGTTAAAACCTTGGAAGCACACAACTCCAATCCTAAGCGAGGTATTTTCTTAAAAGTTGGGTTGACAACTCTTTGAGAAACTACTTCAATTGGATGGAAAAGATCAATAGATATAGAATATGTAAAGGATTAGACAAACCTTGTATCGGATCCTCATCTTTCTTAATTAACAGTGAATTATTTACCTCAAGTATATCGTGGTCCTCTATCGAACTATTATTATCTAGCTCAATTGGGTCTTCCACGACTTCAATCAATTTGGTTTCATTTTCAATCTCCATCTCTTCAACAATCTCGTCATCCGAATCAAATTACGCTCTTAGGAACTCTTCTTCAGTATAGATTTTGAGGTATTCTGTATGAGTATCCGTCGAGGGAATAATCGGGTATACTTCTTGCAAATCAACCGGCCTAAAAATATTGTAATCCAGATATTCATTGTAACGTTGATATGCATTCGAGTATGTTACATCGTTCATAACAATGGTTCGGTCATACCAAGGCTCCTCCTTTTGAACAGGCGAATGATCTTTATTACGATCTGGAGTTGGAATAACTTCATCATTGTTATGTGGACTTTCCAAAGGTTGCTCATCTTCAAAATATTTGTTGTCTTCGTTAAGAATTTCAGAACTAATTTGGTTTCGAGGCCAAACTTCTTCTTCGTTCCCTGTCTTCCTGAGTTGAGTAAGTTGTAACTTTAAGTTATCCACATTCCTTTGAATTTCTTGGAGCTTCTCATCTTGATTATGGTAGTATTGAATTATTTGTCCTTGAAACTCCTCCATCATAGTACACATTCGTTCTGCAACACTCGAAGCAATCGGATTAGTAGCATAACTATCCTCCCATCCTTGTGATTGTTCACTTACATGCTCGTCATAAGGTTGTTGACATGTACGAGAATATCCATAAGGTTCCGTGGGATATTGATCATAGCCAAAATATTGGTTTTGATTATACCCATAGGATGTTTGGTAGTTGTCATATGAATGAGATTGAAAACCACATTGATTACCACTATTATATGATTGATCTTGTGCTCCGTACATGTTATTTACGTAAGGAAACATGAAGACTCACAAGAAAAAGAAAATCAAAACAAAAATAAAAATAAGCTAAACAAATAACAAATCAATTAGTAACTGCTCCCCGGCAGCGGCGCCAAAATTTGATGGGCTGTCGTGGGCACAACAAATTAATCAAGATATTTTCCACTAATTAACTAGTAATATAGCGGTAGTAAGAGATCGTTCCCACAGAGAGTTGTGTAATTGTTAGTTTACTTGTATCAGCAAAATAAAGTAAATAACAAAGGGGGGTTTTGGTTGTCAAATAAATAGAAAGCCAATAAAGAAGAAAAGGGATGATTAAGGAATCCTTCGTCGTTACCAAGCGATTGCTGGATTAATATACTTATCTATCGTTCGTAAGAACCATTCATCACCAACCGTATAATAGCAGCTAGCTCAGTGTTATCCCCAAAACTCCTTGTACCATGGATACGGAAGCTCTCCAATATCAGATTTTATTCAACTGAACCACCAAGTAGTAGCTCACTCAAGGTGTAATCCAATCGAATGCTTTAGGCTTTGTGAATTAGGTTAATCCCATTAGTTAAACTCTTAGCTCAAGGTTTACTTGCTGGTGTTGTTTTTACACACGATTCCTCCACAGAATCCCTCTGTAAGGTCTCGTGATTTCTACTTGTGTAGAGAATTATTTGACGATTACATATCTCCTAACTTCTACTAGCAATAGAACGATCAATAGATCAATCTAGCGTGCACTCCAAATCAATCTAAGAATCACTCATAAAACCTAGATATGGTAAAAACAAATGATGATGATAAAAACTCTCAATTGATTGAGGAGAATCAGAGGTGATGGAATGAGATGTAAAGACAAGAAGAAGAACTATCATATTAGAGAGATTAGTAGTTCTATTACATAGGTTACATTATACACGTATAAAGGGGTAATTGTATGGACCGCACATCCATGGGACGTGGGCCCTGTAACACTCCCCCTTGTGCGGTTCAATAATAAAACTTTATACATAGTGCTTCATATATAGTGCTTTGAATGTATTTCTTCAAACGACGTCCTCTGCTTGATGGCTTGTGCCGAAATCAATCGCCTCATTAAAACTTTGACAAGTAAAAACCCAGTGGGATAAAATCTTGGTACAACTCTTCACATGTAGTACTTCACATGTTATATCGTACTTTACATGTAGTTCATCACATGCAATACGATCTTCAAGGAACGATGAGTCAAAGTTAATTGCCTCGTTAAAACTTCGTCAGGAAAAATCCAAAGGGACAAAACCTGAACTAAAGAAAAAGAGTACAATATTAAGTAAACTTAGAACATAGTTGGATGTGTATACTTTGCCTCATTAAAACCTTGACAAGGAAAACCAAGTAGGATAAAAACTTGAAAAAGGGAAAAGAGTACAACGTGACAGATGCAAGTAAAGGTGATCCGTTGCAGATGATCACTTGGCTTCGTCGAAGTTGGCTAGTTGCTTCACAACTCCTAAGGAAGAAAATCCTTATAGGAAAGACAATAGTCTTAGCTGGGAAATTACATTCCCGGTGTTTGTTGTTGTCTTATTAAAAACCTTTCCGAGTAACAAAACCCTATGGGAAAAAAGTAACCTCGGTTAAGGAAAATAGTTCAACACACCATTAGATGCTCCCCCTGATGTCAGACAATTTTCATTAGTCTAATGTAGTCAAAAGGAGTTTATCACACTGTACCTTGGTGACTTGAAAGCTTATAATACTATGTTGTTGATTCTGGAAGTTACGTTGCTTAACAGACTATCGCGTTTCATTTCTTTGATTCAGATATTTTCAGTAATATCAACGCGATCTTTGTGTCTTCAACGTTCAATATACTTGATGTTTTAGTGTTGTCTCGCTAAAAAACCTTGTCGAGTAACAAAACCCTTTGGGAAAAACTATTATCGATCGAAGGGAAAAAGAGTACAACACATCTTCAATTTCGAAGTAAAATATGTCGACATCATATCCTTGGATCCTCCCCCTGATGTCGGCATCTCCCCTTGATTACTTTCAGAGTTGTTCTAGACAGTTCCTTTAGTCATGTATTTTTCAAAACTGAATATTGGTAATGACTTAGAAAATAGTCTACCATATCTCCCCCTGATTACTTTTGTTGGAGAAGACATTATTGTTCCTTCATAATCAACAACTTTTGGATTGCACTTTTATTAGCATTCCTTTTTAATGTCTTTGCAGAGATAAAACAAATTTATGTCAATGGTTACTTTTAAGTACATGATTACATTTACTATACCTTTCCAATGACGTTGCGTTGGCGCTGAGCTATATCTATCTAACAAGTTCACTTAGGATGTAACATTGGCCGAGTACATTATGCTAAGTACAATAATGCGTCTATTATACTTAGATAAGGAAAGTTCATCTCCCGACACAACTTTGTCATCTTCATTTAGACAAATTGTTCATTTATGTACATTTGAAACTCGACTAATCATGGGAGTGCTAGCAAGATGCATGTCCTTGTTAAATTTCCTGACAATGGACATATACAAACTAGTGGAATAATATACCACAAACTCGGTCTTCTAGTTTAGAACATAGTTAAGATCGAGATTTCCCAGGATTTTCATCTCAAATTCAGATTTTAAATAGCTTGTAAGATATCTTATTCCATTAAGAGTACTTATCATGTCCATATCGTTGACATAGATAGCTATAATTCTAAATCAGGAACTTATTTAATACGCATGGCATAAAACCGTACTTGTTTATCCCTTCCCAATCAAATAGTCACTTAGACGGGTATACCACATCCGCCTGATTGTTTAAATCAATAAGTGAGTGTTACAATGTAACTGCAAACACACTCCGTGGTTTAGAGTCATTCGACTAGGAAAACAAAAGGCCATCATGCACTTTTGCAAATATCTTCTATCTCTTGATTCTTTCAGAGATACGTAATAACCACATACATATGCTGCATTTCAAATCTTTTTGAAATTACCAAGCTAACTAAGTAGCAGAACACTACAAAGTTCATTACAAGAGAATAATTCCAGGGCTTTGTGAGAAACCTCGCGCCACAAGGCGAG
Source organism: Papaver armeniacum (assembly GCA_023531295.1). Taxonomy (NCBI): domain Eukaryota; kingdom Viridiplantae; phylum Streptophyta; class Magnoliopsida; order Ranunculales; family Papaveraceae; genus Papaver; species Papaver armeniacum. The sequence goes on along the minus strand of JAJJWW010006138.1, from coordinate 314,045 downwards.
TCTTTATACTTTAAGACTGCTTTCTTCTAATTATGCTTTGTGACAAATTAATCATGTATGTCCCACGGGCTTTATACTAGGTTGGTTAGCACTACCACACCAAATACCCGTATATTTGTCAAAGAACTAAGTTTTACCTGGATTGTGTCCACAATACAAGATAATAATTTTTTATTTTGTTGAATGTATACCCACAGGGATTACATTGTGCACACAATGTGAATAATTATTTTTTAATTTGATGATTGTGTACCCACACTTCACATTGTGTACTTATTGCTCTGCATTGTATATAGAACAGAAATGTGTACTCATTGTTTCACATTGTAAGCACAATGTGAATAATGTGTACGCATTGCGTAAAATTGTGTGCACAATACAAAATAATAATTTTTTATTTTCTTAAATGTGTACCCACTGTTTCACATTGTGTTCACAATAAGTAGTAATCATTTTTTATTTGATGAATAATAATAATGTGTACCCATTGTTTCACATTGTGTGTGCATACAAAAATCATTACCCACTTCGCATTGTGTACCTATTGTTTTACATTGTGTTCACAATAAGTAATAACCATTTTTTATTTGATGAATAATAATAATGTGTACCCATTGTTTTACATTGTGTGTGCAATGTATACAAAAATCATTACCCATTTCGCATTATGTACCCATTGTTTCACATTATGTATACAATGTATTGAATGTGTACCCACTGCTTTTATAATGAACACAATGTATTGAATGTACTCATTGTGTGTGCAATGACATATTACCCTTATTAGAAATAAGTGCAATAATAAATATTATGGAGCCCTGTGAAATGACCAAACTATCCTTATCGGAAATAAATAAAGTAATTCTTACAGATTGTAAAATGACCATATTACCCTTATTGGAAAAAGTGCAATAAATATTACGGAGACTATGAAAATGACCATCAAAAAATAGTAAAATAAATGTTACAGACTGTGAAAATGACCATATTACCCTTATTGGAAAAAAAAGCGCAATAAATATTATGGAGACTGTGAAAATGATAATAAGAATGTGTACCCACTAATTCTGTTTTCATTGTGTTCACAATAGGACATAAGGCATAATAATTATATAATATGAACCCACACACTCGCTTCACACGCTAATTCTAATCGTAGCTAAGAACTACTTTTTCACTAGTGCAAGGAAATGATATTTTCTATAGTACTTGAAGAGGAAAAAACTAAACATACAATATTTCAGTAACAAACTCATCATCCCAAATGGTTCTCCAGAAACACTTATGTCACGCCTAGCACAGTCCTACAAAGAGCAAAGCAGAATTTAAGAAGTAGCTACAGACTTGTGTAGGGTGCATTGAATCCCAAAATATGTTATCAGTTGGGTTCTCGCATATAATGCATATTGTTTCACCCCGCTGCCGTCAACACTCCCACACATAACCTCGGTGCTTGCAGGTATACAGCAAGGCTTCAACAATGGGTTCCCAAACATGGCCCATCGTGTTTTAGTAAGACCTCCGTAGGCTTCCACAACAGATTTGATTTGTTGATTACAAACATGAAAGCGCTATAGTGATCGAGAATACGAAATGGAGAATCATCAACATCCATAAAAGCATATTCAGATTTATAAAGGGAAAAAAAATGTAAAAGAAATGTTTGGACAAATTTTACCTAGCGAGATTGGGGTATACCTGCTAATTGGGGTATACCCAATGAGAAGGGACATGGTGTGTCATTATTAAAAAGTGTGATTTTACTTTAATACCCTTTGAAATAATTAAATCTTAAAAATAAATTCATTTCTTAATTTCATTAACCATAAAATTAAAAAAACTAACCAACTCTTAATCTTCTCTTCTTCTTCATCTTCATCTTCCATCAACCAAACCCATATAAAAATCTCAACTTTGATTTTCCAAAAAAATGTTGACTCTACCAAATGAAAGACTATAAATGATGTTTAAACTTAAACCCATCATTGTGTTGTGTGATTTGATTGTTATATCGGGTTAGAAATCAAAATTTATGATTTCTCGTGTCTTGGCCTAAGCAAGGTCGTGACATGCATATCTTCATGACTTTTCATAACGACCATGGCATGATCGTAAAAATTTCAACAATTAATGAGGGAGTATTTTTTGAAGACCTTGTTTACCAATACAAATTTAAGGGTATTTTTTGAATACCTTGCTAGGCCAAATACTGAATTTTAAGGATATTTCTTGAATACCTTGCCGGCCAATAAATTTTTATGTCATCTCCTATATGTCAAAAAACAAAAGTCGGCAAGGTCGACGATGAAGATCATGCTTGACCACTTTGGTCGGGCGATGAAGACCTTGCCGACTTTTCATACTTTCAACTAAAAGTGTTGATTTATTCTTTGAGTTTTCATTAGTATGATTTCATAATTTATTCTGTTGATTTATTTACTTTGAAATGATTTCATAATTTATTTTTGACCTCTTTTACTTCAAAATACCACCAGTTTGGGTATACCCTAATCTCGCCAGAAATTTTAACATAATTTTGTTTTACAAAATTTTCTTCTTGAATCGCAATTGCTAATTGTTGCAACTTGTAACCGTCTCTGGTCCATCCTAGAAAAGAACCATGCAACCCCAATGATAGGTTCAGAAATAACAAACTTTAAAAACCTTTTCCAAACAATGGCTGAAGCAGGATTTGAAATTGGCCCGGTCTTGAGCACATACTGGGCTTAAGCCCGACCTGCTTCCACCCTTTTTCATGGATGGAACTTAAGCTCCTAAGCCCTGATTACTAAATAAATACTGCTGGTTTTATTGAATTGAACTTCACAGAAAGATCACGAACGGCATAAATCCTACAAAAACTGATCTTCATATTTATGAACTGCCTTACATCTTCAGAACGATCCTGCAGGAGAAAAGTGAATTATCAAGATATACTAGCATAAATCCCACATATGGCTCTACAATCTCAAATAGTAACTCGAGTTTCACAGAACCATCAAGCCATCTTTAGTACGCTTGTATAGGAAGTAACTTTTCGATACCCACAGATGGTACACTGCTAAGCCATATACCTTCACGCATGACTTTGTTCCTAAAATCGGGAGCCTTTGGATTGAGCTAAAAAATCAAACAGTGAACAGTGAAAAGAAAAAGTGTTAAAACAAGGTCATGAGCTAACCATAATAATGATTGAAAACACGCAATTGAAAGGATTCTTACCTTTTTAGCTTTGTCAACCAGTTTGTTGGCTCATCAATTACGTTATTCCAAGACTCCTCTGAACTCTTTTTTGTATTGCTCTGGGAGGAGCTTTCGCATTGTGTTTGAGTATTGCTCCTAGAAAAATCCTCTGCTTCAAAGAATATAATTAGAAATGTTAACGAAGGTGCGCAGAACTAATAGCATATAAACTTGTTATCAACAGAAACGAAAGCAAAGAATTCCACATACAAGACATAAAACTAGTAAAGTTATGATTCAGAGAAGTTGTTATTTCGATTAAGCTCACCATTCCCGGATGTGAGTTGAAGTTCTGAAATTGCCCATTTTGGTGCACCGTCAATCCATAGGGCTTGGCCACCATCCTTGTGCTTGAAATCTGGAAACTGCAGTACTACTGTACATTCAATCCATTCGCTACTACTGTACATTCAATCCATTGAAAGTATGTCAGACCAAAGGAAACCCACAAAATTATAAGACTCTTACTAACACAACTTGTTTTAAAGACTATAAAAGGTGCAAACTCATATACTGAATTACTGCGTACATTCCATTTTGCAAAAACTTAAGCAGTATATGCACATATATGATTTATGTAACAAGTTAGCATTGGGAGATGAGACCTATCTTACTGACCATATTCCATTTTGCCGGCTTAATATTGCATTATAAATTAATCACCAAAAACGGACCTTAGAGATGTTTCCTAGCAGCAACCCACGACACTTGCACAAAATGAGCGACAACGACATAAAGCTATTGCTGTTACTACTGGAACAGCTTAAATTTCTAGGCCGAGTTCCACTACAATACTAGTTCTGCCAATTATGTTCTGGTCACCAATCAATATCAATAAAAAACAATTATGTTCTGGTCACCAATCAATATCATAATTAACGCAAGAAATATGCGAAGATTAAACAGGTGATGAGGACCAATCTAACCTCTTCAATCCCATAAGCCGCCACAACAAAAATTATATATCTGAGCCGAGATTTACGCTATAGAGATCTGGTGAAGCAGCGATACTGTCTACCTGGCCGCAACCTCAAAGCTCCAGTGCCCTAGACAAATAGGAAAACTACAAGAAAATGAGATATTTATCAAGGGGCCATTGGCGGCATTACACACAAGTCTAAGCTTAACAAAAGAACAGCGGCTGCTTAATAATTAGCTACGTTGTTTAGTCTGATAGAATGTAGTAGAGAAAAAATTAGCTTAATAATTAGCTACGTTGAAACAACGGTACTCCACCGGTTCAGAAAGATGAGCACGGACTAAGAAAACAAAATACTGTGGAAGGGTTAAGTTTTGTTTACAAGAGCCTATTAGACTCATGCATCACCCCTTAACTTTCACAACATGGAAAGAACTTCTAGCAGAACTTAGCTTGAGGTTGCATACATGAAAAGTTGGTTATACTTTGTAGCTGGATTATTCACTAAATACTGTTACCCAAAGCATATTTTGCAGATGTCAGTTACAGAACCAACATAAACAGAGAACATAGAAGTGATTAAATACACAAACCAAGAAAGAGCAACACAGATAATCTAGTCTGAAACATTAGCCAAATGTAACACCAATGATCCATTCAGATTCATTCTAGAACAATGTTAGAAAGATGCAGAAGTTAAAAATGAGTTACAACCCTATACCAGCATTCATTAGGCCCTCCATCGCTTCATACAACATACCCTCTTAGTGAGGTATGGCATGTAAATAGACGAAAAATAATCAGAGAGAGCAGGAATACTTATTTACTTGGCAAAGACAATGACTCAACAGCAACGAAAAATCCAGTAACAAACAAACATATCACAAGGCAACTGCGACTACAGTGGAAGATATTACTATTTGCAAGACAGCAACACAATTCTACACAACCTCAACACAAACACAACAATGCTATTCTACACACAAGGTGCAATGCAACTGTTTGAGAAAATGGCTACTAAGAACAAAACTCAACAAACCCCCCTTCAATACCATGAAGAACAAGGAAATCACAAACAATATCACATACATATGGTTAAGCAATTAAATTTCAGATTCCCTTTAGATTACCCCCATACATCCCACCTTTTCCAACCTCAAAATCTCACTAAATTCAGAGAAAATAGAAGCTCACCTTCATAATTGTTGATGCTGGAACAGTTTTTCAGCTTTTGCCAGATCATGCTCCTCGACCTGAAACAAAATTCAGTAATCAAAAGTAAAAATTAAGTTATAATAAGATCACCATTATTATGAAACCTAATTATCCTAGTTATGAGATAAAATATTTTAACCTAAAAGATTTATTACCTCATCATGGTAGAAGAACATACAATTAGATAGATCATCCCCACTTGTCTTACTATCGTGCAAAGCTATGCTGAACTTGGCCAAACTTACTTCCCGGGGAAACTCCAAAAAATTCTTACAATTTTTAAGGAAAGCCCCTGATTTGGGGTAATCCTTCCCCTGAATTAGAATTTTATGTGCTCTCCCCTGTCTTCTTCGGCTTCCCATGAAGCAAGAATCACCCTAGGATTTCCTCTGCCATTTCCTCTCTTAATCAGAGTCTTCTCAATACTTCGAACAATCACTGGAAGTCTTCTCAATACTTCCAATAAAAATCCTAACTATCAATTTCATTTTCAATCACCATCATCTATTCTCGGCACCCTAAAATAATTCCCAATTTCCTTCCTTTGATCTCACTTCTTTCTCTAATTTTAGTTCTAACATCGATTTATAATCCTCAAATCACCAAACCCAATCTTTAATTTCTTCTTGTTTATCACTAAATTGAAACTTCAATAAAATTCAAAACCCTAACTTTTCAAATTAAACTCCCCGTCTCTACGTCTTCTCGACTCCTGTTTCCTCTATCAGCATCACCTCCACGAACTAATTCCTCATCTCGATGATAATGGTGATGAATTTGAAGAAGAGTCAAAGGAAAGAGTAAAGCTTCGGTGGTGGAAGTCTGGAAGACGGGGAATCGAGGCTGCGAGAAAAACCTTTACTCTTGTCTGTAACCCTAAACTCAAAAACAATCTATAGATCTGAGATTACTTTGTGAAAGTGAAAAGAAACATCAAGAGAAACAAAAAGAGATACTGAGATGATATGAAATAACTATCCGTCTCTTTAATTTCCTGTTTCGATCGGAAAAAATATGAAGGTGGACGCGTTATAAGTTAGGGTTTTTCAGGAGGAAGGGGAAAGTGATGAAAGGGATTAGAGAGAAAGAGATGAGCGAAAAGGAAGAGAAGTGAGAGAGAGAAAAAAATCTGATTTTTTTCTAAATTTTTTTGGACGGATAAGATACTGTCGATTTGTCATACGGATTCTTGATTCTTGAAAATCTTTGGACGATCATGATTTGATTTAAGACATTCATACGGATCAAGCAAGTGTGTTTTCTTTGTGTTTTCTCTCTGTGTTTTTGTGCTTTCTTTATGTGCTTCCGGGTTGAATTTCAACTAGTCACTTAGGTTATGAAGTAATTTCGACCAGTCATACAAGTCATGAAGTAGATTTAGTTCACAATGGTAGACTCAGGTTAGCAGGCCACATCATCGAAATCGATAAATATGAAGCTCAGTGTCGATTCGAACTTCAAATGTGGTATAACGACATACAAACTATGAACTAGGAAGCTTCGGGTGGGTTCTGACTTCAAACTTAGCAGGATACATCATCAAAATAGACAAATATGAAGCTCAATGCCGATTCAAACTTCAAATGTGGTATAACGACATACAAACTATGAACTAAGAAGCTTCTTTGACCGTTCAAGCTTCAAACTTAGCGGGATACATCATCGAAATCGATAAATATGAAGCTTCGTGTCGGTTCGAACTTCAAATGTGGTATAACGACATACAAACTATGAACTAGGAAGCTTCGGGTGGGTTCTGACTTCAAACTTAGCAGGATACATCATCAAAATAGACAAATATGAAGCTCAATGCCGATTCAAACTTCAAATGTGGTATAACGACATACAAACTATGAACTAAGAAGCTTCGGACTGGTTCAAGCTTCAAACTTAGCGGGATACATCATCGAAATCGATAAATATGAAGCTTCGTGTCGGTTCGAACTTCAAATGTGGTATAACGACATACAAACTATGAACTAGGAAGCTTCGGGTGGGTTCTGACTTCAAACTTAGCAGGATACATCATCAAAATAGACAAATATGAAGCTCAATGCCGATTCAAACTTCAAATGTGGTATAACGACATACAAACTATGAACTAAGAAGCTTCGGACTGGTTCAAACTTCAAACTTAGCGGGATACATCATCGAAATCGATAAATATGAAGCTTCGTGTCGGTTCGAACTCAAAATATGGTATAACGACAACAAAAAAAAAAACTATGAACCATTAAGCTCTGGGATGGTTATAACTTCAAACTTAGTGGGATACATCATCGAAATCGATAAATATGAAGCTCAACGTCGGTTCGAACTTCAAATGCAGTATAATGGCATACAAACTATGAACCAAGAAGCTCCAGGTGGGGATACATCATCAAAATCGATAAATATGAATCTTTGTGTCAGTTCGAACTTAAAATATGGTATAACGACAAAAAAACTATGAACCATGAAGCTTTGGGATGGTTTTGACTTCAACTTAGCGGGATACATCAATGAAATCGACAAATATGAACCTCAATACCGATTCAAACTTCAAATATGGTATAACGGCATACGAACTATGAACCATGAAGCTCTGGGATGGTTCTAACTTCAAACTTAGCGGGATACATCATCGAAAACGATAAATTTGAAGCTCAATGTCGGTCCAAACTTCAAATATGGTATAAGGACATACAAACTATGAACCAATAAGCTCTGGGATGGTTTTGACTTCAAAGTTAGCATGATACATCATCAAAATATATAAATATGAAGCTCAGTGTCGATTCGAACCTCAAAATCGGTATAACGGGATACAAATTATGAACCATGAAGCTCTGGGAGGGTTCTGACTTCAAACTTAGCATGAAACATCATCAAAATCGATAAATATGAATACCAATGTCGATTTGAACTTCAAATGTGGTATAACGACATACAAACTATGAACCAAAAAGCTCGAGGAGGGTTTTGACTTCAAACTTAGCATGATACATCATCGAGATAGATAAATATGAAGTTCAGTGTCGGTTCGAACTTCAAATTCAGTATGGCGGGATACAAACTTTGAACCACGAAGCTCCGGGAGGGTTCAGACTTCAAACTTAGCATGATACATCATCAAAATCGATAAATATGAAGCTAAGTGTCGATTCAAACTTTAGCATAAGTACGCATACCAAAATATTTTTTAGTAGAATAAAGTCATAACCTGGCTTTGAGATCGAAACCTGGCCGTGAGTGAACCACTATAAGCCAGAAACTTGGTAAGAACGATGAATTTATCCATTAACAGGTAAGATTCCATCAAAATATTCTCTGAAACCTTAAACAAACCCTCTTCTGGCAACTTCGAGGCATGACCTAGCTCCAAGATCGAAACCTGGTCGTGAGTGGACCATTATTAGCCGAAAACTTGGTAAGAACGATGAATCCATCTATTTACAAGTAAGATTACATAGGAATATTCTCCTAAACATTAATTAAACACACCCATTTTATTCAACTTCGATACTGAACCTGACTACGAGATCGAAACCTAGCCGCGAGTAGACTACTTTAAGTCAAAAACTTCGTAAGAACGATGAATCCACCCACATACATGTAAGATTCCATCGGAATATTCCATGAAACCTTAAACACACCATGTTTCGTCAACTTCGATATTGAACCTGGCTCCGAGCTCGAAACCTGGCCGCGAGTGGACTATTATAAGTCGAAAACTTTGTAAGAACGATGAATCCACCCATTTTGGCGTTAGTCTGGGATCTGAAATAGCATTTACGAAGAAGTAAGAAAGTAGCATCTACATGAGGTTCTTGGAGGCTGTTAAGTCGCAAGTATTTTTGCTGCCAATTCATTCTCCATCCAGGCTATGACACAACTGCAACCAGCTCAACCAAATTCAATTCCAATAACACTTTTTATCTCTTACTGTCTTGGCCACCGATTGCAAACATTTTCTTCGACTTGAACCTTCTAAATCTCGTCATTATGGGATGTACAAACTCCGGCAAATCCTCCCAAGATCCGACCATAACATCTTATATCCATCCCTGGCCGCAGAACTGAACTTCATCACCAATGTTCATCTATGTCAAAGTCACCCACCGGTTACATACATGACCAAACACCTTCATTCATGTTAACTCGGCGATTCAAACAACAACCAACATTGCCTGCAATTTCGTACAAAATCCAAACAAGACACATCTCCACTTCTTGTGGGTGTCTCATAAGCATCTCTAGCCACAAATGGACCCAAACGACCACCACCTGAAATCGATCCATGTGACCACCAACATGCCTGCAATCATTAGTTGACCACCAAAGCTGGAGTTGATGGGATACCACTGAGCTATGTGATTCATGTGATTCTTTCACTTTCTCAAAATTCATAAATTTCGCTTAATTAGACGATCGATTTCATGAAATTATGATAGAATATGAGGGTAATGTGGTTATTTTCACAGTTCCGTTATTTGTAGCTCTAATTCTCAGATATAAGAGTAATTTAAATCTATCCCGAAACCCCGAATTTATATCTCGATGTCAATTTCTAGGAGCGTTAACCAAAATATGCCTCGTCCGATCTCCGATTAGTAGGGAATATCTACACCGAAACCCTAACTCTAGCAATAAATCACAAATATGCTTTTGTTCATATCCTGACCTTTTGGAATGTATCTTTGAGATCAATATATAGTAATGTGGACCAATATATGCCTTGTCCTCGTCTCCGATTACTTTGAATATCAATATATGAACTTTGAATTCAGCACAAACACAAAATTATTTGTTGTGCTCCATATCCTATTGATCGAATGTATATCGGAGGTCAATATCTAGTAGCGGCAACCAAAACATAAGTCGTTACGTTCCATCTGTGATTAGTCGAAATATATATTGAGGAACTTTGAATCTATCAATGAACCAAAATATATATGCCTCGCCAATCTTTGATTAGTCGGAATATTTATACCGATCTTTGACTTTAATTATATCCACTTCACCTAATTTTGCTTGTTACCGCTTTGGTCACCTCACTCAATTATATGGTTGCCTATTACTTGTGGGATCGATATGCGACTCTACACATGAGGGAGCAAAAGTACACATTTATCAAAGATGGGGAAGCTTTTGTAAAACGAGCTACATAATCTCCTCTTGAGGAATCGAGCTTGATTACAACCACTCAGGCAAAACAGTTGGTGAATGCTAGTCCAAAGTTCATTCTCCTTGTGATCCGTTCTCTTGACGAGAAGCCGAGTAGAGTTTGTTTGGAAACCCTAACCAAACAACAAGAAGATGACCTAGGAAGGTTGAAGATGTTTGAACCACCATTACTAGATAATGACGGAGTTGACAAGATAATCTTGCCACATGTAGAAGAATTGTGGTTTGGTAGAGAAGAACCACTCAAGAGGATTGCATTACGGAGCTTAATAATGACCCGAGACAAGACAAGAAGATAAGGATGCTTTTCTAATTGGAAGTCAAAGTCAAGTTCCTCAGCAAGGAGAGATGGTTCATCAAGGTAAAAGGAACTCCTTGGGTTCCCTAACCTCCAAATCTAACTTTCACAGGAGTTCAAGTTCTTGAGGGGGCGCGCATGATACATATGTATCTTCCTCTCTCCTGGAACTAGTGATCCTCAAGATGGATTGAGGATAAAATTGTAATTTATGAGGATTACGATTTAAGGCAAAGATTCCTATAAGAGGAAAATAAATTCTTATAAGGTTTGGGAAACCAAACCAAATTAAGGAAGTATACCTAGATAAGGAAATAATTCATAGAACAAGGTAATATACCTAGAAAAGGAAATAGATTCCTAAGAGGTTTGGGAAACCAAACCAAGCCTATAAATAGGGATGTTTAGCTCATAGGTAAAAAATATCAGTAGTGTGTTTTGATGCCTAAAATGAGGTTACACAATTTACCCAGAGAAAGCTTGTAGACAAATTCCTGTTTATTGTCAAAGACAACTTTAGCAAACAATTTAGAGAAACGTGAGCGTAATAAAGAGAGAATTGTAATAGTTTTCTTGTTAAAAATCTAGAGAAGACATTTTTCTTCGAATTACGTTCTTATATGTTCTATTTTCTAGTTTTCTGTCTATTATTATTCCTAATTTCGCATTTATTTCGCATTTATAATAATAGTCACCAAGGTACAGAGGTCAACATACCAATCAATCATATCGATATCGCTCGAATTCACTCAATTTCTCCTAAATTCCATTGTCTTGAAGATGTGAATGAGATGATTGCATTATTGCAAATTGAAGTCATATCCTCATCAATCGGTATGATTTTAATCCTAGCCAATGGAAAACCAAAGACTCTAAGCAAATCGGATGATATTAATCTAAGAATATTCGAGACCATTGGATCGAAATGATACCGTGAATTACCATTTTGATGATCCGTATGATTTCCAATCGTCAATAGAAACCAATGATTATCTAATCCACGAATAGATGCAAACACAATATGTCACACGGATTGCCAACCTCGTTTTCCTCCACGCAAAAATATCTCCTAAATTGATTAGCTGAAATTCAAATTTTGGCGCGAAGTTTCCCACCATTTTTTTTACCAAACTTCCTTCCAAAATTGCCTTAGCATTTCTAAACTCAACGGTCAAACCCTTACCCTCCAACTCTCTCTCTCCAACTCTCGAAACTTCACCACTTTTATCTCATATCATATCTATCTCGAAAGGTCTCATCTATTCACATCACTAAAAACAATAACAAATAGATGAAATTAATGGTCTCGATTTTTTGTTCTCTATCTTTAATATCAACAAGTGATGAATGTTAATTCGTGAGTTGAGCTATGAGGTTTCGAGGCATGATTTTGATTTTTGTTTCTCATTCTTTCAATATCTTATGATATTTCATGAATGAAAATGGGTTTTTAACTTTGATTTTTCAAGATTTCACTCCCATTCAAATGCAAGTGGTAAATTAAAATTGGGGCTTTTGCAAATCTCTATTAGAGATCTTAGAGTTAGGGTTTCTACAAATCTTCTAATCTTCCTCCCCTGTCTTCGCTTATATCTCGTGGGTTTATACAGAATACTTTGTTGTGGAATTTGGGTTTTTCTACACCAAAATTAGCATCTCGTTAGGTTTAATTAAGTTTATTTTCTCAATTTTTGTGCTAAAGAAAATTGTGTTCAATTTTGGGGTTTATTTTCCTTAAGAGTTGAGTTATGCATTTGCGAACTACGTAATTTGGGTTTTATTTTCCTAAGAATTTAGTTACCCGGTATTCATGAATTGAATGTTTTAATTTGTGGTTTTGTGTATATCTCCACATAAACTTAAGGTGATCTTGATTGAATAGCTCTCAGTGTTTCGCCATGTATTTTTACCGAAATTTCCATTCGTCTATCATTAGCAATTTAGCACAAATTTTTTGCTGATTACAATTTGTGTAATTGCGATGCTTAGCAACTATGATCTTAGTAAGGACGAGATTTGGTCTAACCCGTGCAGTAAACCGATCGCCGTAATGGGGTTTTCATGTATTTTGTTTTTTAGTTTATAGTTTGTTTCTCAGGGGGATCGTTGAGATGGAATTGGGATTAAGATGTCGGGATGTAGTACTACTGATTGCACTTGGGCTAATCTTTAAGAAACCATCTCTGCAAGATATTCGATTGTTGGCATAGTTGTTGTTGGACCTAACTTTTGAGGATTGGAGTCGCTTGCAATCGTAGGACAAAATTAATCAAGTGATTGAAATGCTAATTTCAAGGTATGATTTTGATTGTTGGCAAAGTTATTGTTATATATACACTATAGGACTTTGCTGAAGTTACATGTTATGTGCGGAATAAGGCTTATCCCGAAGGCTCGATGGCGAAAGGGAAAATCATTGAAGAATCTCTTGTATTGATTGAGCGCATATGAATAATGCAAAGTTTAATAAACTTGATTTCAATCAGATGTTAATAAGTTTTCTTTTTTTCGGATCCGGAATATTCTCTACTTGTTCTTTTTTCCTTACGTATAGTTGTAAGAATGTTCTCATGCACATGTGTTTTGCTTAATTTTCTTATGGTAATATACACGGAGCACAAAGCTATGCTTGAATACACTAGCCACGCATATATAAAACACACCAAGAATTTCGTAGATGGTTTGAACATAAAGTGAGTCTCAAATCAATACTATTAACACATTTTGTTCGTTGCACAAGCTTCTTATGATTTCGACTTTGTTGGATTTGATCTATAATGAACAGATTTCTACTAACCGCACAAAGAGAAGGGTAAGGTGAGGGAAGAATTTCCATCTTTGGCCGAGGTCTTTGTCAAGAAGCTTTGTCATCCAAAATGTTAGGCCGTAAAGACACAAAACGCGAAGTATGTGTAAACATCCGTATGATTATTATGGAGTGCTAATCGATATGCTTGGAGCTTGATATTGTTGCTGTATTTGAGTCCTAAAGAAGCAACGCAGATATCTATTCAATGGAAAATATACAACTCCGAACCGCAACAGGATGATGCTGGACAATTTTGTTTGGGGGTGTAGGGGCTGATGTTCCTGAAAACCATCTATGTTGTGCCAAAAAATGGTCGAGGGAAAGCTGTCGATCAAGATTATGCTGATATTCAAGTGTTTATACTACTAGAGATGATGCTCATGGGCTTGAATTTGAAGTCTAACAACCTGGATAAACTCGATTAATTTTCGTTTGTTTTCTTTCGTATTGCAATAAAAGAAGCGTAGCTTAGTAAAAGAGAACTCGATATCATTAAAATCAAGCAAACAAGATTAGTGTATTACTTATACTTTTGGTGAAAATGAATTTCATTTAAAAAATAGAGATTACATTGGACCAATCACCAATCTCCTATTACATTTATTTTGCGTGCATACAAAATTCTCTAAACCGTTTACCCAAGATTTGTGGTTAATTGTTTGGGCTGTTTTTCTTTCTTATCTCACGAAACAAGACATTTCAACAAAACGAAACAAAAATCATTTTAATCGTATGGTATACTATCGATCGTGGTGATCGGAGGATCGGCTTTTTCATTGTAGCTCCGATTGTGATCTTGTAATCTTCCGGTCGATGTTGGAGTTTCACCGTTAGATAAAAAATTAAAATCTCGAGACTCTCTTCCGAACGGGTCGTGGCTACTTTAGTCGCTGAGATCCTCCCCGGGTGGGGGGATGTCAAGTAAATGACCAATTGTAGTTGCTCTTAACGCGTGCCCAACAGGCTTTCTCGGCCGTGTAAACCAAGTTTTCGCATTGTGCGGATTGCGTAGGCCAAATATGCTATTTATTAAAATTAATCAAAATACAACATGGTTCGATCTCATTGTGCTCTACTGCTGGAGAAACTATTTATGGATTATATCATCACTGTGCACGCATGATCCTTTCATTGACTCATGTGCATTCTCATAATCCGTCAGGATTTTCATTGTTCTCTAGAATCATTTAAAACTTCGGGCGTCCTCCAAAGATTGATTCATGGACATAGTCGAGATAATCAAATGAGATGATTTCATTAATGATACAAATTAGGTTGTGCCTTACTCATCTACTTCCTTTCTAGGTGAGTATTGATCGAACTCCGTGGTCTCTCCATCTTCCTTTATGGAGTTGACGGCCTCAACTACACTTCCACCAAGTGTAGTTGCAACACCTTAGTCTATGGTGTACCCCATACCGAGGATTTCTAACCTTGCAGAATATTTGCACTGGTATGTGTGATCTTGTCACTTTAGCGACATCACTGTACATTATGAAAATCGATTATTCTTTGTCACTTCACATTTACATTTGTGGAGTACAAGAATCAATATGAGACATAGTGGGAACACACCACGACAATTCCTGTCGTTCCCTTAGAAAATACGTTTTCTTATCTCCCCCTAACGACGGGAAGACTGTCTCATTAAAATGATAACCTGCTAATCTAGCGGTAAGAGATCTCCTGCAAAAAGTTTTAAAATTCGGATAATTGTTGGGAACTCATTTCCAACATAACTACTTAACAGTTTTGAAAACCCATCATAGTATGATGTGGAGTCGTAATGGCACATATATAGTGCAACAAAAAATGCGTAAGAACACGAATGTCAGGCTTAAATCCGCTACCAACCGGTACGCTTAAAAGGTTGACTAATATTGGGTTCTAAAACGAATTAAGTAAGATGCGTGTAATATTGCATATCCCCAAAGCAATAAAAGATAGGTTGGTACGCATAACCTATTCCTTAGGCACCATCTCGTAACCTTTGATGGTAGCCTACTGCGAGACCATTGGGTATAAGATGCTCTATATTGATCCTATTAAACATGCAATATTCATCAAGTCCTTTTGATGTACACTCGCTAGCATTTACAAGCGGTGGTGAGCCTTACATGTAAAATATGTGCTAGTAGTTTCTCAAACGCAAATTTCTTGGGAACTATAACTATTCCAAAATGTCAAACATTCACCATAATGGTCCGCATAAGTCACTTTAATGGTCCGCATTCTACATGAATATTTTTCTAAATTTCACCTTGTTTTCTTTGTAATATGGATTGTTTACCATTTTCATCTTAGGATGGTCTCAATTCTGTTTTACTGAAGACCTTGTGAAATGAGTGATATGCTTTTGTACTTAAAAGCACAATGGGAGGTGGGAGGGAGTTGTGCATCTAGTACTTTAGAAAACACTTATTGAGAGATATATCGTTACTTCGCATTCTCACAATCTTTTCCTTGGGTCTCGACCACTCAAACACAAAGTGATGTGCGTCTCGAGTCCTTTCAAAACGAAATATCATGTCACAACCAAAGTTCATTTATGGTTATGTCAAAGTCTCAAATGAGTCAATTTCCAACATTTCATCGTCGGAGTCAATATGGATTCAATTATCCAAATACTATAGTGATTTACACTCCACTAGATTGACTCATTAGTTTCTCTAAGATATATGTCCTTTCAAATATATTAGAGACTATAAAAGATGCAATCAATTACATTCTCATCATTGTGAGTTTCCATATGATATCCACTTGCATGGGTCTCTTTGGAATTTAACAAGGTGATTAGCTCTCGGTACATATAGAGCTTTTATGACTTTTAATCTTTGTTCCATCTTGGAAAAAAAAAATTGAGCATTGCTTCGCTCGATGATCCAATCATTATAAAGAATTAGTTCAAAAAGTAGTGTATATTCCTTAAATTAGTAGGTGAAAAACCACTATTAGTTAGACATTGAGTCTTGAGAGATTTAATAAGTGGTGTGGCCTTTTTACGTAACAAAAGTTGGATTCAACTCAATTACTTTAGAGTGAATATATGTTACATTTCATCTAGATATATCTCAAATACTTTAGAGAATTTTATCTCGTGGAAATGATGTAATTTTCATTCCATATGTACAGACAGTGGATAAATTACATTGCGCTTTAGAAAACTAAGTATGTTCTAAAAATAATAAATTACACACCCAAACTCGTACACATGTGTAGAACTGGAACAGCCTTGATCGTGCACCGTCCAAACCCAGATCGAAACAAACAAGGCATGACCCGGAACAGGCAGAGGGACCTGGAATTCACTATCATTTCTCATACTAAATAAGGTTGTTGACTGCTATCACACGGAATGAACATTAGCCAAAATAAGGTTGTCCACTGCTATCCCACGGAAAAAGGAACATTAGCCAATAAATGCCAAAACAACATTCCCTAACAGATACATCAATATCTCAAATAAATACTATAATAGCATACAAAAGAACAACAAGTTTGATTAGGAAAACTCAGTCTGTTTAATAGCAGTTCCCCTCTTTCACTTTCCCCAGCTTTCCTTTCACTTTTTCTCTGTATGCTCAATAAATGTATTGAACTAATGCTCTTCGTCTGCCCTTTCATTTGATTCAGTAGATGTGCAGATTGATGAGTTTTCATGTTACCCTTGAAAGATTTCACCTCTATATGACATATTAGTATGTACCTGTTGATCAGGAAATGCATCATTTTTTATTTTATTTTTTTTTAATTCAAAGCTTTTAATATCAATTTAAGTATTTAGATATTAAGCATTTAGCCATTAATCAAATGACTGCACAACATAGCATGTCAAGTATAAATGAAATCGAGAGAGGGGAAGGAATTTTATCCGAGTTATGCCTCGAGTTGAACTGATGAGTCCGAGCTCGGGTTGAAAATCATCGTGTTGGTTGGTAGATCCTAATCGTGGGGATTTGGCTCGGATGGCTGGTCCGATTCAATCGGTGATTCTACACGAGTTGGTCTCCAGATGGTGGAGATGTTGATGATAGCTCTGTAATCGTGAATCTGCTATCATTTGCTCCGATGTGACTTCGCCCATCACCACTTTTGACGCAGCTTTGAAGCTCTCTTCGCCGAGTGGTTGAAATCAATTTTGTCCCTTAATTACCGCTGCAACAAAAAAATTGATCCGATGTGTGGTTAGAATATCTCTAAGCCAAATTTTATTGCATGTAATACGAAGAGTACCATCAATAAAATTTTCATTCAATTCTATTCACAGGAGAAAACCCAAATCAGTCTAAAATCACTATTTTTCTGTTTTTCAAAGAAAATCCCTAAATGGGTTTGAAGAGAAAAGTCTACTGATTGTAGATTTGTAACCCAAAATCATCTTTAATCAAGATTTTGAAACAGATCGGACTTGTATTGAAGAACAAGCCCTTGTTTTTGAAATAGATTTTTCTGAAATTTTTGTTCTAAATCTTGTAGATCTGAAAATTAAGAACAAGATAAAGAGAAAGGAAGAAAAAAAATTCGATTCCCGGTTGATGGTTGAATCTCCTGTTTCAGTGTTTGATGAAGCTTTTCTTCATATTCTCCGACGCAACACAACTTCTGGTTTTCTCGCTTCGTTTCTTTCGACTCTTAGACGCCTGTGCTACCAATCGGTATCATCTCATATACAACCCGTCGGAATTGAAAATAAAAAAACGAAACATAGAACTCAACAGATCTTTCAAAGACTTGATGATCCGAAACAAAGAAAAAAAATCAGCCGCAGCTCTAGGGTTAAAGCTCGTGCTTGATAACGTGATTGAGGAGAATCAGAGGTGATGGAAGGAGATGTAAAGACAAGAAGAAGAACTATCATATTAGAGAGATTAGTAGTTCTATTACATAGGTTACATTATACACGTATAAAGGGGTAATTGGATGGACCGCACATCCATGGGTCGTGGGCCCTGTAACATCAATAGATTTGTATTATTAATAAAGCTTCACGCTTTAGAACATTGAATTCATCCTTAATCAACAAAGGATTTAGCTACTCATATTACAAAGAAGATGAATAATGGTGGTTTCCCCTAAAGGGGTAAACCCTAGGTTTTGATGTAGAACTTGTGATATGAAATGATCGATTTTACATGACATAATACCTTTTATAGGTTTACATTGCTTGGCCATCAAGTATTTAGTTGGTTCAAGAACCCGACCCAAAAATATGAAATAACCACTCCAAACGTGCCCTTAGGCCTTCCAGGGTATTTATACACGTTTTCCTACTTGCTAAGTACGCGTACCAGTCCGCGAACTTCAAATTCCAGCAGAAATTTTCGGAATTAAAGTATGTGTACTCGTCTGCATACTTTACTGTCTTTGGTATTCAATAAAAGCTCGTTTTGGCCACAACTTCTTCGTCCGAACTTGGAATGACCTCATTCTTTTTGCATTCTTTTCCTATTTCAATTATCTTCAAGATGGTGATGAGAAATACTTAATTTGAATGAGTTAAGATCGTTCTTTGTCCCTTCTCTTGATTTTGAGCGTTTTGCTCCTTTTCGTCGCACTTCTTCCACTTATCTTGGACTTGGGCACTTGGATACTTGGAATACTTCTCTCCTTAGCTATTTTCAGCACTTTGTAGCTCCTTTTTGGATGATTCACCTAATAAAGGCAAATAAGAGAAAACAAGAGTAATAACACAAATACATACAAGAATAATAGCTAAAACAAGTATGTAATGGACACTAAAATCATATGAATTATGCACTTATCAGAAAGCTATAGATAAATTTTGAGGTTCAAGCACTTCAACAACAAATCTTATTTCAGATTTTAATGATCGTATAAAGAGATCAATAATATGATCTTCGATAGATCGCTGACAAAGTTCAAAATTTGTTCAAATTATGCAATGTGTTAACGTCTTCGATCCTCTTTGAGACATTGTAGATAGGGCCATACGTGGATTGGAAAAAATTTATCTGCAAAAACGATCACGAATAAGGGAACAAAAGTGCATCCAAGTAGGGTCTTTACCTTGCCTTGAACTCATCTATACCAAGCATTAGTATCTCCTTTAAAGTGAGCAGTAGCAATTGATATTTTGAAAGCTTCACCTATATTATGCAGACTGAAATATTGATCAGCTTGAAAAATCCATCATGCTGGATCTGTACCATCAAAGGTAGGAAACTTCAAGTTGATAGGTGATGCTCGAAGAGGAGAAGTATTTTCTGAAAATTTAAGACCACCATTGTTTCCATGCGCACCATTGTTGCTAATAGAACCATTGAAACCAGGTGGGGTGGTATTAAGAGGAAAACGTGCCAAGAGAATTGATGACATATTTCGGCAATATTATTAGCAAGCGTAGTTATGTGTTGCTTGTTTGCTTGCATCGTTGTAGCCATGTCCTTATTATGTGCCTCAATCTACCGAGTCATATTGGCATTATTTGAATTCTCAGTATCTTAGTAAGCAAAACATCCATAACAGTTTGTTTGAGATTGTTATTCTTCTTCATGATTATCGCAATAACCTCCGTAAATTTAGTAATTGTCGTGTTCGTGAGTGGTCATCATGGTGGTGATCTTATTAACCTCCTCGATGATTTTCATGATGAATCAAATAAAGCGAAGAGAAATGAAAAAAAAATTGCCGAAATTTGAGAATAATCGAACTCTCCTGGTTCCGATGTTATGGTTCTAAACCAAAATAACTAATGAAGAGCGCCAAACTTAAACAATAAGCAAGAAATAACCCTTTTGATTTGGGGTAAGCAACCTCATAGAATAACAAACAGATTGAAAAGAGAATTATATTGATTGAATGATGTATTACTGAATTAGGGAAGAGTATTTATAACTCGACAAACTTGACTAACAAGTAATTAACTTAACAATTAAAAGAAGTCTAACTAAACTAGGAAACTACTCAATAACAAAGCATAGATAAATAAGGAAACTAGTGAACTAAGGAGTTGGCATCGCAACACATAGATCCATCATTGCTGCTGCTGTTGAAGTAAGTCTTCAATCGCCGTAAAATTAACCCTCTGTTGATGGTGGATTTTAGTTCAGGGGACAAACCGTAAAACCATGTATTTAATGCGCTGTCATCTTGCAAAGTAATAAAGGCCATTTGAAAGTAACGAGTGCTCAAACCTCTTTACTTACACATGTATTGAACAACTCAAGTATATATATATGAAATTCGCTCGAATGGTGCGCATAAGTAGCAATCCCAATGATTCTCGTGAATTCTATTTCATGTCGGCATTATTAACGAATGCATGACTCGCCTGATATTTTTCCGTGCAATGTTCTAGGCCGAACTCTCAATACTGACATGACATGACGATTGATGCTCATTCTCAGCAGAGTAGCATGAATCTCCAAGTGCTAGTAATGGGATCTCGCACAACAATACTCATACATGCTACATCTCTTTGACAAAGAGATCAATGTGTTCACACACTTTTTAATTAAAGTTAGCATGATCGAACACATATTTACTCCTTAAAGAAAATCTAGACCGTTAATGCCGGGTCTCGAAAACGATCACGTCCACAAAATTTGGCCGCGCAATTTAACGGAGCTTGGATTACTCCTAGCGAACTAGGAAATCACCTTAATGACCACCGACGGGTCCACTAATCCCTAGTTGATCGAGCCCTATGTAGCTCGTTCACAAATGCTTCGAACATCTATCCAAACATGGGCGTTCACGTTGCATAACATAACTCAAACGAATTGAGACCTAAGCAAGAACGGTCTCAAAACGCATCACGTCCGTCCAACTTAACCTACCTAGTTGGACGGCTTGGATCGCATTTCGAGCGATCAAAGAGATGCCGATGTGTTCACCATCGACCCAAGATCTCCTTGTCGATCGACCTGTCCCCAACGGGACCAAAGCACGTTAAACGCCAGCCCCAAGGAGGGTGATCACGTAGCCTTTTAAACCCTAAATTGAATAAGCAGCGTTATACAACTACCGCTAATCAATCGTATTTGTCCAACTTCTCCAGCCTAGTTAGACGACTTAGATCGTGTTTCAAACGATCAAGGAGATGCCAACGCGTTCACCATCGAACCAACTCCACACATGACCGATCGACTTGCCCATAGCAAGTCCAAAACACTCCAAATCGCCGGCCCAAACATGAGTGTTTGCGTTGTTTTCAAGAAAAACCTAAAATTGTTTTGCGGTAACACATTACCGCAAATCGATCTCAACCACCTATCTTCGCCAGCTGATTTGAGTGGCTTAGATTTAATCTTAAGTGGCCCCGAAGATGTCAACATGATCATTGGCGGCCCCACTTTCCCCTTTGATGATCGACTTGCCTATGGCAAGCCTATAGGGTGCTTGACCGCTTGCACAAATTTGAGCAGACGCGTTGTGTTCAAAAACCCTAATTTAGGTCATGGCAGTACATAACTGTCGCAGATTGATCACAACCCTCCATCTTCGCCAGCCTAAACGAGCGGCATAGATCTAGATCCAAGTGGTCCCTAAGGTGTTAACGTGATCACTGCGGGCCCACCTTTATGCGTGATTGACCGACTTATGCAAACTAGGGCTCAATGCCTCGGAACACACGCCCAAAGAGGGGTGGGCCACACGGCTCCCTAAACCTTAAAGTTACGTCAACGGCAGTATGAAATTGCCGCAAATGATCACAACCATCCAACTTCGCCAAATAGTTGGATGGTATAGATTTATTTTTAGAAAACAAGCAAAGCAACATTGTGAAGACCAGCCATCCTTCTTCCATATGAAGTGATCGGCCAAGTGATGACTTGACCGTAGGGTCCTCAAACGATCACCTAAAGGTGGTTGATCATGTCTCCTTTTAAGACGCCAATATGCGACTTATGCAATCGGCTCTAAAACAATGATGCTTCATACACATCGATTGGTTTGAGCTGCTTAAATGCGATTCTTCATGCATATCGATTCCATAAATAACTTAGTTATTTAACCTAATAGCATCACATGCTATTTCTTGCGAGGGTCCCACAAATTGACTCGCTCATTCGAGACATCAAACATGTCACAAAATGGGGGGTACTTACCGGGGTATTGGTCCGGAGGTTTACAACGTGCGGCGTGCAACGCGCCCATTACAAGAATGTGTCGAGGGCATGTACGGTCAACGATGATGAGGGAAGTGGGCAAAGGCGTGATCGTGTGACAATCACCTACACGACCCCCACTACTCCGTCACTCCACTTCCTACGAGAGATGAGGATTGCGCTCAATGACTTGTATAAATAGGTCCTTCACCTATTTTCAAACAACACAAAAAAAACCAAGTGTTGTCATCGCATCCGAGAAAACACCCAGAATCGATAGCTTTCATTGTGCAAGCCATTTCACCATTCGATACAAGTCATAAACAGCCAACACCTTCATAATCTCAACACCTTCTTCGCTTCCCTCCCTAAGATCAACCCCATCTCCTTCACCTTGTGACCGAATTGAATCTGGAACGGCCATTTCTTGGTTTAGGCCGAGTCTTACATTGATTTCTCGAACCTAAAAGCACTCCCGTGCAAAGGCATTTGTTTAGGGTTTAGACTCGTTTCTCATCAACACACCCCAAATTACCAAAAACAGCAGAATCAGTTTTTACCCATAAACAACTGGAGACCACAGTGGGAGATTAATCTCTCGGTTGCAAGATCAATTTTAAAATTCATATTGATCTTCTCGTGTTCAAAAAGATGGATCTTAGGTCTAAACACATTCTTTAATCCGATTGCATTTCAATCACAAATCTTAATTTCTACTCCGTGATACATCCTTGTCAGCCAAGCTCTCTGAAATCCATGAATGATCGAAGCGCAATCACCGCAGAAGACATAGTTAGGGTGTTAAAAGATATCCTCACGAGTCAGGCTGATATCTCAAAACAGCAAAATGAGACGCTTTGTCTTTTAAGAGATATGGTAAGCCGTTTGTGGAAGGAGACGGCTAACACTCGCCCGGAGAACACCATTAACGATAAAGATGATGTCGTGTCTTTATCTGAGATCCGTACTTCCGGCAACGGTGATACGTACAGGATACGCAACCACGTCGGATATGAGCTGATAGGAAACAATCAACAAAACTTAGCCAGCGATGAGGGGCCGAAGTAGTTTCACAGGGAGACGGACTCGCCTGGAGTGTCGCAATACCCGCAGAATAAGAACTAAGGCCCGGCATATGAAACTCTATTGGAGAGTATATATCTCAAGACGCTTGCAGAAGTTCGGAGAGCTGTTCAACAATCCATAACCCAAACCACCACGACTTTACCGAACATAGAAGCGCCAGAGGAAGGGGAAATTTTCCAAGGCCGCCACGAAGACAAAAGCTTCGCTAATGAACGATACTCAGTTCAACCGCGTCGCAATACCATTGATGTGGGACCCTCGGGAGGAGTTACACTTCGGAAAAACCGCCAAACTAAACGGTCCGCGTCTATGTCAACGCACATCTCAGCCACACCCCTCGAAACGAGTCTCATATCAAAACCCGCAAGAATTCTCGCGACAACAAACCGAAACGCAAGAAAAGCGGACTCGGTAATACCCGCACTTCCCGTTTCAATGAGAAAGGTCCTGGAGCTGTTAGAAGCTTGGGTGCAAGATGGAGTAGTTCAATTACCCCTTGTATGGCGTTCACCAACTGATCAGGAGATGATTGATCCGCGATATTGACATTACCTCAGATTTATCCATGACCCCACCAATGAATGTAACGACCTGAAACGCATTGTCTGGGAGAAAATCAACTCAAGGGAGCTACGATTATGAATCGAGAATATTTCCTCTCTCCACAAGCCGACATGTGCAGTTTCACAGGAGAGATCGAAGTAGCTGGGGACTTCTCATTAGCAGAAGTCATTAGCGAAAGCGTGTTACAACAACTCGAGTCGCAACCTGGATTTTAAGAATTTTCCGGGAAAGCCCAATTTCATTTTGTTGGGACCTCGTCAACAAGTAAGTCTCGTTAAAACAATTATTTGTGCGAGAAAATTTTGGAAATTTGTTGGGGACTCACACATACGTCCCATTTCAAGAATGAAGCTAATATCATTCTCAAATCTCTATGTTATATTTCCCTCTACGTGTTTTCCCTTTTATGCAATGTTTGCAATTTCATGCCACGTGCACAATTTCTCTAGGTTGCATTACTCACATTCAAAAATGAGAATTTCTATTTGAATGGTTGACCTAGTCATAATTCCTTTCAGAAAAACTACTCATGAATTATCCCAAAAATCAAATTCAAATATCTTCATAAAAAGCAATCACCGGCTAGTTCAAAAAAAAAAATCAAACCATGAAAGGAGTTCCTCACATCACTCAAAACATCTAAAAGGGAAATATAGGAAAAGAAGACGCAAAGTATCAAGGGAAGTCTTTCAGTAACAAATCGCTCTTCTTGGAAAGAGCAGCTTTCGCATTTTTGAGGGCAGTCTGCTTCAGCTTCAACTCCTTAGACAACCTCTAGATCTCTTCCTCCTAACGAGCAATGCAATCCATGGAAGGAACTTCACTCATTTCGCCTTGCAGCTTCTGGATTTCAGAAAATCCTTCGCAGAACCAAGAGGCATTGAACTCATACTGCACGAACACGTCTCAATGGAACTTCCAGCTTTCAGTTACCTCCTCGGAAATGGTGCACCCAGTCACGATGCTCATACCATAAATAGAGGATAAAGCTTCTTGGACACGATTGGCTAATGCAAAGCGACTTTTAAGCTTCTTGGAAGTAGCGATATGATCGTGCTTCTTCCATATCGTGGTGTATAATTCCTCATACTTAGCTGGCACACTGAATCCTCCAACCAACACATGATCGTCAAAAGGGGCATCGAAAGGAGTATCAAAAGTGGCCCCAAATGACGGAAGACACAATGATGTTTTGTCAGTCACAGGAGGCGCCTCTACGATCATAGATTTAACATCTCCAGTGGTCCCTGCGTCCTCATTCTTCTCAATATCAAGGTTAGTAGCTGTCACGGTCTCATCTCCTAGCTCGCTGGAATGTTAACGCTCCCTACTGCACTTGGAGATGCTCCCTTCGTCACCGACCGAGTCTTCGCCATTCATACCTTCACCCTCAAGAGGTTCAATATCGCCGGATTTCTCTAAAGCTGTATTATGACTACGTGCTAGCCTTGTAAAAACATTCTCCTTTCTGAGACCCTAATTTTGAACAAGAAGCACACTTAGCGAGGATTACTCGAGATAAATAAAATCAGTAAAATCAAAAGGAAAAAACTTAAAGTACCTGCATATAGGAAGAATTGAGGACCACCGGTCCACTTGCCTGCTTCTTAGACTTCGCTCTTGCATCCCGAGGACTGCGGGTCATCGGAAGTGTTAGCTACGGTTCGCTTGCCCTAAGCGGCTTCAACCGTTTATGCCGCTTCAAAATTTCGTGAGTGGGCTCACCACGAGGAACTGCCACGACCTCTTCCGAGAATTTTTGAAAAGCCAAGCTCTTCTCGCCAAATTTTTTATACCCACCTCGCCGCCACCTGGTTTTCTTTCAAGGAGCAAGAATGGAAGACTCGCTCGTTGTAAAGATGCTAGTATCAAGGATGTACGGCACAAGCTCCTTTGAAGGCATTGGCGACGATTGAACGGGATGCCTTGATCGAACCCCATCCGACGAGCGGCTCATCAATGTTATAAGGAATCGCATAAGGAATTCATCAAAATAAGATGGAACATATCCTCGGGATACACCTGCGTAAATATGATCTCCCCCAACTCATATCCTTTCCATCGGTATGCAACACAATATCGGAAGCAAAGTAGCAAAGGTTTTGGCTGAACCACAGAAGAATGAACCGGTCCCCACGAACGGAAATCTGTGGCGTACACGTTATCGAGGAAATCAATAAGCCTTAACCCAGGTTTTGGTCGTTTGTTTTGCCAACGGAGTATTCTCGAACCACCGTACAAACTAGAAAACGAAGTTGCAGGGATGGGAGCATAATCTTTGAAATGTTCCCATAAGCATGCTTGGAGAAAAGCTATGTGAACATGTGACTCCACTTTCTTGTACCCGTTGGAAGCGTGCATGTCTGCTGCCAAAGCATCCAGATGAGAGTACACCGATCCGAGGAATAAACTGCCTAAGGGGAGAACCACGCCTTTCGCTAACTTTATGGCAAACATGACAAGGTCATGTCTTATAGTTTTCTTCCCAGATCCGTCATCAAAGATGTCCCTAGACAGCCACAAGGACAGAAATGCGACCACGCTGAGTTCATCATCTAGTGTCTGGCCCGGCCTTGGTCTTGCAGGAAACCATTGAGACACCCACCAAGTATAAAAGTATTTCTCACCTTTTTTCTGTTGATTATACTCTTCTGCCATTCGAAGTATATCATCGAGGATGGAATTTTCTTAGACAGATAGTTTATAGTGGAAACTTCCCGCAACAGGGAGATTCAGCAACATGGTTACGCTTTCCAGAGTAATAGTCATTTCTCCCCATCTACATATAGCCGTGTGCGTAGAAGGGCACCATCGAGAAATGAAAGTAATCAAACCTGCAGCGTCTTTCCGGATATGAAGTGTTGCAGACGCCATGATAGCTTCAACAATCTGCGCCTTGGCCAAGTTATCCCTGATGCGCTCATTACCCAACATATGCCTCATCCATCCTTCATAAGAGCTCAGTGGAGTGTGGCAAACCTTGAAATCAATAGGAGAAGCCGGATATTCATTTTTCGGAAGGCAGAACCTCATCACATATGTTAGGGGAGCGGACGGAGCAGTCTCTTCATTTTCTGAGTCTGTAAGCAGAATCATCTTATGGATATGATGAGTTATAACGTTCGGGAAAGGCACGGTAAACAGCTCATCATCTATATTCGGCATGTCTTTTGAGTTGTTAACACCTCCCGATTTGGCAGCAACATTATCCCCAGGTGACATCTTAACGAGAGCTTCTTTGTTCACTTTCAAACAACTACAATGAAGCGCAATGGAAAAGAATCATTACTTCGTACTAAGAGAGAAATCACACATGCGATACAATATGGGTGCTAATGGTCGAAGAAGCATAAAAAAAAAAAAAAAAAAAAAAAAAAATCGGTCGCGGGATGTACGCTCACGACTAGTTCGAGCAAAGCTGTTGCATGCTCGATCCTATGCCGCATGCTTGGATATCCCGCAAGCCTTGGGACGAGCATGTATAACGGGCCAACATATGGAGGGGTCGTATAGAGGTCGTGCACGGATAAATGGCCGTGGCTAGGTTTAGAGGGGACGGAAGAGCATGCTTGCCATGGAAATTGTGTCCACCACCAAAACCTAAACTAGGTTTTGCATCATTTGCAACCTAAAGCTAGGTTCGCATGCCAAGAGGAAAAAGACCAAAGCGGTACATCAAAATAGGATTCGTTGTTGTTTTGTTAATGATTCTAGCGATGTTAATTACTTTGCTATGGATTTTGTTGGTAAAGTTCATTACAATATGGCTAACAAAGAAGATTCACTCACAACGGGATAATTTTATCAAAGTTCAAGGAGGATACACCTAAGACTAGGATTACATCCACACACAAAAAAAGCAGCACGTACCTTGCACTGGTCGCGACGCTCCAACGATGATGAGAACGCCGCCACAAGGGGGATTTTGAACGAGAGAAAAAAAAAAAAGGGTCGACCCCTTTTATAAGTATGTTTGCGGAATCCAGATAGAGAAGGACTCTTCCTTTGACTAGAACGCAAGGAAGAGCAGCTGGGCCCACCGACGCTTCATGGCCGCGCCAAGGCAACCGAGCCTCGACGTTGCTCCATAGCCACGCCTTGCCGATTGCCGCACGGATCTGGTTTATGGCGGTTGATCAAGCTCCTCCTGTAAATTTCCTCTATCTTGTCTTTTTTACGTTTTGTACATCACCATCTAATGCTTACCCCGCAATGACACTATCATTACGTGCTTTAAGCGGGGACTTAATGTTGATGGTGGATTTTAGTTCGGGGGGCCAAATCGTAAAACCTTGTATTTAATGCATTGTCATCCCGCAAAGGAATAAAGGCCATTTGAAAGTGACGAGTGTTCAAACCTCTTTACTTACACATGTATTAAACAACTCAAATATATATATATATGAAATTCGCTCGAATGGTGCGCATAGTAGCAATCCCAAAGTATTCTCGTGAATTTATTTCATGCCGCATTATTAACTAATGCATGACTCACCCGATATTTTTCCGTGCAATGTTCTCGCCCGAACTCTCAATACCGACATGACATGACGATTGATGCTCATTCTCGATAGTAGCATGAATCTCCGAAGTGCTAGTAATGGGATCTCGCACAAAAATACTCATACAAAGCTACATCTCTCTCGACAAAGATATCAATGCGTTCACACACTTTTTTAATTAAAGTTAGCATGATCGAACACATATTTACTCCTTAAAGAAAATCTAGACCGTTAATGTTGATCTCGAAAAACGATCACGGCCACACAATTTGGCCGCGCAATTTCACGAGCTTGGATTACTCCTAGCATAACTAGGAAATCACCTTAATGACCACCGACGGCCCACTAATGCCCTAGTTGATCGAGCCCTATGTAGCTCGTTCACAAATGCTTCGAACATCGACCCAAACATGGGCGTTCACGCTGCATAACATAACTCAAACGAATTGAGACCGGAAAAAACGGTCTCAAAACGCATCACGCCCGTCCAACTTAGCCGGCCTAGTTGGACGGCTTCGATCGCGTTTCGAGCAATCAAAGAGATGCCGATGTGTTCACCATCGACCCAAGCTCTCCCTTGGTCGATCGACCTGTCCCCAACGGGACCAAAGCACGTTAAAACACCAGCCCCAAGGACGGTGATCGCGCAGCCTTTAAAACCCTAAATTGAATAAGCAGCGTTACACAACTGCCGCTAATCAATCGTATCCGTCCAACTTCTCCAGCCTAGTTGGGACGGCTTTAGATCGTGTTTCAAAACGATCAAGGAGATGCCAACCCGTTCACCATCGAACCAACTCCACACATGACCGATCGACTTGCCCATAGCAAGTCCAAAACACTCTAAATCGCCGGCCCAAACATGAGTGTTTGCGATGTTTTCAAGAAAAACCTAAAATCGTTTTGCGGCAACACATTACTGCCGCAAATCGATCTCAACCACCTATCTTCGCCAGCTGATTTGAGTGGCTTAGATTTAATCTTATTCGGCCCCGAAGATGTCAACATGATCATTGGAGACCCCACTTTCCCCTTTGATGATCGACTTGCCTATGGCAAGCCTATAGGGTGCTTGACCGCTTGCACAAATTTGAGCAGACACGTTGTGTTCAAAAACCCTAATTTAGGTCACGGCAGTACATAACTGTCGCATATGGATCACAACCTTCCATCTTCGCCAGCCTAAACGAGCGGCATAGATTTAGATCCAAGTGGTCCCTAAGGTGTTAACGTGATCACTGCGGGCCCACCTTTACGCGTGATTGACCGACTTACGCAAACTAGGGCTCAATGCCTCGGAACACACGCCCAAAGAGGGGTGGGCCACACGACTCCCTAAACCTTAAAGTTGCGTCAACGGCAGTATGAAACTGCCGCAAATGATCACAACCATCCAACTTCGCCAGCCTAGTTGGATGGTATAGATTTATTTTTAGAAAACAAGCAAAGCAACATTGTGAAGACCGGCCATCCTTCTTCCGTATGAAGTGATCGGCCAAGTGATGACTTGACCGTAGGGTCCTCAAACGATCACCCAAAGGTGGTCGATCATGTCTCCTTTTAAGACGCCAATCCACGACTTATGCAATCAGGCTCTAAAACAATGATGCTTCATACACATCGATTGGTTTGAGCTTCTTAAATGCGATGCTTCATGCATATCGATTCCATAAATAACTTAGTTATATAACCTAATAGCACCACATGCTATTTCTTGCGGCGGGTCCCACGAATTGACTCGCTCATTCGAGACATCAAACATGTCACAGATCGGGAGATACTTACTGGGGTATTGGTCTGGTGGTTTACAGCGTGCGGCGTGCAACGCGCCCATTACAAGAATGTGTCAGGAGGCATGGACGGTTAACGATGATGAGGGAAGTGGGCAAAGGCGTGATCGTGTGACAATCACCTACACGACCCCACTACTCTGTCACTCTACTTCCTCCACTTCCTACGAGATGAGAATTGCGCTCAATGACTTGTATAAATAGATCCCTCACCTATTTTCAAACAGCACAGAAAAAAACCAAGTGTTGTCATCAGTATCCGTAAAAACACCCGTAACCGATAGCTTTCATTGTGCAAGCCGCCTCATCATTCTGATACAAGTCATAAACAGCCAACACCTTCATAATCTCAACACCTTCTTCGCTTCCCTCCCTAAGATCAACCCCATCTCCTTCACCTTGTGACCTAATTGAATCTGGAACGGCCATTTCTTGGTTTAGGCCAGAGTCATACAGATTGATTTCTCGAACCTAAAAGCACTCCCGTGCAGTGCATTTGTTTAGGGTTTAAACTCGTTTCTCATCAACACACCCCAAATTACCAAAAACAGCAGAATCAGTTTTTACCCATAAACACCCTCCATCCTGAAATGGAGGACGAACGCATAAATGTGGTCAGAATGAAACCACGTCCCAAAATTCCTTTTAGCTACAATGGGCCTGGCTTGTTTCAACAAGAAAACATATTTTGTTTTGCTTCATGGTCGTGAAATGTAACCAAGCAGGTGGTGCAACCGTATTAAGGTCTTGGCTTGACATTTGAGCTGGCTCTTCCTGATGACATGAGTCACCTAGATGCTTTTCGTCGCAAATTTCATTTAGCTTCTACTTTATTCATTTATTCTCCTGGGTGAACAGATTTCACTTGTTATTCCCGTGAAATGCTTAAAAAATATTATTAGCAAAATATTGTGTCATAGCTAATATGATTATGGGTATACAAATGTCACACTTACGTGCCTATCGAATACCCCCACAATTACATTTTTCTAGTCCGTAAAACAAAAAATAAAAATAATCAAAAACTAAATAAAATATTAATCTAATCATTTTCGTACTAATCACGATTGCACTTAGCATGTGTAACAAGCCTTTGAACCCATATGTGTCCCTATCAGACGAGTTATAGTCTCGTGAGGGTTTACAAGAGGTGTACCCACAAAACCTTTACTCCAAACCCTAGCTACCCCGTGAAGAATCTAAGAATGACACTAAACAATCTCCTTAATTGGCATACTCTCATTGACTACAGGAGGAAGTACCATGATTGCGAATCCAATTGGCGTGTACGAGTTTGCACTCAAGCATACTAAAATTCATATATAAGTGACATAGCTCTACTCGGATAGTTGCACTATGGACATCAATATCCGAAACCAAACAAATCACATGAATAAATTAAGAAAATGGATATAAAGATAGATGGTTTGCGATGTTGACTAAGGTGAACGGTGTTTCCCATATCTATCTTAAGGTCATTGCCAGGATGATTCCTATGAATCCTTATGGATTGAGATACTGGTCTGAACTCTAATATCAACACAGCTGGTATATACAAGGGTCCCAACGGTCCATTTTATTGAACAATGATAATAACACTTTTTTTTTTAAATCTGATTGGTTTTTTTTTTTTTAGAAACTCAATCATTCGACTTCATCTGGCGAAAACAATTTGATACTGGTGCCACACCAAATCACTTAGAGAAACAAAAAGTTTGTAAAAATAAAAACAAAAAGTGATAAGACGACTCTGAGATACGGTGAAACTACCATGTTATTTCTAACACCCGAGCTCTATCCTTTTATGAATAAAATCTTAGTTTGGGTCCCTCAACTCCTACAACCAAGATGTTTTCATCCACTTAGATTGGTTAGTATTATCCTTAATTGGCACAAGTTTCTAAACATTGGAGTTTATCATGCAAAAAATTATTTTTTAAGAAAAATCAATAAAATAATCTCCTAGGAAAGTGATTACTTACAAAAATCTATATGCTTAAATAAGCCACTCCCCCACACATAAACATTACATTGTCCTCAATGTAATTGAATTGTCCAACTTAAAAATTAAGGTGGAAAATTCTAAAATACGATATGCAAAAAGTAAACAAGCAAAAGTAAAAGATAGAGTAAAGGAAAAAAATCTGATGGGTTGACTCCCATGAAGAAAAATTGTATGGGTTGACTCCCATAAAGCATGATCTTTGTATCCTGCTTGTGCACATAAGGAATCTCAAACAAGGTTTTGTTGAGAACGCAGGGTACAAAAAATACACCACCATTTTTTTTTTTCTTAGGAAATATGTATGGACAAACTCAATACAACTCCGAGAATTAAACTCAATCAAGGAATAATATCTAGGCTTATATATCTCTCCCTCTTGCAATTAGAACGTTTACAAAACAAATACGTGAACCGAATCCCAAAGAGATTATTTGGACATGAAACAAAAGACCAATGTCCAAGAATCATTCAAGTCGTATCCAACAAACAATATCGGACGTATATACTATGACTGATGAACGTACAACCTATGATATTTCAATTATAAAGATAAACAATATAATTCGGAGAAAGAAATAAAACAGACGCCAGAAGTTTTGTTAACGAGGAAACAACAAATGCGGAAAAACCCCGGGACCTAGTCCAGATTGAACACCAAACTGTATTAAGCCGCTATAGACACTATACTACTACCAATTAACTTCAAACTGGAATGTAGTTGAAAAGGTATCCCACTGATTAAGGTGCAGTCGTGCATCAGTTGCTTTCTTCAGTTCGGTCTTCAGAAATTCAAGATTCTTTGTTGCAATTTCAAGTTGTTCACGTACAACCCCAAAATCTCGAAGAAGATTTCCCACCAATTGAGATGACATCTGAACTGGAAGATCATTTGCATGATCGACTGCATGATAGCAGGTATGAAAATAGGGTTCTCGTGAAACTCAATAACTTTGCCCTCTTCAACTTTGTCTTCCTTTTTGCATCCATCAATTTTGCACAACATAAAATCTCAAGAAATCTTGATGTTACGGAAAGATTATATATCAGAAGAAGGAGTCCATAATATATATATACGATATTTTCATAGGGAAACTCTAGGATTACTCGTTTACGTTCGGTAAGGGTCGGGTGCGCGAACGTTCGTGGTTATGTACCAGGTTCAAAACCAAGGAACCAATGGAGACTATTGTTGAAGGATGAATTTTGGTTCTACAAGTCCTAGCCACAACACACCCAATTCCCCTTGAGGAGAGAGAAAAATGATCCCCTCCATTGTATTACATGCCTCTTTATATAGACTTTTCAAAAGCCCCTCTTTTTATGATATCATGCCACATGTCCTAAAACTCCTTAATTACTACTAATGTCATTCCTTCTCTAATACAACCTCATTCTTTCCTATTAATTCCTCCCTTGTCCTTTCCATCTTATGGATACTTTTATAGTGGGGTTTGCCTCCCTTTTGGGGGCACACTAGGCCGACTAAGGGGGAATGTTTTTCATGTATCAACATTAGTCCCCTGACTAATGGGTCAATTGTCAAATGACCCGGTAGTCACATCATGCCTTACCTTAAGTTCTACTTTTTCAACAGTAGTCATTGTCCTCTGATGATGCCATCCTAAAGTCCCCACTATAGGCCTCCCCATATCTGGTTGTCATCTTTGTATCTCTGATCGAGCGACTCCACATCTTCTTAAATATACCTTGACCCTGGCAATCTTATCGGAGCTTATATCTCCATCCTACCTTCGGGGTGAACTAGTATGCTTATTAGTGTTGAAGGAGGAGGTGGTCATGTTGGGGACCCTTAGGGTGATTCATTAAAGGCGCATAAAGCTTATGACGAACATGAAGAGATTGTCTCACTTGCGCGGGGGTCACAGTCGTCTGATAAGATTATGGACAACATCCGCAAGTTGGTAGACGAAGCTGATCGGGATTTGGCTTTGGCGAGTGTATTGTGAGTAGGCGCGTTTAAAAGTGGAGACTCTGGATGTGGATACTTCCCGTTGTCGTGCATTGATAGCCGTCTAAACTTGTGCGGGTAGTCCCAGTGTTGTTCCTCTCTTTTAAGATATTGGATAGGTGAAGCGTGTCGTTTGGAAATGTTGGAGCCCGCCTACTCCCTTCTTTTATTTTCAATGGAACGCGGCGTTTGGTGCCTTGCCTTAGTGGACATGGGTGGAGCGTGTATTGAACGCGGCCATTACCATTATTCTTTTGGTATTTACGGTCTTTGTAAGTTTATTGGTTGGTTTACCGAGCACCCCCCTCTTTTTTTTTCAAATCTGTGGCCGATCGGATGCGCGAAGCAACTCGTCGCTTTTTTGTATATATGTGGCTGATCGGATGAGCATATCAACCCATCGCCTTTTTTGTATATATGTGGCCGATCGGATGAGCATATCAACCTGTCGCCTTTTTATATATCTGTGGCCGATCGGATGAGCTATCAACCCGTCACCGTTTTGTAAATTTGTGGCCGATCGGATGCGCGGGGCAATCCGTCACCCCTTTTTTTGTAAATCTGTGGCCGATGGGATGCACGGAGCAACCCGTCGCCTTTTTGTATATCTGTGGCCGATCGGATGAGCATATCAACCCGTCGCCTTTTTGTATATTTGTGGCCTATCTTGGGGCCTTTTTGAATATCTGTGGCATATCGGATGAGCATATCAACCCGTCACCTTTTTATATATCTGTGGCCGATCGGATGCGCGGAGCAACCCGTCGTCTTTTTGTATATCTGTGGCCGATCGGATGAGTATATCAACTCGTCGCCTTTTTTGTATATCTGTGGCCCATCTTGGGGCCTTTTTATATATTTGTGGCCGATCGGATGATTATATCACCCCGTCACCTTTTCGTATATTTGTGACCCATCTTGGGGCCTTTTGTAAACTCGTCAGCCGACCGGGTGTCTATGCATCCCGTAGATTTTTGTGAATTTGTCGATCGATCGGCGCCCTTAGGCATCCCGAGACCTTTTGTAGATTTGTCGATCAATCAAGCCACCTTGGCTGACTTGAGACCTTTAGTCGAGTCAACCAGCGCCTTTGGGCGACACCGAGACCTTTTGCCGATCCAACCAGGCGCCTTTGGCTGACCTGAGACCTCTTGTAGATTTGTCAGTCAATCAAGCGCCCTTGGCTGTCTTGAGACCTTTTGTCAGTCAATCAGGCGCCTTTGGCTGACCTGAGACCTTTTTCAAGTCAATCAGGCGCCTTTGGCTGACCTGAGACCTTTTTCAAGTCAATCAGGCGCCTTTGGCTGACCTGAGACCTCTTGTAGATTTGTCAGTCAATCAAGTGCCCTTGGCTGACTTGAGCCCTGTTGATGGTGGATTTTCATTTAAGGGCTGAAATTGTAAAAGCCAAAATTATGCGCTAACATCTTGCAAAAGATAAAGCCATTGATAAGTGATGAATACTTCTTCACTTTACTAATTCACCTAGAATAGAGCATGTGGCAACAATCCCAGTATTATGTGAATTAAATACTCAAAATGCATCCAGGTTGGAGCATGTAGCAACAATCCCATATACCCTGTGAATTTACAGCATTATTAATTAATACATGACCATCCTCGTATTTCCTGTACTCATTACCGGTGCAGCATGACGACTGAGTGTTGTTCTCAGCATAGCAACAAGAATCTCCAAGCATTAATAATAAAACATATACGAAATACCCATACAAGCTACAACTCTCGGTGTGTTATAGTAGCCCG
The DNA here is from genome assembly GCA_023531295.1 of Papaver armeniacum. Lineage (NCBI taxonomy): Eukaryota > Viridiplantae > Streptophyta > Magnoliopsida > Ranunculales > Papaveraceae > Papaver > Papaver armeniacum. Next base: position 277,644 of record JAJJWW010006138.1, on the reverse strand, counting down.
ATTGAGCATATTTGAACCCGAACCCGACCATATCGGTCTCGAAACGATCACGACCATCCAACTTCACCAAGCATGATTGGATGGCCTAGATTAAATCCATGACCCCAAGCGGTATTGGAATATTCACCACCGACCCAACGCGGACCCCGCATGGTCGGTCTCCCAAAAAAAAAGGGTGGCATAGCTTGCCAAACCGTCCAAGCCAAAGCAGTATGGACGAAAAAATCGGCACATTACATGTATCGCAAAACATTCTCAACCATCCATCTTCGCAGGCATAGATGGAGGGTGTAGATGTAGATTCAAAGGGCCCAGAGCATGTCAACACAAACACCGTGGGCCCGCCTACATACATCGATCTGTCAGGGACCAAATCTGGTTGGTTGTCTTGATTCGTGCGCCCCAAACCGGGTATAACACGCGCCGTAAAAACTTAATTAGGGTTGTGTCGCGATCACGAGCGTCCATCTTCTCCCCGCACGAATGAAGGGTCCAGAATATACTAATCAGCTCCGGTAAGTATCAACACGATCACTATGGGCCCACCTATCTCCATACCCGATCGGCCAAGACCAAACTTGGCTGCACATTTTGATTCGCGCGCCCAAACTAGGCGTGGTCACACTTCCTAGCCACAAACTGATCTCGACCGCTCAAGTTTACCGGACAAATTGAGTGGCTTAGATCACGTTTCTATGGGACGATGAAGTACAGGTATATACACCATCCCACCGTATGCACGCCGGACTGATCGGCCAAGACCGACCAAGCTTGGTCGCCTTGGAACGCGCGCCCAAAATTGGCATGATGCGCGGCTTTTGCGGCACCAGATTTCTGTTGCAAATCGATCTCAACCACTCCTCTTTGCCGGTCAAATTGAGTGTCCTAGATCGCACCTTCATGGGACAATGAGGTATGGATGTGTACACCAGCATGCCGTCTACACGCATGCCCGGTCTGTCCTTTCCAAAACACCTCCCATGCTTGGATTCGACCAAGCTGAAGAGTGATGCTTGCGCACCTCTTCAAAAAACCCTAATTCCATCAACGGTCGCAGATGAGTGTCTCAGAGATCATCTCGTCCGTGCAACTTCACCGGCTTGGTTATATAACCCTGGTCAGGAGTTAATTGGTCAGTGAGGCGTCATGGTGATCACCACCCGTCACTTTACCACATCATGATGCAGTACCTGCATAGAATACACACGATACTTAACAAGTATCGACTTCCTAAATAACTTAGTTATTTAATTTAGCATTACATGCTACTTTATGTGGGTCCCACGATCCACACACTCGAGACATCAATCATGTCACAAACTGGGGGATACATCTTTGGGGTATTGGTCTGGCGGTTTACAGCGTGCAGCATGCAACGCGCCATCACAAGAACGTGTCAGGAAGTCATGGACGGTTAGAGATACAGGAGAAGTGGGCAAGACTGGTCGTGTAACACCAGCACACAACTCCACTACTCCATCACTCCACTTCCTCCACTTCCCACGAGAGACGTGAATAAGGCTCAAATGACTTGTATAAATAGGTTCTCCTCCCTATTTCCAACAACAAGGAACAAGTCCAGGACAACGAGAGGCAAGTGTTGATACCATCGTATTCAAACACCGAATCGATAGCTTACATCTTGCAAGCCGCTTTAGCTTTCGATAAAAAGTCATACATAGCCAACACCTTCACAATCTCAACACCTTCTTCGCTTCCCTCCCTAAGATCAACCCCATCTCCTTCACTTTGTGACCGAAACAAGTCCGGGAACGGCCATTTCTTGGTTTAGGCCGGATTTGCACTGATTAATTTCTCGAATCTACAAGCACTCCCGTGTAGTGCATTTGTTTAAGGTTTAGACTCATTTCTCATTCACACACCCCAAATTACCAAAACCGGCAGAAATAGTTTTCACCCATAAACAATTGGCGACCACAGCGGGAGGTTGATCTCTCGGTTACAAAAATTGGATTCTCAATTTTTCGGTTTTCATCTCGCGATGTATCCTCACCCGGAAACCACAGGTGGTTCAGATATCATGGGAAGTGTAGCTAGAATGCTGGAGGATGTCTTGGCAAATCAAGCCGGTATCGCTAGAATACAGAGCGAGGCATTCCGCCTTTTGAATGATATAACATCACAATTACAAGAAGGGTCGGCAGGCATCTACTCAAACAGTGCAAGAAACGCTGGATCCTTAGTCAGGAGCCACACCTTTACTAGTGGAGATGCAGAAAGAGCGCGTAATCACAAGGGACTCGGGAGAGACGAACAACATGGTCCAGCCGACAACGAAGACTCGAGGCAACTCCACAGAGGAAAAGACTTGTCCGGGGTACCACAACGTCTGCCAGTTAAAGGAAGGGAGCCTGCAGCTTATGGATCCCTGCTAGAAGATTTATATCTCAAGACCCTTGTCAAAGCCCGGAAGACTGTTCAATCCGCATCGACCTTTCAACTAAGTGAAGAAATGCTTGAGGAAGGAGAGATCAATCAAGGAAAACATGAGTATAGAGGATGGGAGCGTTCAATTTCAATCACTCAGTAGTGATATTACGATACCTTCCACACCCCGTCACCAGGGCAAGCGATCCGCGGATATGATGGCACTCACAAGTCTTCCAACTTCATCTCCGAAAATGTGCTCCATATCGAAACCATGTAGAGACACCACAATGCCCACGAACGCAAGAAGAGCTAGACTCGAAGTACCTACACTTTCCGTTCCCAATAGAAAAGATTTTGGAGTTCTTTGGAGGCGTGGAGTGCAAACAGAGAGGTGGAGCTACCTCTGTATGGCGTCCACCAACTGATCAAGAAGTAATGGACCCGAGGTATTGTCATTTCCACCGGTTCCTTCACCACCCTACCGGTAGAATGCAACGCTTTGAAACGCATTGTTCGAAGAAGCTTAATTCAGAGGAATAACTTTCCCTATCTGGGAGATTAATGCGGACGATTTCCTTAGAGAGGCTACTTCGGTTTGATACAAGTGAGGCTTCAAAGGCAAGTAAGTTCTATTCAACAATTTTACAAGAAAGATAGTTTTAGAATTCACTGGGGACTTGGTATCCCGCACATAGAGAAAGAGGCTCAATGATCAAACACCGTGTTTGTTTCCATTCATACTTCCCTTTTATGCGACATTTGCAATTTCATATGATATGTGCAATCATTCATAACCAAGATGCAAATTCCATTTAAAATAACCTCTTTCAGAAAAGTTATTCACAAAACTATCTCAAAATAAACCAATTCAATTACCTATTAATTCAAAACCGGAAGTCAAATTATGAAAGGAAATCCTCACTATCACTCAAGAAGAAAAACATCTAAAAGAAGAGACAAGTATATGGCACGAATCCTTCAAGGAAAGTCCTTCAGAGAAGAACTCGTCCTTCTGGGCAAGAGCGACTTTCATTCTTTGAAGTACATCCCGCTTGACTTGAACTCCTTAGATAACTTTTCAACCTCTTCTTCCCCGGCGAGTAACACAATCTGCAGAAGGGACTTCATCTTGTAATTTCGGAGCTCCCGAATCTCGGAGAACCCTTTGAAGAACCAAGGAGCATTGAAGTCGTACTGCGCAAACACATCTCGATGGCACTTCCAGTCTTCAATCATATCTTCAGAAACTGTTCGACCAGTCGTGACGCTCATCCCATGGATAGAAAATAAAGCTTCCTGAACGCGGTTGACCAATGCAAGACGACTTTGGAGCTTCATAGTGGTAGCAATGTGGCCGTGCTTCTCCCATATCGCCGTGTACAACCTTTCGAACTGAGCTGGCACACTGAATCCTCCAACCAACACATGACCTGGATAAGGGACAATGAAGGGAGGATCGAACAAAGCTCCAGGATGCACTACCAATAATTCACCAGTCACAGGAGCCTTGTCAGTTGCAGGAGGTCTTTCAGAAGAAGTCACCACGACATCTTTATTGATTGGAACCTGCTCAAAACGTTCTTCAAGGGGAGCCACCTCAACAATAGCGGATGTTGCCTCTCTTACATTCCTCCCGATTTCTACTTCACTCTGGGTGCTAATTTCCATTATGGCCCCATCAACGAGATCACTTAAGGAGGCACCTTGTCCGGCCGAACTTGCATCATCTCTGTCATTATCTGGAAAGGGAGCGGTTTCACCGGACTTCTCGGCATAACAATCGGTGTCGCTGGACTTCTCAACATGAAGGCCAATGTTACCAGACTTCTCGTTCTGAATGCGCGCCAACCTTGTGAAAACATTCTCTTTCGGAATTCCCTGATTTCAAGCAAGGATCACTCTTAGAAGAATTCGCTCTGGAGAAATGAAAGAATCGACAGAAAGAGATTTAAATACCTGCATATTGGAAGAATTGAGGATCTCCGAATCACATGCCTGCTTCTTGGATCTTTCTCCTGCTTGGGGACTGCAATCATCAGCTCTGGTCCGTTTGGCTGGGAGTGGCTTCAACCGGAAATGCTTCTTAAGGACATCATAAGATGGCTCACCACGGGAATCTATCACTACATCCTCCGAGAATTCTTGGAAAGCCAACAGTTGCTTCCTCTAAAATTCCTTATACTTGTCGGTTACCACCGGGTTTCTCCCGAGCCGTAAGGAAGACTGCGATGTCAAAAACACGTCGGATCAAAGATACCCGGGAGGAGTTCTTTCGGAGCCTCCGACGGACGGATAAATGGAACACCCCGGTCAAATCCCATTTGACGAGAAGCCCTATCAATGTTGTACGGAGTCACAGTAAGAGCTTCGTTGAATAGAGACGGATATATCCCTAATGCAAATTTGTGTAGATAAATAAGTTCTCCAAATTTCATGGTGTTGGCATCGATGACGCAACGCAACATCGGGGCCGTCGAAGCAATAGCAAAGTCTTCGGTGAGCAATGGAAGAGTGGATCGGCCCCATGGGCGGAAATTTACAGAAGACACATTATCAAAGATATCCGCGAGTTTCGCACCGGTTCTGGGACGCCTCCTCTGCCAACGGAGTATTCTCGAGCCACCATACAAATTGCTGAGCGAAGTTGCAGGAACATGAGCATAACTTTTGAAATGTTCCCACAAGAATGCCTGAAGAAAAGAGAAGTGGACATACGACTCCACCTTGTTGTACCCGTTGGAAACATGCATATCCATTGCTAAGGCGTCCAGATGAGAATACAACGATCCAAGGAACAAGGCACCTAAGGGAAGAACTTCACCTTTTGCTATCTTTATAGCAATCTTAACCAGCACACCCCTTATGGTTTTCTTTCCGGAACCGTCGTCATATATATCTCTGGATAGCCACAAAGACAGAAATGCAATCACGCTGAGCTCGTTTTCCAACTCCTGATCCGGTTCTGGGTCTACATGAGACCACTCCGATACCCACCAGGTGTAAAAACATCTTGTATCTTTTTCTCCTCCTTGTCCGGATCGTCGAACTCTACCACCTTTTGGAGTATAGCGTCATAATCACGTTGCTCCGCGTCGAAAGCTCATAATAAAAACTCCCGGCTGACAGGCGGGTTCATCAATGCAGCTACACTTTCCCGGAGTAATAGTCATATCTCCCCATCTAGATATAGTGTATGAGTATAAGGGCGCCACCGAGAAATGAAAGTAATCAAACTGCAAAGACATCTTTCTTAATTTCAAGAGTAGCAGATGCCATGACCGCATTAAGGATTTGCGCTTTGGTCAAATTAGCTTTAACATCCTTATTATTCAACATGCGTCTCATCCACCCTTAAAAAGAACCCAGTGGAGTATGACAAATCTTGAAGTCGATAGGAGAAGCGGATATTCATTTCTTCAAGATTTAACCTCATCACAAGTACTTAGAAGAATAAGATGGATCGGCTTCCATATTTTACGAATCGGAAAGCGGGACTATCCTATGAGAGGGATGTTTCCTAATGTTTGGAAAAGACAAGGTGAACAACTCATCGACAATGTTTGGCATATCTTTGAAGTCATCAACACTTCCCGACTTGGCACCAGCATTATCTCCAGAAGACATATTAACAAGAGTTATTTTCTTCATTCTACAACAAAAGACAGGAGTCAATACTTATATAAAAACACGCGTGTGTGAAATGCATTCACGTTGGAATACACAAGGCCGGGATTGGGTCCAAACACCGGTATTAATCAAGTCACAAGTCCGGTGTTGCTCAAGTTTCAAGTCCGGTATTTTTCAAGTTTCAAGTCTGGTATTGATCAAGTCACAAGACCGGTATTGATCAAGTCACAAGTCCTAGATTATTGCTCAAGTTTCAAGACCGGTATTGATCAAGTCACAAGTCCCGTATTGCTCAAGTTTCAAGTCCCAGTATTGTTCAAGTTTCAAGTCCCAGGTATTGCTCAAGTTTCAAGTCCGGTATTGCTCAAGCTTCAAGTCCGGTATTGATCAAGTCACAAGTCCGGTATTGCTCAAGTTTCAAGTTCGGTGTTGGTCAAGGACACAAGGCTGGTATAAAAGCGACATTGCATACACGGTATGGGACCCACGATCAATCGAACATGAATGACGGGACCACACTTATTCGCATAACACGGTTTTATTATGTTCATGGGAATCATGTTCACGAAATTCAAGCCGAATTTGTTTTCCAAGCTACAACCTAAGAAGCTAGGTTTTGGATGCAACAAATTCATGGATTCACGGGTTGTTTTGCTAAGCAATTCTAGAAAATATTGGCGTATCAACCTCGGTGGAAGAACTAAGCATAATACACATCTTGGAAAAGGTGTTTACCTAGAAAACTAGGTTTTTACCTTGCTGCGGACGGACGAAGCGACGACGTCAAGCTCCCGGCGGTAGCGGTTGGCGGCGGCAGTGGAGATCACGGAAGAGAGCTGCCGAACAAAAAAGAAGAAAAAAAAAGTGTGAAGAAAAAAGAAAATGGGTCGGTCCTTTTATAGACAAAATTTGGAAGAATCTCAATAGAACAAGGATTCCTCTTTTGCTTGGATTCCTCTTTTGATTCAAACACGCAAGGAAGGAAACCGGTCCCACCAAAGGATTCCGCGCTTGCACAACGGCGTTTACATGGACAACTGATAGCGGTCGGTCAGAATTCCTCCGGGTAAATTTTCTTTATCCTGTCTTCTTCACATAAGTATGTCACCATCTCATGCCTACCCCACAATAGCGCAACCATTATGTGCTAGGCAGGGGACTTAATGTTGATGGTGAATTTTCATTTAAGGGATGAAATTGTAAAAGACAAAATTATGCGCTAACATCTTGCAAAAGATAAAGCCATTGATAAGTGATGAATACTTCTTCACTTTACTAATTCACCTAGAATAGAGCATGTGGCAACAATCCCAGTATTCTGTGAATTAAATACACAAAATTCATCCAGGTTGGAGCATGTAGCAACAATCCCATATACCCTGTGAATTTATAGCATTATTAATTAATGCATGACCAGCCTCGTATTTCCTGTACACATTACCGGTGCGGCATGACGACTGAGTGTTATTCTCAGCAGAGCAACACGAATCTCCAAGCATTAATAATAAAACATATATGAAATACCCATACAGGCTACAACTCTTGGTGTGTTATATAACCCGATTGAGCATATTTGAACTCCGAATCCGACCATATCGGTCTCGAAACGATCACGACCATCCAACTTCACCAGCATGATTGGATGGCCTAGATTAAATCCATGACCCCAAGCAGGTATTGGAATATTCACCACCGACCCAACGTGGACCCCGCATGGTCGGTCTCCCCAAAAAAAGGGTGGCATAGCTTTCCAAACCGTCCAAGCCAAAGCAGTATGGACAAAAAACCCTAAATTATGGTTTGCGGCACATTACATGTATCGCAAAACAGTCTCAACCATCCATCTTCACAGGCATATATGGAGGGTGTAGATGTAGATTCAAAGGGCCCAGAGCATGTCAACACAAACACCGTGGGCCCGCCTACATACCTGACTGATCGGTCAGGACCAACTCTGGTTGGTTGTCTTGATTCGTGCGCCCCAAACTGGGTATAACACGCGGCCGGCTGATAGACGCATTTATGTGTCTATTTTATTCTCAATTATGTGTATTGTTAGTGCTCGATGTTGTACTTATTTTGGTATTTTATGGTTTTATAGGTGTTTTTGGAGAAATAAGCTTTTGCGGGAAATTTGGCTCGAAAAGTGGTATTTGCGCTCATGGGAGAAAATTACTATTCGGACTCTCATTTTGGATAAGGGGTACCCAGTTGATAAGGGGTAACCCCCCAGGGCATGTACTATTCGCACCCCAATAGCAGGATAAGGGGCGACCTTTCTTCACCAGTTCAAAAGTTTAGTTTTGGCGGGAAACTGAACTTCACTTCGGCATAATTATGTTCGAATTTGATGAGAGATTTAGCGAGATTCAATGGGGGAATTGTGTTGGGCTGGACTTGCATGAGATAAACAGAGTTAGATTGGGTATTTTATTCAACGGAATTGGGCTGGATTATTAACACAAAGTTAAACAGGGAAGGATTGGAAGTCTCGGGTGTTTGAGCTGGGAAGTACGTGAAGATAAAGAGAGAATATCTTCTCTGACGGATTTGTTGCTATCTTTAGAAGAGTTTCCATTCAACAGGGGAGTTTGAAGCCAAGTAAAGACGCGTAAGAAGTTTGGCAGGAGTATAAAAAGGAAAGAAATATTTGGGAAGATACGTGACTTTGGGAGAGGGTTAACTCACGGGATTTTTAATCTGTTATATATAAAAGGAGTTGTACGAAGTCTTGGAGGATCGGGAGTTTTGGGGACCGTGTCGAGACTTTGGGGAGCCAACAGGGGGCTCAGGAACGAAGAACAATAATTGCAGAGAAGAAGAAAGGGACGAAGAACAATAGACCAAGTTGGACAGTCGCAGAAACCGTGACCTATAGTTTCAAATTCTAAAGCTTTGCAACAATTTTCCAACAACTATTTTCGATTTTTGCAACAGCTCTGTTAGGGTTCTTTGTAATGTGAGTTACGTAACAATTATATCTCTATTACAAACTCGATTTTCTTCAATAAAACACCTATTCATCCATGCGTTATTATTTTTAGCGTGTTTTGATATGAGGAGCTAAACCCCAACACTGGGATGACGGAGGAAGCCATATTTCATGCGTGTGGTAATTATATTTAATTCTTTCATGACTTTTTGCATGGATTGTTAATTGTTTTATGGTTTTTATTGAATGGTTGTGATTTCAATTGATGGGTTATACTTAGGTTAAGTCTTTTGATATCCCATGCTTTAGATATACATTCGTTGCTTTTCAAAAATCTACCTTGGCAAAACATAGAGTCAATATTTTATTATTATTTGAGCTATAATTGTCTAGAATAAATATATGAATCGCATGAATGAATTTTATGGTGGAATCCGAAGTCCCAGTTCTCTCGATATTTGTGACAAAACTTGTGTACATATTTTCTTTGTTTTTAGTATTTTCTGAAACCAAATCTTTACAAGTCTGAGTGAACGACAACCTTTATTACCACTTTACTACAACTTGTTAAAACTCCACCAATTTTTGGCGCCGCCGACGCAGACTTGTATTTAGATTTGTTTTAGGTTTATTTTTCTTTTTATTATTTTTTGTTCTTTTTTACGCGTTTTGGTATTTTTCGATTCTTTTCAGATTTGGAGCGAAGCTACAAGGAAAGAAAAAGTGCTATAAAAGGAAAGCATCGCCAAGGAAGGAAAGAAAAGAGGAATCTGAAAGGAGTGAAGAAGAAGATTTTGTATATAGTTATTTTGTTTTATTTTTAGAAATTGTAAATAGAGTTATATTTTTGTAATTTTTATTTTTCTTTTTGGACACTTTTTGAACTTTATTTTTGGGACATTGGACATTACTATTTTTAAACCCTAAGGAAGGGTTGAGGTTAAATATAAACTGTTTGCAGGGAAGGACGAAAGTTACGATACTGTCTCGGCCCCTCGGGTTCGTACACTGACATCGGAGTCGGTGGCCTGAGTCGACTTCAACGGTTCATCGCCCGTCCGGTACGGAGGTAAGACTCTATCCACCCACGAATCCCTGTCAGTGGGTTTTAATTTTGTGTGACAACTCACACCCCTGCAAATAGAATGTCGAACTGGTATTACAATAGCCAATACAACGAATATCCGACTGAGTTTCAAAATGGACGTTACTACTTTGACCATAGTATGAATAGTGGTTGGGAACATCAGCCTTTTCAAGGTTATTGCTCATACCATGATGAGCCCAATTACTATCCACACACGTACGGGTCATACGAGCAAAATTCTTATATTTCTCCTTTAGAAGAGTCTCTCAGGAAATTAGAGGAGTCGACACGTAGGTTAGCTAAGATGAATAATAAAACATTACCGGTGCGGCATGACGACTGAGTGTTATTCTCAGCAGAGCAACACGAATCTCCAAGCATTAATAATAAAACATATACGAAATACCCATACAGGCTACAACTCTCGGTGTGTTATATAACCCGATTGAGCATATTTGAACCTCGAATCCGACCATATCGGTCTCGACGAAACGATCACGACCATCCAACTTCACCACCGATGATTGGATGGCCTAGATTAAATCCATGACCCCAAGCGGGTATTGGAATATTCACCACCGACCCAACGCGGACCCCGCATGGTCGGTCTCCCAAAAAAAGGGTGGCATAGCTTTCCAAAACCGTCCAAGCCAAAGCGGATGGACGAAAAACCTAAATTAGGGTTTGCGGCACATTACATGTTTCGCAAAATGTCTCAACCATCCATCTTCGCAGGCATATATGGAGGGTGTAGATGTAGATTCAAAGGGCCCAGCATGTCAACACAAACACCGTGGGCCCGCCTACATACCCGACTTGGTCGGGACCAACTCGGTTGGTTGTCTTGATTCGTGCGCCCCCAACCGGGTATAACACGCGTCGGCAAAACTTAATTAGGGTTGTGTCGCGATCACGAGCGTCCATCTTCTCCCCGCACGAATGAAGGGTCCAGGAATAGACTAATCAGGTCCGGTAAGTATCAACACGATCACTGTAGGCCCACCTATCTCCACACCCGATCGGCCAAGACCAAACTTGGCTGCACATTTTGATTCGCGCGCCCAAACTAGGCGTGGTCACACTTCCTAACCACAAACTGATCTCGACCGCTCAAGTTTACCGGACAAATTGAGTGGCTTAGATCACGTTTCTATGGGACGATGAAGTACAGGTATATACACCATCCCACCGTATGCACGCCGGACTGATCGGCCAAGACCGACCAAGCTTGGTCGCCTTGGAACGCGCGCCCAAAATTGGCATGATGCGCGGCTTTTGCGGCACCAGATTTCTGTTGCAAATCGATCTCAACCGCTCCTCTTTGCCGGTCAAATTGAGTGTCCTAGATCGTACCTTCATGGGACAGTGAGGTATGAACGTGTACACCAGCATGCCGTCTACACGCATGCCCGGTCGGTCCTTTCCAAAACACCTCCCATGATTGGATTCGACCAAGCTGAAGAGTGATGCTTGCGCACCTCTTCAAAAACCCTAATTCCATCAACGGTCGCGGATGAGTGTCTCAAAGATCATCTCGTCCGTCCAACTTCACCGGCTTGGTTATATAACCCCGGTCGGGGAGTTAATTGGTCGGTGAGGCGTCATGGTGATCACCACCCGTCACTTTACCATATCATGAGGCGAAACACATAGAATACACACGATACTTAACAAGTATCGACTTCCTAAATAACTTAGTTATTTAATTTAGCATTACATGCTATTTTCTCAGGTCCCACGATCCACACACTCGAGACATCAATCATGTCACAAATCGGGGGATACATATTTGGGGTATTGGTCTGGCGGTTTACAGCATGCAGCGTGCAACGCGCCATCACAAGAACGTGTCAGGAAGTCATGGACGGTTAGAGATACAGGAGAAGTGGGCAAGATTGGTCGTGTAACACTAGCACACAACTCCACTACTCCATCACTCCACTTCCTCCACTTCCCACGAGAGACGTGAATAAGGCTCAAATGACTTGTATAAATAGGTTCTCCTCCCTATTTCCAACAACAAGGAACAAGTCCAGGACAACGAGAGGCAAGTGTTGATACCATCGTATTCAAACACCGGCCCGATAGCTTACATCCTATGCCGGATCGGCTTTTTGATACAAGTCATACATAGCCAACACCTTCACAATCTCAAAACCTTCTTCGCTTCCCTCCCGAAGATCAACCCCATCTCCTTCACTTTGTGACCGAAACAAGTCTGGAACGGCCATTTCTTGGTTTAGGCCGGATTTGCACAGATTAATTTCTCGAATCTACAAGCACTCCCGTGTAGTGCATTTGTTTAAGGTTTAGACTCATTTCTCATCCACACACCCCAAATTACCAAAACCGGCAGAAATAGTTTTCACCCATAAACAAGACCTTTAGTCAGTCAATCAGGCGCCTTTGGTTGACATGAGACCTTTTGCCAGTCAATCAGGCGCCTTTGGCTGACCTGAGACCTCTTGTAGATTTTTCAGTCAATCAACCGCCCTTGGATATCTTGAGACCTTTTGTCGATCAATCGGCGCCTTTGGCTGACACCGAGACCTTTGATAGTCAATCGGGCGCCTTTGGCCGACACGAGACCTCTTGTAGATTTGTCGATCAATCGGGCGCCCTTGGGCGACACCGAGACCTTTGTAAATTTTTGTTCAAGCGGCCTCTATGGACCCTTGCTAGCATGGTGCCCGGAGCACGTTACTAGATTTTTCTCTTTATTTTTTATTTTTTATTTTTTTTTTTTTTTTTTTTTTTTTGCATAGCAGATCATGAATTTCACGACAAGATAACATTGATGCTTGTGGAGTTAACAGCCTATACATGGGACTAGGTTACTCATGGGGCACAAATGTCTATATTCAAGTAAGATCTAATCTAGATGCTTGATGATTTTTCAATAGCATGTATGTACAAAAAGCAAAGATAGCATAAACTAACAAGATGTGCGAGTTTTTCATACATATAGGTAGGCAAATATATGCTTTATAATTGAAATAGAAGCAAACAGAAAATTGAAGGTAATATTTTAACGCACGTGTGAGGTTTCAACATACTTGCAGACATGCATTTTGTATTAACCTAATATACCCCATTATAAAGGAAGCACAAATTCTAGGGGCGGTGATTAGACATGCGATAGGGTTATTCAAGTGGTGCTGCATAGAACTTTAGGCATGTGAAATTAAGCCCACATGGAAGATATTCATAGTACAGTGGTAAAGTAGTATACTACTTCATGCTTGTGAATAAATCGGTAATAACCATAATTCGGGCAATAAATAAGAAGTGCAGGTATGTAAACAGCCTCACAAATTAGCGCTTTGTGGTTACTCTACCTGGTGGAATCGTAATCATGGATTGGGCGGCTTACAAAAGAAAAAGGATAAAGTTCATTAAAGAGAAAACGGAAAGTAATTATGTGGAGCAAATGATGAATGCCGAGTGATATATAGATATGCAAGCCTTTGTACTTAGAAATGTTACTCAAGAGAAGAACAAAAATCATAAAATTCTGAAATCATGCCAGCCCGCTATCATTTACTGGATACAACTAAATTCAAGTAGAGGGATAATAATTTTACCATTGTTACCATATTCAAAGAGACGAGTCACTGGTATGTACCGTCCTTATGTTCTTCCCAACTCTACCTTCTGGTGCGAGCGAAGACCAGCTGGACGCGCAAGGAATGATAACACAATCCCTTCATCAAGCATAATTACATGGAGTTTGGTGCACAGCCTGTCCAAACAATCTTGCTCAAGCGCAGGTGAGCAAAAACCGCTCAATGAAATTTCATTGCAGCTACTAAAAAACGGGGTATTAAACTAGACATTCAATCATACAGGAAGTACAAATGTGAATGTGAGCTTATGAGTTAGGATCAAGATTCACAGCTCAGATAAAGGTCAGAGGTAACTCATGCAAGAACGAAATGCAAACTTATCTTCGTAATTTCGATTCAGTGGCAGCTAATAGATATTCGCAGGGCTGCAACATCCCTTTCCTTTTTTTTTTTTTTTTTTTTTTGCAGTATTTTCTTATCACAGATCTGATCATAGTGCAATTACTGATGCATATGATGGCTGGATCCTGTTTTATTGGGGATGGCAGTAGTTTATAGGTACATGGTTGCTGGAGCTGAAGCGCTCTTCTTTGAGTGACACACTTTAGTTATCGGTGACCCTTGGAAGCTACCTATATTGAGTTAGTAGTAAAAATAAAATTGACCGTGATGTTAAACACTCGTGTGTGTAAGGTATATGCTTAAACTATACACTAACAGTACATACTTGCATCATTATCGAACAACTTTGCGAGAAGATTAATATAAAATGAAGGAGATTGAGCTAGGAGGATTGAGAATTTATCCTCGTGTTTATTTGGATCACCCCCTTGTCAACAACTGCATCTTTACATTCTGTTGCGGCGACATAATCAATTAGCGCTATAACTTGCAATCTCATTTCATTATCTTAACACCTCGCCACTTAGTCATAGCGATTTCACGTTCTTTGTGTTTTTCCCGATGACGCCGTAGTTGCGCTGAACCAAGGGCGCGCATCAGCCTTGTGTTTTTCCTGTTGTTGATGTGAAGGCGCAACCTCTCTTCTTGAAGCAGGGGCGGTCTGGTAGAGATGTGAAGCGCTGGTGGAGTCAACTCAAACAATGTGGGTGCTCCAGCTTATGCCACGATCTTGTTACAACAGTTCCTAGTGCTCATGTACTCAGGTATTCTTGGTTGCGGTTCTTCTTTGATTTTATAGGTCTCTTCGTTGTCAATTGAGATCCGATCCGAGAGGCCTTCATAGCCAATTCTGAACAGGGAACCAATTTTATTTAGTCGTAACAATTCAAAGATTAGTGTACAGTGTTATCTCATTTCTACTAAGAGACGTCAATTTTTTTTTAACTGTCAGAATCATTCAAATGCGAGTAAAAGAGGAGCTCAGGTAAAACCCAAAAGCAAATCGAACTCAAGGCCTTGTTAATTTTTCGCAATTTTAGTAAAACCAAAGCAACCACTAAAATTCTTTAGGCAATTCAAAACAGATCAAAACCCTAAACTGATAATCTTATTGCATCTTTTACTTACTAAAACAACTTTCAAATAGGAAGAGTCTGATTATATCGAAACCGGTTGAGTTTAAATAAACAGATAATCATAAATATAGATTTTAATTTCAATTAGTAAATCAAAGGAAACCTCGAAACCCTAAATGCTTTCCCCAAATCTTATCTCAAGACCAATCAACTATCAATAATGGTAAATGGTAACATGCGGATTAAATCAAGAGAATCGATGGACTTATCTTCGTTGAATTCGTGATGTTAGTCTTGAAGCTCTTTATTTATGATGATTCTGTTGTTGTTGAAGACGAAGAAGAGGTGTTGTTCCCGTTGTGTACTTGAAGTTAGACGATGGTTCGCTGATGTGCTTTGGTATAATCGGAGGATGAGGGTGCCACGGTACTGGTTTATCTCGGAGTAGGTAAGCGGTAACTATATATGCTCAGAGGATTAGAAGATAGAACGCGGAACTGAGGTAGGACGCGGTAGCAGAGAGAGAGGTAAGAAAAGGCGTTGATGAGATTAATGGCGCGGTGGGGTTCAGTTTGGGTAGTAAGACAAGACGCGGTGAAGGTATACATGGAAAGTGTGAGCGCGTGGGTGGGGTGTACCGCCCAGGGAGGCAAAAGATCTTGTAAGAAAAGAGAGACGCGGGATGTCGTGGGAATTGGATGGCTAGGCTAGGCACGAGCCTCCGGGTGTGGTCGCCAAATGTTGAAGGGTGAATTTTGGTTCTACAAGTCCTAGCCACAACACACCCAATTCCCCTTGAGGAGAGAGAAAAATGATCCCCTCCATTGTATTACATGCCTCTTTATATAGACTTTTCAAAAGCTCCTCTTTTTATGATATCATGCCACATGTCCTAAAACTCCTTAATTACTACTAATGACATTCCTTCTCTAATACAACCTCATTCTTTCTATTAATTTCTCCCTTGTCCTTTCCATATTATGGATACTTTTTTTAGTGGACTTGGGCTTTAGTCCCCAAGTCCCCATGTTTCATGTGGGGTTTGCCTCCCTTTTGGGGGCACACTAGGCCTAGCTAAGGGAAATATTTTTCATGTATCAACACCTATTATTAGAAGTATGTTTTTATGAAAACAAATTCTAAAGACAGAACATATTGGCTCAGAAATAGAGCACAAGGTAATTGTTGAAGTCAACAAATCAACTGTCATTAAGGAGAGAAATAAAGATTTTCAAAGTGAGCAACAAAGAGAATTTTCTCAAGAGTTATTGATCAATTATATTACATCATGTAATAATTAACCGGAGCAAGGCTCAACAGTAAGATGATCATTTTATTTTTATTAAATCGAAAAACAGATACAACAAAGACCACTTTGTCAAGAATAAGAGCTTCTGGAAAATTATGAGAATCCTCACACAGTCTAAAAGAGGATGCACATTTCTAAGCAGTCAAGTTCTAATTGACGAGCATATAACTCATCAAAGGTATTGAAATTTTCCCTTTTTCTTACATGAGTATCATCAGTAAAGTCTGTCTTTATAATAAAATAACAAGGTCAAAATAGAGAACCAATTAAATCAAATTATGCAGGACTACAACTTCTGCTTTTCCAGCTTTTAAAATCTAGTGCTGAGTAGCTTTTAAAAGCAGGCCTAAAATGGAAGTGCTTCTGTCCAAAAGCACTTTGAATTTTTTTTACCAAACACAATTTTTGGTAAAAGTTTGTTACAAGTTTGTTACAAAGTGCTTTGGTAGAAGAAAAAAAAAGCAATCCCAAACGGGGCTTTAGTCTCAAGAGAATTAACAAGAGGAGGACAAGAGAAACCTGAAGCTGCTACCTTCTTTGCCTTTTTTTCTGCTTCGCTTGAGTCTATTTATACTGGTCTTTAGTTTCGAAACACGATTATTGATACGAATATACTCAGGAACAATTGACGCTTTTGATCCAACACTTAGTCATGAAAGAAGGGTTTGAAGAAGTTTTCTTACACATTGGATCAACACAGCAGTCATTTGTCCGTATAATACAATTCTTTTTACAGTTGTATAAAGCCTTTGTGTTATTTTTATAGGCAAGACTTGGCTCATCACAACACTTTTCTTGTCTGAGAGTTGGACATTTAAGACCAGCAATATGAGAAACCGGATTGATTACTTCCTTAGACATCCAGATAAGAATGTCATGAAGTTTTTCATTCCGCAAACGAAAACGACATCTCTTTTCAAGATGACCTTTGTTTCCGCAATAATAACATCTGAAGGGAATGTTAATCTTTCGCATATGTGTAGGAGGTTGACTTTCTTTGTCAATTGAGGCTTCTGCCGCGAAAGGTAATTTTTCACATTTACCATTAGAGCAAGTTTTCTGCGAGAAGTTGCTTTTAGTACAAACAAAATTAATCATGTTCTTGCTCGGAGCGTCTATTCCTTCATAGCCCAAACCTCATGTATCACGATGTTTCTTACAAACTCCCAAGCATAGTGGATAATTTTAATGAACTAATATTAAACTTTTTCAAGTTTTCCTCCAAAGATAATTACCTTGTTTAAAGCAGCAGAAAGCTCATCCTCCAACAGTTTCTCCCGGAGAGAAAAACGTTATCTCTGTCTTTAAAATAGGTTTGTTGAGAGTTACATCTAGATTCAGATTCAGCAAGTCATTCTTTCAACAAAGAGAGATTTCGACGAAGATTTTCACATTCAGAACTCTTTGAACGCACATCTTCTTCTCGATCTTTAAGAAGAGATTGCAGGAGATTATATCCACAATCGTAGCCTTTTAAGAGCTTTCTCATTTTCTTGTTTTCTAGACAGAGAGGAGTTAGAAACTCAGCCACGCAAAATGTTGACTTCTTTTTCTTTATGACATGGTCAAAAAGCTTGATGTCTTGAGAGACTTCCTCATCAACATCGTATCCATCGTCCGAATCACTTTCATCCGAAGATCATAGTCTAGGCGTTTTTCCCAGTAGTTATACACATTTTCCGACCATGGAGAGGATGAGAAAGAAATCTCGGGAGAAGCGGAGAGCTTTGAACCAAGTCAAAACGTTTACGACCGGTGATGCATTATTTTAGATAACGCTGATGTCCATAGAGTCAGATTGCTACAAACACAGACTTATGAGGTCTTAAACGTGTTTGCCTACTCTTATACTAATTGAAAAAGCGGAGGTCTAATAACCACACCCAATATTTCATTTCGGCAATTTGTATGGACTAACTCCAATATAATTCCAAGTGAATCAACTAGACAGTCAGACTCAATCAATGGAAATACATCCATGAGTTATATCTTTGCTTCTCAATGTAATCAGCAAATCAAACAGATAGAAATCGACGAGCCTAATTATTATGAGAAATAACTTGAACGGTACCTAAGACCAATGTTCAAGTGTCAATCAATTAATATCAACAACCAAAGGTTGGATTATCTAATTGATTGAACTACGCACAACTTGTGATATTTTAATTATATAGAAAATATAATGCAGAAAAGAAATAACACATACACCAGAAGTTTTGTTAACGAGGAAACCGAAAATGCAGAAAAACCCACGGACCTAGTCCAGATTTGAACACCACATTGTATTAAGCCGCTAAGAACTCTAGCCTACTACAAGTTAACTTCAGATTGGAATGTTGTTGAGCCCTAACCAATCTCACACTGATCAAGGTACAGTCGCGTTCCTTACGCCTCTGAATCCCAGCAGGACTCTACGCACTTGATTCCCTTAGATGATCTCACCCACAACTAAGAGTTGCTACGACCGAAAGTCGAAGACTTGATAAACAAATTTGTCCCACACAGAAAAGTCTATTGAATAGATAAATCTGTCTCTCACGGAAATACCTACCAGTTTTTTTTCCATCTTCTGATACATCAAGGTGAACAGGAACCAATTGATACACCTGACTTATATTCCCGAAGAACAGCCTAGTAATATCAATCACCTCACAATAATCTTAACCATATGGTAGCGGAACAAGATATTATGGAATCACAAAGAATGAGACGAAGAGCTTTGTGATTACTTTTTATCTTACCTATCGGAGATTAAATCTCGAGTAAATCTTAGAGAAGATAGTACTCAATACGATAGAACAAAGTAAGATCAGAACACGCAACTACAGAAAATAGTTGGGTATGGCTTGAAATCCCAATGAAGTCTTTATGTCGTTAACCTATAATGGTTTTAGAAAAACCTAGGTTAAAGGAGAATCGAATCTAGTCGCAACTAGTATCATACAGGAGGTGTGGGGATAAGGTTCCCAGTTGCTAGAGTTCTCCCTTATATAGTCTTCAAATCAGAGTTTGCAATCAATGTTACCTTGGTAACAAAGCATTCAATATTCACCGTTAGATGAAAACGTGATTAAATTCAAGCTAATATCTTTCAACCGTTAGATTGTCTTAGCTTGTTACACACACATGAAGTGTACCTTTATTTAGATATGGGTAACCGTACCTAAATATGTACACTTAGTTGGCTTAACAATAGTTAACCGAGGTTAGCCATATAAACACTTTCATATCAAACTTGTTCATCTTAATCACAACTAGTTCAAATGACTCAAATGAAACTAGTTATAGAGTTGTTCAATTGTTTATATTCTCATAGAAGTATACAAGACACAATTGAAGCAAAATCGGTTTTGATTCACTCGAATCAGTTCATGAACATTATAGCCAAGATTCGCAAAGATTGCATTCCTTATTATATAAATGTATTTTTTCATGAGTATGTAAATATACTTAACCGATTTTAGAACTTAACCTACTCAAGTATGCAAACGTGTACGCATACCTAAGTTCCCGAACTTGGTCTTGTTCGCCAGTATGCAAACTTGTACGCATACTATCGTTCATGACCGACTCAGTTGGAATCAGTACGCATAAGGGTATGCACACTATAGTTCCCTTGACTTTAAATGTTGAATCGATCGCATACGGGTATGCATACTAAATTCCGAGGACTTGGAATACACTTGCAACAAAGATTTATTATCTTGGCAATATCCAATCAACGGTTAATTGTTTTAAACTCCTATTTTAATCATTGAAACATTCTTAGAAGATGAGAATGGCTGTCTCACACAAACTATTAGCTTCAAAGAAATTTTCAAGTGATCAAATGATCAATATGAAACATTCCGAGTCTACATCAAAATGACTGTCTCACAAAATCATATAAGATGTTACTGGCGATTTTCACATGATCATCTTTTGACTTTTGTCAAGAATAAAAGATGAACTTGGTTAAAGCGAAAGCTTAACAACACATATTTTGAGAAATATGTAAGCGAGTTAAACTCAGCTCGAAATATCAAATGTGTATAATTTGAAGTCTATATAGCTATAAGACTTTTGTCTCAATAGGATATAGAATAGAAATAGACTTCTGAGTGATAGATAAGTTCAAGTCTCCACATACCTTTTGTTGATGAAGTTCCACAAGCTCCCCTTAGTATTTCTTCATCTTCAATCGATGAACGCCAAGTCTAAAGCTCAACTACACATTCTATCATAATCTGAGACATAACATAAGTAGACTGGAAATCAAGACTTATAGTATTGACAACTAAAATTGACAAACAAGGTTGAGATAACAACGCTTGCGAGTTCGACCGAGCAGTGCTCTAACACTTTCCATAACGTGCTCGACCAAATATTTCATCCTTAGTGCAATTATTATCTATTATTAGCTAGATATTACCCTACGCCCACGCAACATCGTTGGAATGGTATAATGAATGTAATCACATATATACTTAAAAGGAACCAGTGACATGAGTTTTTTTTATCCCCAAAGGCAGAAAATGTACTGCTAATGAGTTCATTGATTATGAAGGCTAGCTAATAAATTTACCAATTATGATGCCACTATGAGTATCGCTAAATGGAAAAGTCATTACCAGTTTTCCCGTCGATGTAGATTCTCTATCGAGCAGTAGCGTCTTGGCCATTGGGAAGAGACTTCGTTGCGCGACCAAGTATCTGTCGCTGACGACACATTCTTGGTCTCTCAAGGATATATATGTTAATCAATGTTTTACTATCCACGATCCAAAATTCCATTCCATACAGATATTCAATTTCAACTCGCACTTTTTCTACATTTATTCTAATCTGAAACAAAATTCACCATTTTCACTCATACTATCTCTACACTTCACCATTCTCTAATTTTTTTGTAGTATGGATTCTCAACCTCAATCTGGATGCGGTAACAAAGTTCGGGATATAATGTTTACCATAGCCGAAGATGAATGCATTTGCAGGATTTTTTTTTATATACACTAGATAATATCGATTGTACACAATGACAAGGCAACACCATGTGGGGAAACATATTTTAGAAATATAATGAAAAAATAATGAACGTCAAAAATCGTGATGCAACATGGTTGGCGAGTTTTTTTTTTTTTTTTTTTTGATTTACGAGAGGTGATGCGATTTGTAGGTTTGACCATGCAATTTTATCAAGTAAGAATGATTCGTGAAACAAATTAGAATGTGTTAAAGCGGAGATCGGTTGAGGAACATCGAAGAGTGAACGGAAAATCTTTATGTTTCCTAAATTATTTTCACATCCTTATGGTATGGTGTTGCACAAATACAATCCATTTTTTCTCATTGCTCTTCCACCAGTTGCGGTTCAATGAAGGCTTTTATTAAGGTGTATTAGTTTTAATTATAAGCCCTTAATAATATGTGAAAGTTCTTAATTTTCAACTTTACTGAATTAAGTATAAGTTTTAGTTAAATGAAAGTATAAAATTACCGATGAAAAACTTATGAAAGTCTAATTTTCAACTTTATTTCTTGATTTAAGTTTTAATTTTCAAACTATTTTATAGTATTGCACCTTTATTTTACAAGATATAAACTTTAAAGACTTTAATAAAAATCTCAGACAATCTTTGGCCTCCTGTTTATCTACAATTGTAACTTCCATTTTATATGCTTTTGAAAAGATTTCCTTGGGTTGTTTTTGTAACCAGTACAATGATTACTATGGTTGTTAACTTTCGAAACTTGAACTCTTCTTTGCCTTTTTTGATCAGTAGATATTACTTGGTTAACTTCCAAAACATAAACTTTTATTTCCCTTTACCATTCTCTTTTTTATAAACAACACTAGCCCTTAACCCGTGCGTAACGGCCCGGGCCATGATGTTGGTTCATTTTTAATATATCGTATAATTTGTGTCCCGAATACTTATCAACTCCTTATGATTTAATATGGGTTTGTCATAAAAATAGTCGGGATTTTCCTCTCTTTTTCTTGTTTTTTTCCTTTAATATTTTACCTTGGATATTTGCTCAAATGAATGAAATATAATCTTAACTTCCAGACACTTTTTTATTTAGGTTCACTGCTTATAATGAGATAATGCTCTACATGAACATGGAAGTTTAAATATTTTTTGGAAATATGCCGTCAGCAGCGCTCATCCCAGTGAAATCAACTAATCAATATTGTCCATAAAAGTCTCCCCATGCTCCTATTTCGCTCCAGCTGACTCATCTATCATGGTCATGTTGTCGATCCTCCAAATAGGCAGACAATAATATTTTTTTTGCATCGAACGGATGATACAAACTCTCCAATGTGACATGATTTTCCTGTAATTTTTCAACACCCATTAGATGACAATGTTTAAAATGTGTACCAATTACCTTTTCGAAGGGATTGTATATATGTAAACCTCTTCCATTAAATCTTCAACAAAGTATTGTGCCCAGCAGTTTGTCTTAACGAAGGCTTTGGTAACTTCAAAAGTCTTGGACATTTTGTCACTTCCATATGTTCCTGTAGTAGCAGGATTTCCCACACTACACCCCTTACTCGATTTTGCTTAATTAATTCATTGAAAGATGTAAGATCAAGAGTATTTATTGATTGAATTCATGAAATATTTATATAGGAAAATAGAATTACACTTAGAAATTAAAGCATGCTTAAACTTTCTCTCTCTAATGACTTGCCCAACAATTCCAAAAGATCTCTCTTCTTACTGACTCATTTATCCCTTTATATAGGGTAATACATAGTGGATGACAAACTAAGCTCCCCTTTATTTTCGGAATGTCTCGCGAAGTGTCGCAGATGCACAAACATTCACTCTCGCGACACTTCTTAACCCTCGCCAGGTCTCACGTCTTCTTTATGTTTTGCCTGTCGTTATTCATTGCGTCGTTTATTTTAGCTCTCTGCGACTCCCTCGCGACGCCGTCGTTCATTAATCCCGCGAGCCTTGTACGTTGCGATATTATGATCCTACATCTTGCCTCTTTTTCCTTGAATATTGCTTGAAGAGCGATTTGAAGGAAAAATTCATTGTTGTCATATTCCTTGGTTTCAATTGGTGAAGGAACGAGCGAAAGAATACTTTTCTTAAAAAGTACGTACTTGCCTCTATTCTTTTGTGAAGTTCGAAGCTTCTTTGTAATACATATGCGAAGTGCCATTTCTTGTCTCGAATTACGAGAAAATAATCAATTTCGCAATTTCTCCTCGCCTATCAAGAAATACATTGTATATTTGGATTTTACTAAAGTTCTTTCCGCCAGGTTTCCTTGGATTTAGCAGTGACCGCTTACACGTGTCTATGTTTACCTCTTTTACCGGTGCATTTAATGTTATCCGGTCATAACATTTTTCTCATCTATTTATAGGAGCATCCCTTGTGAAAGATTTTCCTTTTCCTTTTCATCTTCTTCATCGTCATAAGTGTTCTTCTTCTTCATCGTTCTGCAAGTGTTTGCCTATTACTGTCTTTTACCGTCTTATTCACCATTTTTGCTATTCCCTAGCGGTTGTTACTCTCATGGCGTCCGGGTTTGTTAATTTTGCCATATCTCGGCTGATTTTGTGGTTAATCAAATTAGCTTTTCTTGTTGAAATCACACTTGGTATGATTAACTTTGTAGTTCTCTTTACGCCATTGTTGTTTAGCAAGAACCAACCCGTAACTAAGTTTACCGTGAAAGATCCTCTTCTTCTTTGGGCTCGCCACCGAAACCTACTTCGCAACAAGAATCCCTCATGCAACAAAAAGCCCTCTTCGCGAGCGAAATCTATGGCTTCAAAAAGACAGACCTATGAGTGACAAGGTATCTAAGAAACATTTGTTTTTATTTACAATGCATTGTTGCCTCTGTTTCTTATTTAATTTGTCATTCGCAGGATGATAAAACTACCGGTAATACTCCCAAAAGGCTCCGCCACTCTAAACCTCGTTACCCCAACGTTCCATTTCCTCCATTCACACCTTCGTCTCCTCTGTTGCGAAATCTTCGCAAGATAATTTTGTGCCTCTTTCTTCTCGTAACATTATCGCGACAATATTTCTATACCTCAACTCCTCATAGACCAAGTTCCTTTCAATTGTCCTACTACAAACGATATTATACCTCCTCCCCGCTGTCAATGTCCCCGCCATTTCTCCAATCACTTCTCTCCCGAAACCTCCTCTTCTCATGAGGTTCCTTTGACAAAAGACGACTCGTCTTCTTTGTTTGAACAAATTCCTCTAACTTCGGAAAATTTGGAGGGGATAGATGTGGCCTTTAAGGTCCTTTTCGATCTCGTGAATGATGCCAAAAGACTTCTTCTGATCCTGTCAAATCCAACGTCTGCGAGATTTTAAGTAAGCATCTTGGTCCTGATAAGATCTCACAAGCATCTTTAGCTCAAGAGATTAAAAAGCTGAAGGATGATCTCCAAGTTATGGCTGTGAAATGCAATAATCTCCACCTTGAAAATCAAAAATTTCTCAGTATCTCACTTGATCGTGATAATCTTCGCAAGAAGAATGAAGAATTAAAAGGTATGCTCTCGCCATCATGATAATTCTTCGCGATACATTTTTTTTTTTTTTTTTTTATTTTACAACTTAAACCCGTGTTCGTCCTCCAAGTATTAAACCAGAAACGAATAATGGAGATATATCAGACGGAGTCTATCGTTGAAGAAGTTCGAGTTGAAAGAGATGCTTGGATGGAGCAAGATAATCTCTTAGATAATCTTCATACCTATGCAAATTGATCAAATAAATAACTTGTCTAAAGAGAATTTTGATTTATCGCAAAAGCAAGACTCATTAAGTAATGACTTATCTCGCCTCTCTTATGCTTTGACTAAAACTAATTTGGAGTTGGAAACTTTATCAGATGAGAATAGAACTCTTTCACAAGAGAAACGTTCTCTGTTGAATAAGGTGGCGATCTACTCGCAACAGTATGATGCTTGTCAGAAACTATGCGAAGAACAAGAACAGATCATTCATACTTTGAAAAATCAACTTGAAGAAATTACTGCCGAGAGAGATAAACTTATTCAAGGTAGAATAACGTTTAGTGTAAAAGCGAAGCAATTCCAAGAACAATGTGTCAAATTAGAAAAATCCAACTCTACTCGCGACCGAAAACTCCATACTTGTTTCCAATGAAAAGAATTTGCGATCTCGATTGATGAGCTTAGTGGGAGATTCATTTGATGATGTCATGGATCGCTTGGGAATAATTTCGCACTTTAATTCAACATCTTACTTCTCAAAAGGAAGGTAGTCAAATTATTTGACTATCTTAATTTATGTATTTATTCCATGAATGCTTTATTACCCCGAAAATGCCAATAATGTTCGATAAGAATTTTCTCGATCTTGTGTATTTGTTATGCGGACTCGAGAGAAAGCTTCGCTCCACTATCTCCACCCTCGTGTCCGATTATTCTAAAATTCGCAAGGAAAACGGACTACTCTCCGCGTCTCTTGCTCGTTCTCGCGACCGTGCGGAGCGAAGATTTGATTATATGTCTTATTGTAAGGACATTGATAGTAAGAATCGTCAAAAGGCATTGCTTCGCCAATTCCCTCTTAAAGCGGAAGTTCTTGTGAATAATATTTTGCTGTCCAAGTCTCTTGATCCTATACATGTTGATCCTCTGGAAGTAAGTGATGATGAAGTCCCTAATCCTCCTGATAGTGATTATGACTATGAAAGCGGCGAAGATCTCTCTGGTAAGGAAGTCGTCGATGAAGATCCGAATAGAAAAATTTCTGATGAAAGTCCAAAGAATTGGCGAGAACAAAGGTGATGAAAACATTTCTCAAGAAAATCCATCAATCGGCGGATGTGAAGCCGATAAAGGCGCAGAAAAGCCTCAACCATCCTCTCGTATTTGATAATGCGGATGTAGAGGGTTAAATTCTCTTTGTAATTTGTTAGAATTCTTTGTTGTTTGAGTGACTTAACTCTTTTGATTGAGTAATTTCCATACTTCTTTCTTCCTTTCTTAGTTAAGACCACCTTACGAGCATGTTCGCTCATTGAATCTTTTATTAAGTAAATCCATCCCAATCGTGGGATTTGATTTTAATTCTTTCTCATCACGACAAAGTCGCAGCCGCCTTTACATTTTCATGCAGAGGCCCATTGACCTTGCCTTATCATTTTGTGTGGTCTTCCAAGTTAGACCTCCCTAGTTAGAGGTCTTCCCCACCCACCTTTTCATCGCGACAAAATCGCAGACGTCTTTACACTTGCATGTAAAGACCCATTGATCTTGTCTTATCATTTTCCAAGTATTTTTGCCTCTCAGATGTTTTAGTTGCGACAATATGATAGGCCTATATATCCTTGCGAACACATAGCCCCATGACATTGCCGTCGTGCGACGAAATCGCAGACGTCCGTACACTTTCGTGTAAAGACCCATTGATCTCGCCTTACCCTCGCGTTAGTATTATTGCCTCTGCAGATCATTGCACAAATATGACGAGCCTAAATTTTCTTGCGAAAACATAGCCTTATGACATTTGCGTCTGTTTTGACACCCCTAATGGAGAGCGTCGCCCTTATCATCTCCCCCGGTTGCCCCTTCAAGGAGGCGAAACATCGGCCATACAAGACTAGCTCCTCCCATCCGGTCTTAACAACAACCGTTGTTTTCGCAGCCTCTTATCCCTTATACCTATATGGTTTATGGTTACGAGACCGCACCCTAAGTGGAGTTTTCTTCGGGCGAGTGCAACATATGCCAAGACTTGCCAAGAATGGCCGGGGTAGGTTCATCCATCCCGGCACTCGCTCAACCGTGTACCTCGGCGCCTTGAGCATACACGACTCCTTGAAAGAGACCCTCGGTCGCCCAACCAGGGTATAACCTACATATATAGTTGGGAATCCAAGGTACCTCTTCCGGATAGGCTTTCATGGGCCCCAAATTTCCATGACTCGAGCTTCGGGAGCGGTGTAACCTTCCCCCCGAGCCATGTCGAGAGATACCCCCTTATATGACGCACTTTAGGTCTTACATTTGCCTCTTACGAAATGTTATTCGCGAACTAGGGTGTACGCCATAAAGGTTCGTCCCATTCATTCATTCTTTTATTCAATCATTCTTCATCATTTGCTATTTTGCTTGCGAGATATTCGCCAATTCATTCATTTAATCATTCGTTATATCTTGTTGTTTTGTTAAGCCATTCATGACTTTTTTGTTATTCTTGTCGCGAGATCTTCGCGTATTTTCTCTGCATTTCTCGAATGTCGCAAATATCTTGCGAAGAAGTACTTCATCTTGATTCCTTTTTCCTCTCATTTTTACGGGTAATATTTCTTTAGATATAACCTATTCCATGGTCTATCCAACTTTTGTCCCACATCTCTTCCTTCGGGATCCATCAATCTATATGCCCTCGTACCAACTACTTCTTTGATGATATACGGTCCATCCCATTTTCTCGCCAATTTGCCTCCACTTTCACGTTGATATATTGGGGTTTCTCGCAACACCAAGTCTCCCGGGTTGGAACTCACGTATTTTGACACGCTTGTTATATTCTCTAGCCAGTCTTCGCTGATAATTCTCCATGTGTCGCAAGGCCTTTTCTCGTTTTTCTTCCAATTCATCCAACTTGATTAGAATGTTGCCTGCGCTAAGATTTTTCTCCCAGGGCCTCTTTTTTGGTTGTCGGAATCACGACCTCTGTTGGGAGTACTTGCTTCCACTCCGTAAGTTAAGCAAAAAGGGGACATTCCCGTGGCTTCTCTTCTAGTTGTATTATAAGCCCATACAAAGATTGGGTACTTGTTCGCACCATCCCCTATTGTGTCCTTCCAACTTTTTCTTCAATATATCAACAATTGTTTTGTTTGTTGCCTCCGCTTGACCATTAGCTTGTGGATATAATGGAGTTGATTTTCCACATCTTATCTGAAATGCATTGAGTAGCAACTCTATATTTTGCCCTTCAAACTGCTTCCCGTTATCAGATACCAATTGTGCAGGGATCCCAAATCTGCATATAATATTTTCAAATATGAAAGTAAAAATATCCTTATCGCGAATGTGCTGGACCGCTTTCACCTCTGCCCATTTTGTGAAGTAGTCTGTTGCGACAATTAAGTATCTTCTTTGTCCTGTTCCCGGTAAGAATGGTCCCACAATGTCTAAACCCCATTTTCCAAAAGGCCACACACTTCTCGAAGAATTTAACGGTGCTCCAGGTGCATGTATCTTCTTCCCGTGTCTTTGACAATCTTCGCAGCGTCTGGATATTGCTTTCGCGTCCTCATGCATATATGGCCAATAATATCCTTGCGTCTTTGCCTTATATGCCAAAGATCTCCCGCCGCTGTGATTTCCGGCATCCCCACTATGCAAAAGATCTTCAATATGGTTTCTCCTTCTCTCCTTGATAGACATCGAAGCGAGGGTCCCTCAAAAGAACGTCGATAAAGCACGCCATCTCGTAATTCATAATTTGTTGCCCGACTTTTTAACTTGTGTGCTTCCAATCTATTTCTTGGTACCTCGCCTTTCATTAAGTACGCGTGAAGTTCCACCCTCCAGTCTTCCTCGCGACCTTGCATTTCATCTACCACCATCATTATATCTGCTTCTTGTCCCTCCTCTTTATTAATTGATGGCGCCAGTAGCGTCTGTATTTTGATATTCCTCGCAGTTGGTCTGTCATCATACTTGATATAAAGGCAAAAGCGTCACGAGTCTATTATCTCTCCTTGATATGTGCCTCCATTTTATTTTCGATCTCAGGCCGACAACACTTCTACAAGCTTCCCGTATTTCGTAGAGATGGATCATTTGTAGCATACTTCTCTCGTTATCCGACAAATTGCTAATTGCGAGTCACTGGTAATCCTCACATTCTCCATTTCATTTCTATTGCGAATCGTAGAGCATGTATTATAGCTTCATACTCCGTTTCATTATTGGTAGACTCAAATTCCAATCTAAAAGCAAAAGCTAGCTTATTGCCTTCTCGCGAAATCACAACAATTCCCACTCCTTTACCTTCTCCATTTGATGATCCATCCACTAATATTTCCCACCGGTCTGCTCAGTTAACAAGTCTTTTGTATCTCCATGCTCTTCTTCTACATCCATCATTTCATCCACCGCTTCATCTTCCTCCAAAGGAAATTCTCGCGAAAGTCTCATGACAACCCGTGACTTTGTTGAAGATAATATTTCATATTTCAGTTTGTAATGGCTTATTTGAGCATTCCACCTTTCGACTCTTCCCGATCTCTTTGAATTTTTCATTACCGACTCGATTGGTACTTTTGTTACCACTCTAACAAAAGATGTGCACAAAATATATGCGAAGTTTAAACGACGCATAGACTAACGCCAGGATTAGTTTTTCAATCTTCGAATAATTTCTTTTCTGCAGCATTAAAAGTTTTGGCTGATATAATAGATTGGTTTTTCTACTCCTGCGTCCATTCGCGAAAAACCGCACTTAAGGCGTGCGATGTTGTCGCGAGATATATTAATAATTCCTCTCCTGTTCTCGCTTCGCATAATGGATATATCCATTAAATGCTCTTTGATCCCTTGTAAAGCCTTTTCACATTCGTCCGTCCATTTAAATTTCGATCCTTTTTCGTAACATTGAAAAGTGTTTACACTTATCGATGACCGCGAGATGAACCTTCCTAGTGATGCTAGTAACCCATTCAAATTTTTGAACATCCTTTATCATCGCAGTGTCGGCATATCGCGAATCGTTTTTACTTTCTCCGGTCAACATGTATTCCTTCCTTTGATATAATGTAACCCAAGAACTTCCGACGCTACTCCAAAGGTACATTTTTCCTCGGATTGACTTTGATGTTGAAACGCCTCATTTGTTCAAAAATTTCTTTCAAGTCTCGCACATGATCTTCTCGCTTTTTTACTTTTTACTAACATGTCATCTACGTATACCTCTAGTGTTTTATGTATCCATTCTCGCGAATACCTTTTCTACCATCCTCTCGATAAGTTGCTCCAAGATTTCGCAAACCAAACGGCATTTTAGTATAGCAAGATAATCCTCTTGGAGCGAAGAAAGCAAAGATGCTCTTGATCTTCCTCATGAGGGGAATCTGGTTGTAACCCTTATACCCGTCCGCAGATGATACTCTTTCATTCCCTACTTCCGATTCGACTAGTTGTGGAATATCTCCAAGTGGAAAACTGTCTTTAGGGCAAGCTTTATTTAAGTCGTTGAAATCAATGCAAATCCGTATTCCCTTGTTCTTCTTTGAACTATAACCATATTCGCTATCCATTCGGGATATTTTGCTTGTCTAATAATTCCCGCATCCAAGCATCTTCTCAGCTTCTTCTTCTATCTCGAGGGTGATATGTCATTGCTATCTTTCTAATTCTTTGTTTAAATGGCTTCGCATTTTTATCAATTTCTAACTTGTGACAAAGCGATCGACGGATCTATACCAGGCATTTCATCCATATCCCACGCGAAGATGTCTTTATAATCTCGCAACAGATCGACAGTTCTTTTTTCTTCATCTGCTTCCATGCTAGTTCCAATCTTTAGCATCTTGGGTTTTTCCTTAGTTCCAATATTCACTTCTTTGGTTTGCTCTGCTGCGACGTAACTGGCCTTCGGTTCTCCCATAGGGGTCGGTCCTTTTGGTTCTTTCGCAAGATCATTTTCTTCTCCCGAGATCTCGCTAGGTATGCCTTTTCCTTCCTTCGCTCTTATCATGTAAACTCTGAATTCTTCTTCTTTCTTAGCCGCCTTTGCTAGCTTTTTGCGATGCTTTGATATACTCCTTCGCTTGTTTACTTGTTCTTCGCAACACTTTACTTCATTTTGATAGTATATTCTTCCTTTAGTAGCATCCCCTTTGATTTCGCTGATTCCGGTTGGTGTAGGAAACTTGATACATTGATGAAGTGTCGACGCCACAGCTTTTATTGCATGTACCCATGGTCTTCCCAAGAATATGTTATACGGTGATTCCATATCCACTACACTCGGCGTCACCGTGTTTCAATTTCCCCTAACTAATATGTATTTTTATCTCCCCTTTAACTTTTGTTATAGATTTACCAAAACCTTGAATATTGTACGCCGCGAAAATCATATCTTCATCTTTATATCCCATCTTTTTGTAAGCGTGATAAAACATGATGTTCACTGCACTCCCGTATCAATTAAAACTCCATTCACTACCCATGTTTTCACCGTGTTCTCTAGTTCCTCTCTTTCCTTGTACGCGTTTATTGCGATTACCAAGGGAGATGCGTGATCCAAGTTTTCTTTGGATATTTCCTCGCCGTAAAAGTTATCTCTTGCTTTTCCCAATCCTTCAAAGGTGATGTTATTTCTCCGTCCGTAATCTTCCTTCCTTCAAAATCTCGTTTGTGTATTCTTCCTCTGATATTTTCATGAAATTCACTAATCATTACTCTTGTGTCTGTGCTGCATGCCATATCTTTTTCACTCAATTTAAGATTTTCCTTGCTCATTTTCCAGATTCAAACAACTTCAATTGCAATTTTCTCTCCTTTACAAATGATCGTCCCCTGTTTTCTAGCGCATATGTAGTAGCAGGATTTCCCACACTACACCCCTTACTCGATTTTGCTTAATTAATTCATTGAAAGATGTAAGATCAAGAGTATTTATTGATTGAATTCATGAAATATTTATATAGGAAAATAGAATTACACTTAGAAATTAAAGCATGCTTAAACTTTCTCTCTCCTAATGACTTGCCCAACAATTCCAAAAAGATCTCTCTTCTTACAGACTCATTTAGCCCTTTATATAGGGTAATACATAGTGGATGACAGCTAAGCTCCCCTTTATTTTCGGGAATGTCTCGCGAAGTGTCGCAGATGCACAAACATTCACTCTCGCGACACTTCTTAACCCTCGCCAGGTCTCACGTCTTCTTTATGTTTTGCCCGTCGTTATTCATTTCGTCGTTTATTTTAGCTCCCTGCGACTCCCTCGCGACGCCGTCGTTCATTAATCCCGCGAGCCTTGTACGTTGCGATATTATGATCCTACAGTTCCTACCTTCACTTGGAATACAATATGGCGACACATTATCTCATAAAGAACCTTGAACACATATTGTACTCCCTGATCCTATTTCAAATTTATAGGTTGTCAATAGATCCTTTACCAAAAGTTGACATCTTCTACGTTGAATATTTATAAAAAAGAACTATGGCATTGTGGATCGTGGCTTTCTAAGATCCTATTATGTAGTTTTCAAAATTTGCCTCTTCAAGTCCCACGGCTTTCTAAGTTTATATATCCCGTTTGTTTTTAACATTTTAGTTAGCCATATTATGTTTGTTACTAACTTTAAACTTGATGTCATCTTCTACTTTGAACTTTATGTTATTTCAGAATCGAAATAGTTATACCTCTTTCATTCGTATCAAGTATTCCGTCGTATATCCCAACAATTCTTCTACAATAATTCCTTTCTTTTGCCGTTTCCTACCATCGCAGCCATTATTATCAAACGCAATCCGTCTAATTTTTGTTGATATTATGTATTTGCAATGTTCATTTTTCTTAAATAAATAGATTGTGGAAAAACTAAAAAATGAACATTAGTATTATATCGGGTCTAAGTTACTATATCCAAAATACTTCGGACAATTCTTCTGGTGCCTTGTTTCCTCAAATTCATCGTTGCATTCTAGACAGTACATGCAACACCAATCATTTGCGAAGTGAGCTATTTGCGCAAGTGTGGTCAATGTATCCCTTACTTGTGTAATAATAATAATAACAACACGTCAATTTTTTTCAAGGCGTCCAGTTGTAAATGGTATAAATCTAATAAATTTGAATTGTACCTCAATCTTAGATATCACCTTCTTCTCACATAACATAGCAATTGAGGAAGGACATATCTTGACAACTCTTTACATAGGCAGAGTTAGCCAAACTATGTTTTGAAATTGTCTTACGTGGAAATTATTATTAATCCATATTTTAGTCGGCTCCTATCGAAGCCGGTCTAATTAGTCCTATAGAAAGTAAATCTTAAATTTTTGACCTTATTTCTTGACCAAATTATTGAAGTATTTTCAGTCATGTTCTGCTTTGTGTGATCTACCCATCTGTATATACTCTACCTTCTAACCCAGTGAATGAAACCTATACATATTGATCCGTAATTTGATATTGTTGATTTGTAATCAAGAGGTCGCATGATTTGAGAATGTAAAATATCGAAAATATTCTATAAACATCGGAGGCGAAATTTAGATTTATGATTTAGAGTTTTTTATGATGATTTTGATGAACAAACATAATTTTCAAACAAATATTTTAGAATGCAAATACATTTTCCCGGTCAATAATGTTTTATATCAGGAATTGAGTGAAAGTTGTTGTCTTTGTAGGTAGTTGTCGCGAAACAACTCGACATTGATGGTCTTTCAGGAAAAAAAAATGTAATAGTACTTGAGAGAGAGATAATGTTCTCTTACGCGGGTACACCAATTGCCTTTATATAATATGGATATCGTTTCGGTGATCCAACAATCATTATCATATTGTCTTATACGTTCCAAAGATATCATACTCAAAATATTTGATATTTGTCCTTATCAATGGTGCTAAAAACAACCAATTACATCTTTCACAATACAATGTTACATGTTTTGTGAAGATCTTTTTTTACTCGGTCAATAAAACTCACTAAAAAGCAAAAACTATTATTATCCACTACTATTACCAACACCCACCACCATAAAAGACATCCACTGGCACTATTTCTTCCACCAATAGTAATGTTACCGCCTCCACCATTCACAAACACCGCCACCGTTTATACTAAACCTACTTCCACTACCACCATTAGAATTAATATAGCTTTTAGTACAATTATTTATTAATAAAATTATGTATTTATGTTAGATTATTAAAGGGACATTTATAATAGAAATTTAATTAATCATTATGAACAATCAATGAGGACTAATTACTAAAATATTTAAAAATGGTTAAGTTAAACAAACCCCGACAGTAAATTTATCTTTGCCAAGGACAAATCCTGACCACTCTTTACATAAACAAATGGATAATAAATAATTTCATATGTTCTAATCTTGATTCGTGTCGTTCGTTTAGTTATTACATAACATGGCAATTGATTGCACCAATTTTTTAAATGGACATGTGTTTTATCGAGTTTATTTTAACATTAGAATGATCAACCACGTTTTATACTTTATAATATAACGTCACATATTTCGTGGCGTTATGAAATTAGCATAATATGTTTTTGTTCACCAATACCCTCCACCACCATAAAACCATATGAATCCATTTTTTTATCCACCACCACCTAGTGGCAGAGCCAAAGGTTGACTAACCTGGCTCTAACCCCTTAAATTTTTAATAACTACATAAATTTTTTAGTTTATTTTATAAATAGTACTTTTTCCATATATATTTATGGTTTAGTCCACCAAAGTTTACATGTTTTTTTTTTTTTTTTAAAGTAGGCCTCCTCAATGTCAATTTTTGACTCCACCACTGCCACCATCACTGCCGCCCACCCCATGTAGGTTGTTAAACGTAATTCTAATTTTCAATCACAAATGCCATGTATGAGGTTTAGATTGAACAAAATGTTGTCAGTTGATTACTTTCATTTTTTTTTTCCGTGTATATATTATTTTTTGTATTGCAATCAATTTTATTTTAACATTAAAAAATCATGATTTATACGATATAGTACCAAAGATAACAGGGGTATCATTTAGGTGATCCAACTACGATCATGAAAATATTATCTTGTATGATATCATCCCTGAAACACATGGTACCTTCCCAGTGTTAAAAACAACCAACCACATCTTCCACACTACGATGTTATCGATGTTGTAACGACAACATAAAATTAATATTGTCCATCACTACTCACCAGCACTCACCGTCACTACTTCTTCCACCACAAACCAGGGGTGGAGCCAGGATTTTGAGGAAAGAGGGAGAAAAAACTCTTGGCAAGTTGGATACATGTGAAAAATGGACTTTGTATCCCATTTTATGATAAAAGAACAAAAATAAATATAATTGTGCTTGGCGCCTCCCTTAACCACCACTAATCTTTCGGCCTCCACCTCTTCTACTACTCATTGTCGCCAAAAATGTCTATTGATATTATTTATCAAAATTACTTATTAATAGAAATAAATATTATAATTAATTAAGAAAACATTTATAATTAAAAATGATTAGTCATTTATTATGAGATATTAGTGAAACACTAATTAATAAAACACTTTATAATGAATAGATTATTTATTATGTGCAATTAGTGAAACACTAATTAATAAAGCAATTATGATATTTAAGTTGAACAAACCACCACCGTTGATTTATCTTTTCTATTAATTCCAACCAAGGTGGAACACTGGTTAGAGGCCACTCTTATGACACTTCGAACCTCCCCGTTATAATTTTTGAAAATCCATATCTTGACTTGAGTATTCATTTTTCATTCATAATATTGGAATTAATGCAACGCGTGCGAGTTGTAGGGGGTGGTCAGGAGAACCACAACCGTTGATTTATCTTTATCTGGACAAATCCTGACCACCACTAACACAGGCAAACTTGTCCTAGCTTTGTTTTGTACTAATGACATATCTTGTTAACATCAACTTCAAGTTTCGCTTCAAAAAATCACAAGGTAGGTGTTGATTGAGATTCAACTTTTTCCATATGGAGTTTTTAGTCTAAAAAAGTTTATGAAATGTTTTTTAAGGTTTGGGTTTGGAAGTTTATGTTTGGAATTTATGTATTTATAAGAGATGGGCAGAGATCCGTTGTAGATAAAAATCCGATCATTGGAGATAGAATCTATACAGAGCGGTAGAGGCTTTGTCTCTCATGTCATTTCCCATAATGGCGCAGTGAAAGTTTGCCAGGCCACCTGGCATGAAAAATCAAACAATTAAGTAGCGTAAATGGGAACCGACCTAAGTATAATACACATCTGAAATATATATGACATATATATCTATATTTTAGTCCAAGACTTCCTTGAGTAGATCTCGGTATTTCTTTTCCCGTGACTAATCAACTTTTGTTTAAATTAATACTTATGAATAGGTTTAGTGTTAGAAATTTCTGACATGTGATGAACTTTATCATGCAATATAATTTATGGGATGAATTATCTGTATATTTTCTTAGTATCTAGTAACTTATATCTTCAAGTGGCTATTTGTTCTTCTTGCCGATTAATATAAAAAATATTGCCAAGTAGATAAGTATTGACTCAGGAAAAGTATGGAACAAATGAATCAATGATGAAGATGACTATCTATATGAAGTGCACAATTATAATGGATGTTGATTTTATATATTTTTTTAAATAATTCTTAGAGTTTTAAATAGATTGGGTTTACCTAAAATAAATTTATATCTTTCGCATTTCAACTTCGTTTCTTTACAGTTCAAATCTACTCCTCAAAGTCCATACACACCTTGGTTATTCATTCAGTCCGGTACTCATTCCCCGTGATTTTTATCTTATAAGGAACCCCATCCCCACCAACATGCACATGCACCTCCTCTTGGACCTCGGGCTGATAAGGCAACTCCTCCTGGATCTGGGGCTCTGACTTGGTCTATTGGACCTATGGCTCCGACTCGGTATCTGTCCCTGGATCTTGGATAATGAGTTCAACTTGCGGGTTGGGATGAGTTGGCGATGCATGTCCCGAACTATCATCATCGGCATCATGGGCTTCTGATTCAATTCATAACCCATTGAAACTTTCTCGCAATTTCTGCAATAGACATCCCAAGTAAGATCATGTAGTCGGTGAATGTATGGCGTGAGATTCTTGCAATCCAGCTGATTCAAAAGAAGAGGTCGATGGCTGCAAAGAAGTAGTAGCAGCGTAGAGATTGTAATTAATTTTATTCAAATAATAGATAAAGCAACATAGTATTTGTTTGAGTTAGGTCTTTTTACCGGCTTTTCTATTATGATTAATGATTCAATATCTAGTAGGTTGAGGCGTCAAGTCCATATAATGGGGAGAACTCTTTTCCCGACGATGTTCATGTTCACAATTATCAAAAGTTTTACAAGTATTCGCCCGTTTCCCTTTACCAAGGCCAGTCTTGAGAATTTCTTGCCCTGAAGGAAACAAATTTTTTTTACCTCATAATTTGTACTGTTAACAATTGTAATCTGAGAAAATATATGTTTACTATATTCTAAAAAATAAATTTAACATTCTCTTACTTTCAAAAGATACATCGATTTTTAATTTAGGATTTGCAAACACCCAAATTTATTTATATAATTCTGAATTTTGTCACTTTCAGAATTGAAGAAAATGATGTACTTAATTTGAAGTTTATATATGCAAAATATATAGTATGATATTTTAATTTTTCATATATGAATTTCCAACTGAACATATCCTTTTTGTATATAAGTATTTTTCTTATGATTTTAAAACTTTTTTTATAGGTGGCTGCAAGAACAACAACCAGGAAAACAAAGAAAAAACAACTCACAAAGCAGAACAACATTTTCTTACAAAAAGAGACAAGAAGATATGCAAAAAGGTTGGTGAGATATCCATCATTGGTGAATATTATGCTTAATAGTATGCGGCGAGTAGATTAACAACTTTTTTTTTTGCCTTTTGCGGAATGTATAAAAACTCAACCTGATCAAGTTGAGTAGCAACTTGCTTTATCTGATCAATATAAATAATCAGTCTCCAAAGGAAATTTGTCATGGTACGATTCAAAGTTTGAACAACTTTCTTAGAATCACCTTCAATTATAACCTCGTCTTGCTTGCGGTTTTAATGACAACCTAATACTTATATATGCGATTAGTAGGCTCTGAACATCAGTAACACTAGTCTGTGGACAAATGATATTAAAATATATTTGTGGTTACTAATTAAAATCAATCTCTATTATAACCGACAAGTACACTTTGAAGAAAGCGGTACGCTAAAGGCACACATGTAATGATGATGGCTGAAATAAATTTGAGATGATCCCCAGGACCGAAGATTGACTTGCTAACCCTGATAAGGTAAATCATTGTAAATATTTCATCGACCATATCCGTTAATATTCATCACCTAATTTAACATAATAGCTGAGTTAGTTAACAAGTATGCTGATTGTGCTTGTTGATCTCATTTGTTAAACATAGTTGGAGATCTAACTACATTTGGTAATCGAGTAAGAGATACATAAATCTAAATATTTGAATTGAGGTTTCTCATGTCACCATTAGTATTAAACATGGGTGCCACGTTAAAACTCATTAAGTAATGCTAACAAAAACTTGTAAAGCATTCACCAACAAATTATTATACTTATGAACGGTGACTCACAATTTTCTTAACTGAAAAAAATAGTTGTATGCCTAATTTTTTGAAATATATTGGTAAAAGGACAATACAAATATACTAATAAATGATGATTAATGGCATGTTAAAAATTTATCTTCTTTTTTGATTTGTGACAATTTCTTCATTTACAGTATGTCAAATATCCTAAGTAATTTTCCATGTGTATTTATACATAGTGGTTGTCGAAATGTGTGATCAATTATAATATTACAATATAGCACTAGTGGTAGCAGTACGGTTAGCTTAAATATTGTTGGAACAACTTTGTCACAAGGAGAATAACATTATGGTTTATATGTAAACTTCTTAGCACCCTAGAACAAGAAGACATTAGACTGCAACCTAGATAACGATATGATGACAACATAGTTGCTTCCATATACACAAGCTATTTATGTATGTATGACTGAAGAGATAATTGTTCAGATCTCGAGAGTGAGAGATTACAATCTTGGATATTGAACATATGAATAACGATGATCGCAATAAAACAAAGAGCAATTTGAAAGCAAAGTAACAAAGGTGCACTGTAACGTAGTAACCATCATCGAAATTATCCTTGACAAGTATATATCTTTGTTGAATTTGTTTGGTTTCAAGAGTGAGCGTGAGTTAGCTTTCAAAATAAGATAAAGTAAACTCAGAATATCATTATATAGTAACATCAAAAAAAACTCTTACAATAAACATCTAGATGATATGGTATATTAAATTCAAACCTTTAGTTTTTATAGTTTTTTAATACATAATAACACACCTTCGCTACGATGTCACCAAATCTATGGAGAATACTTCTCGAAAAATTAGCACCCGTATTAAATAAAAAACAATATGATCTAACATAGATTTTTTTTTTTACTAATGTTTTTAAACCAATAATAGACTTACAAATTAAAAAATATTAATTTACCCTGGTTGGATCTGGAAGGACTGCCCATACTGTTAGATAAAAACTTCTATATGAGTTTCTATGCCGGAAATACAGATAGCCCACATATGCCAGTTGGTATATGTATGTTATTATCTGCAACATACCATTCAAGTTAATAACAAATATTTCGAATGCAAGCATTGACTCCTGGTTGCTAAGTACACTTGAAAGTTTAACAAAATTAGAATCATACCCCATAATAATAAATCCACCAAATATATATGACGTGCATTACCAGAAAGCCAACAGTATTCACGAGCATCAATGTCCCAACTGTATAATCAAACATGATACACGTATTAGAAGATTGTGACAATCAAGAATCAAGAGGCACTGCATTATAATTGAGTAGGATGAGGCCGGAATGAAAACAATTGTTTGATTTGAAGAGTTTGCATCTCTACAAATATGAGCGGTTACAATTTGAAAGTTATACAACTCTTCGATCAAATATAACTTTTCATGAATTGTATTGTGATTCTTGTGAACAACAACACCTTTAACTGCCATCTATTTGAACTCTATAAATAAGAAAAATTTAAAGAAGACAAAGATATCCAAAACTATTCTCTTCTTCCTTCCTTTCTCCACATCTCTCATAGTTTTCTTCTTTCTTCCTCTTTGTTAGATAATTCTAAGAGAACTTCTAGTTTTGCTGAAATTTGTTGAGTATTTTGGAAGTGATTTGCTTTCAATATTTATCTTACATTATTAGTTTCAGTTGCTAACAACACATTGTATACATTATAAAGAATCAGTTAAGACTCACCCAAAAAATATCACACACTATTAAAAATTGATATTCTGAGCCATGGCAAACTCGATGATGAATTCATATTATATTAATATATTTGTACTTTGTGAATTAGTATACTAACTAATTGTGTAATGTGTCTCATTAGTTAAAAACCCAATGTCTCATATTATAAATTTTCTTTTTTGCACATGAAAATTTGCAATTTAACATGTTTTTACATTAGATGTAGTTTTGAAGTGGTAAGAAAGGGATTCGTTGCTCGGATTTTTTTAGAGATTGGGTTTAAGATTAATAAAAGAAAATACTATAGAAAAATTGCTAAGATGATCAAATGTGAGAAGAAACCTAGGGTTTTGGATTCCACCAAATCAATTGTGTAAAAAAAAATCATTCCTCTCTAAACAATATTCGTGATATAAATCGAGACAATATTGAACCCAATCTCATGTCCCGGAATATATAACAATTAAAACAAATATTACGACTTTATGTTGTACCAAAACAGTATAATCTCCTTCGCTTATAAAAGATCGATAGCCGAAGACTACCCAAAACAATTAAAATGAAGCTAAATATGAAGAGAAATTAATTAAAACATTTAAGCTCCTAAAGAATATTTATTCAAAGAGTATTAGAATTTCTTACACGATTTATTGGCTTCCTCCTTAGCCCCAATGGAGAGCTAGCTTTCCATTAAAAATATGAAACAAAAGCAATAAATTTATGGTGTAACAAACACCGCTTTCTTCTTTTAAATTATTATTGTTCCACATCACCTACCCAATAGTGGAGGGCCACATTTCATAATTTATATTAATTTGACCAATAGAAGTGTGCCACATCACCCTTTCCAACACATTCACCAATTTAATTAAGTCCCAAAAGTGTCTGTTCACCTTCCCACCTCCACAATCTGACATCAAAAGACTTCAATTATCCACGTGCTCTTCTCCTCCAAAATAGGAAAGTGGATATTTTTATTCCTTGCATTGTAACACTATCATTTTAGTGCCCAAAATTAAGTCTGTAGCCTCCAAATGACAACTTAATTATATCAATTATCCAACTAGAAGTCGCCATTGGATTTTGACACTGTCCAAATTTCTCTTGCCATTTCTGTCGCATGATATCAAGGCCTAGTTTGGGCCATTTACTTCCAAGGTAACCAATCAATCCATTAACTCCAAAATGCATATTCTTTCTGCAAAATCCCAGTTTTAGCCGTTTTCTTCGTCAGAGCCCGTTTTATTCGTGTACATGTAAAAACACAATAAATATCAAAATTAGTACAGAAATAGGCACCAACAATATATATTATCGGGACTAAAAAAGACACAAATATGTATCTACAACATTCTTGTATAACATGATTATTTTTCTCCATATGAATACGTTTATGTGCATGTGATTTTTCTAATTTTAAATAGATTATATAGAAAATGAACATCGTTCAAGTTTTTAATTTGTTTTATTAAAAACCTAGAAACGAAAACCTACTAAATGTTCATTTTTTTTCCCCAAAGAAATAATAAGAAAAAAAATCTAGAATAAATCAAATTAGGGCATTGGCCATTACATAGAGTCTCAAAAAAACTAGCTTTATTACTCCGTGACATGTTTAAAATGGTAAAATATGAAGTAATCGCACTGCTAATACCTTCAACAAAAGTATTTTCTTTGGACACTCCCATGTCCCCCAAAAGTACAGCTTTTCTTGTGGAAAGCAATTAATGAGGGTTTACCAACCCTCAACATTCTTCACCGCATCCAACTCACCAATTCCAACATATGCCCTCAATGCATTTCTAATCCTGAAACATCCAGTCACATTCTGCTACACTGTCAAACAACTATAGATTCTTGGAACCTCTTACTAAACCACCTCAGAAACCATCAAGTCGCCACTCAAGGAATACCCAACTCACTACCTCACCAAACAACCATATCCGAACTTCTTCAAACAAGAGTGCCCGCACCGATCATAACAACCTTTTGCTTCCTTTTTTGGTCCTTATGGTTAACCAGGAACGACGTGACGTATCGCCAACAACAACAACATCCAACAAGTGTAATGCAAATGGCCATCAAGCTCCAACAGGAATATTCATGGGCCCAAAAACACCTCCCATTGGTGCTCCCTGGGATGCTTCCACTTGCAAATCCTGCGCAAAGAACAATAAAAACTTCAACAATCTCTGTGGGATGGCTCAAGCCTCAATCAGATTGGATAAAAATCAACACAGATGGGGCAGCAAGGGGAAGCCCCGAAATAGCGGGAGCAGGTATCATATGTCGAAATGAGGAAACCAGCACAATCCTAGCAATATCACAACCGCTAGGCATCACGACAACACTTGCAGCGGAGACTTGGGCCATGCACATAGCCTCTAAAACGACGACGGAACGAGGATGGAAAAAAAGTCCAATTTGAAACGGATTCAGAAAATCTAATGAGATTTCTAACCTCAGATACAGACGCCCCATGGTATATTTCTGATCTGATTGCAGAGATCAAACAAAGGCTCACCCAAATCCAGCAATATACCGTAACACACATCTACAACAAAGGCTCACCCAAATCCAGCAATATACCGTAACACACATCTATAGAGAAGCAAATCAAGCGGCATACGGTTTAGCAAATCGAGCATCGGATGATTGC
The DNA here is from genome assembly GCA_023531295.1 of Papaver armeniacum. Classification (NCBI taxonomy): domain Eukaryota; kingdom Viridiplantae; phylum Streptophyta; class Magnoliopsida; order Ranunculales; family Papaveraceae; genus Papaver; species Papaver armeniacum. The sequence goes on along the minus strand of JAJJWW010006138.1, from coordinate 234,499 downwards.
TCCATAGGGAGACTCACAACAACAGTCTGGGAACATACAATTCCGCAGTCTATCAGTTCTATTGTAATACAACACTCTGTGGGTATTACATACCCCGTGTAATTTCAGTCTAATCTAATAAATTTCATGCTTCAAAAAATACATAAGTATTTACTACCAAAAGTTCTCACCTGTTAACTTTTCATATATCATGATTAATTTATTTATAATAGAAAATCTAAATGAAACAAAATTTATTTCTCTCGTTCATCTTAATATGTATAATCAAGCCAAATAAGAGAGATTTAGTTTAATATGTATTCATAAAATAATAAACATATCATGTTAAATTGAATTTGCATTAGAATGTCATTCAGTTAACACTTAACTACTACGACAACCACTCCACTAATGTTAAAAAAGATTAACGTAACAACTACCAAATCGGGCCAAAATCACTTTCGACCATTTCAAAGCCACAGTCGGCTATATCCTTGAAATTGTCGAATGTCATTCTGCCAAGCTATATCTCTGACCAAATCTTTAGTCCGTACATTTCGTCCTGGTCGTTTTTTATTCCAAACGTAACTTACACTCTACTTACACGCATGAGCTGGATACGCCATACATCCCGTCACACTGTATATTTCTACAGCATGATCTAATCTTCGTCAATCTCATCACACAAGTCTCGAGAAAACTAAGTTCCCATTTGAAACAAATCTATTCCTTTAAAGCCCTAAGCCATGCGAGGCCATGCGTTGCGCGGTGAGAATACCCACCTTTGGGTGAGCATCACCGCCCCCTTGAAAATTCTCCATTCCACTTTTTCTCAAATACTATGAATGTAACACTAAATATCTTTTCGGTGTTACAAAACGGCGTTCAAAAAAAAACGGCAATTGCAAAAACACTCTCTTCCTCCATAAAACTACACCAAACCCTAAAAGAGAAAAAATCGTAGCATGATGTTTGATCAAGCAAGACAAAACTTGCAAGGAGCATGAGACTTGCTCTTCATTGGCAAGAGATTCTATGTTCGTATGAGATCTTACAGACTCAGACGGACAATCATATTCTTCGTGTACACGAAGCATACTTCAAAAAGAACACAAAAATCGGCCAGAATCTAAGACTTTCGATTTTGTCGACTAAGCCATTCTATTCTCAACTGAGATCTAACAGGCTAATACATATGAACCAGCTTTTCAATCGATGATGACCACCACAAATGGAGAAGACTTAAACAGTCGTCTCGCTATCAAACCAACTTTTTCCCCGAATAAACCCGTGCTTCGTAGAACCAAAAACGCCGTAAACATCAAAATACCGGATGTGCGTAACAAATAGGAAAAAAAATTGTTGAGGCGATTACGGAATGGAAAAAAAAAAAGAGAGGTATACCTTCAATCTTCAATCTTCAATCAATCAATTATTTTTTTCCTTTAAAGCCCTAAGCCATGCGAGGCCATGCGTTGCGCGGTGAGAATACCCACCTTTGGGTGAGCATCACCGCCCCCTTGAAAATTCTCCATTCCACTTTTTCTCAAATACTATGAATGTAACACTAAATATCTTTTCTGTGTTACAAAACGAGGCGTTCAAAAAAAAAAAACGGCAATTGCAAAAACACTCTCTTCCTCCATAAAACTACACCAAACCCTAAAGAGAAAAAATCGTAGCATGATGTTTGATCAAGCAAGACAAAAACTTGCAAGGAGCATGAGACTTGCTCTTCTCGCCAAGCAAGAGATTCTATGTTCGTATGAGATCTTACAGACTCGTACTGACAATCATATTCTTCGTGTACACGAAGCATACTTCACAAAAGAACACAAAAGCGCCAGAATCTAAGACTTTCGATTTTGCCGACTAAGCCATTCTATTCTCGCTGAGATCTAACAAAGCTAATACATATGAACCAAATTTTCAATCGATGATGACCACCACAATGGAGAAGACTTAAACAATCGTCCCCGCTATCAAACCAACTTTTTCCTGAATAAACCTGTGCTTCAGAGAACCAAAAACGCTGCTGAAACATCAAAATACCAGATGTGCAGAACAAATAGGAAAAAATTGTTGAGGCGATTACGGAATGGAAAAAAAAAAAAAAGAGGTATACCTTCAATCTTCAATCTTCAATCAATCAATTGTTTTTTTAATATTACTCATATGTTGTTTTTTTTTCCAATATTATTACCCAAAGAACGAGGCAACACATATCCGAACAAAGACATATCCGAGAGTCCAAAGAAACGAGCAAAGACTTTCGCAGACCACATACATGGATGGTACCCACTAGCTTATTGTGTTTCATATTCAAGTGTTTTCTTTCTACCACATGGCTACACTTATTATTGTGTTTATTGATCTACAGATACCAAAGAAGGTATTAGTGAAGAAATGAAGATGGGGATTATGAATCGGAAGATGAATTTCCATATACATGTATGTTCATACTAAGAAAATACAATAAATTAATGTCTGAATTCCCATTCTGAGCTGATATTCAATGTTATTTATGTTCATCAGTGATGGAGTTGACTAAACATAATATTGGAGGGCCATCTGAAGTATGCCCTCATTGTCATGCAATGATGTGGGACGAAGAGAGGGTCAACAAAAGCCAAAAGAAAAATCCACCAGAGTTTGCTCTTTGTTGTGGGAAAGGAGCTGTGAAATTGCCCCTGCTTAAAGAGGCACCCGAATTACTCAAACATCTATTGGAATGCCAAGGTGGTGGGGCAAAAATCTCAAATTTCGTAATTAACATCGAAAGCATATAATTCAATGTTCGCATTTACCTCACAAGGTGCCAAAGTGGCAAAGAATACGTAACAATGGTTCAAACCATGGGTGTTTACAATGTATGGCTTGAATCATCACTTGATAGGATCATTGTTGCCCTGGATGGTTCGGCCCAGCCCGCATTTATGCAACTGTACATTATGTATACGTAAAATGAGGTCAAGAATAGGATGAATGCTATTACCGTAAAGAAAAAAACAGCAGGAAAACAAATGTTGAAACTGTGGAAAAAGATAAGTCCATGACAGCCATGGATAAATATGGACAGAAAACCACAAGTGTATTGGATGAAGCAATTGTGAAAGATTTACTTAAGATGCTAGACAACCACAATTGGTCAAAGCGAGAAATTTAGAATGTGGAGAGACAGTATGAACGAGAATGAACCGAGTAAGGTCGAGTTACGTCTTATTGGTACCCTAAAAGAGATGCAAGACAATACAATCTTCCAACTACATCTGAAATTGCTGGAATTGTAGTTGAGGATCCAGAGTCAGATGGAAAAAGGGATATAATTATTCAGGAAAAAAATGGTTTTCTACAAAATATGGACAGAAAACCTTTAAAGCCCTAAGCCATGCGAGGCCATGCGTTGCGCGGTGAGAATACCCACCTTTGGGTGAGCATCACCGCCCCCTTGAAAATTCTCCATTCCACTTTTTCTCAAATACTATGAATGTAACACTAAATATCTTTTTCGGTGTTACAAAACGGCGTTCAAAAAAAAACGGCAATTGCAAAAACACTCTCTTCCTCCATAAAACTACACCAAACCCTAAAAGAGAAAAATCGTAGCATGATGTTTGATCAAGCAAGACAAAAACTTGCAAGGAGCATGAGACTTGCTCTTCTGCTGGGCAAGAGATTCTATGTTCGTATGAGATCTTACAGGACTCAGACGGACAATCATATTCTTCGTGTACACAGAAGCATACTTCACAAAAGAACACAAAAACTGGCCAGGAATCTAAGACTTTCGATTTTGCTGACTAAGCCATTCTATTCTCAGTTGAGATCTAACAGGCTAATACATATGAACCAAACTTTCAATCGATGATGACCACCACAAAATGAGAAGACTTAAACAAATATCCGCTATCAAACCAACTTTTTCCCAGAATAAACCTGTGCTTCAGAGAACCAAAAACGCTGCTGAAACATCAAAATACCAGATGTGCAGAACAAATAGGAAAAAATTGTTGAGGCGATTACGGAATGGAAAAAAAAAAAGAGAGGTATACCTTCAATCTTCAATCTTCAATCAATCAATTGTTTTTTTAATATTACTCATATGTTGTTTTTTTTCCAATATTATTACCCAGCAACAGGGCAACACATATCTGAACAGCACATATCTGAGAGTCCAGCAAAACGAGCAAAGACTTTCGCAGCCACATACATGGATGGTACCCACTAGCTTATTGTGTTTCATATTCAGTGTTTTCTTTCTACCACATGGCTACACTTATTATTGTGTTTATTGATCTACAGGACAGTTCAAAGAAGGTATTAGTGAAGAACAAAGATGGGGATTATGAATCGAAGATGAATTTCCATATACATGTATGTTCATACTAAGAAAATACAATAAATTAATGTCTTCTTCCCATTCTGAGCTGATATTCAATGTTATTTATGTTCATCAGTGATGGAGTTGACTAAACATAATATTGGAGGGCCATCTGAAGTATGCCCTCATTGTCATGCAATGATGTGGGACGAAGAGAGGGTCAACAAAAGCCAAAAGAAAAATCCACCAGAGTTTGCTCTTTGTTGTGGGAAAGGAGCTGTGAAATTGCCCCTGCTTAAAGAGGCACCCGAATTACTCAAACATCTATTGGAATGCCAAGGTGGTGGGGCAAAAATCTCAAATTTCAGAATTAACATCAGAGCATATAATTCAATGTTCGCATTTACCTCACAAGGTGCCAAAGTGGCAGCAATACAGAACAATGGTTCAGCGCCATGGGTGTTTACAATGTATGGCTTGAATCATCACTTGATAGGATCATTGTTGCCCCGGGATGGTCGACCGCCCGCATTTATGCAGCTGTACATTATAGACACAGAAAATGAGGTCAAGAATAGGATGAATGCTATTACCAGAAAGAAAAAAACAGGGGAACAGGTTGAAACTGTGGAAAAAGATAAGTCCATGACAGCCATGGATAAATATGGACAGAAAACCACAAGTGTATTGGATGAAGCAATTGTGAAGGATTTACTTAAGATGCTAGACAACCACAATTGGCTGTGCCAGAAATTTAGAATGTGGAGAGACAGGTATGAACAGAATGAACTGAGTAAGGTCGAGTTACGTCTTATTGGTACCCGGAAAAGAGATGCAAGACAATACAATCTTCCAACTACATCTGAAATTGCTGGAATTGTAGTTGAGGATCCAGAGTCAGATGGAAAAAGGGATATAATTATTCAGGAAAAAAATGGTTTTCTACAAAATATATCAGAACTACATCCAAGTTACATGGCATTGCAATATCCACTCTTATTTCCTTATGGTGAGGATGGTTTTCATGTTGATATTCCATATGATAAGCAGACCAATATTGTTCGTGACAACGAAATAGGTGATGAGAAGAAAAGGAAAAACGTAACTATGAGGGAATACTATGCATTTAGATTGCAGCAGAGAGCGAATGAAGGTCATACCCTTCTTCAAGGTGGGCGACTATTCCAACAGTATGTGGTTGATGCTTATGCTACAATTGAACAGAGCAGATTACAATGGGTTAGAACCCATCAGAAAGAAATCCGTTGCGACTTATACAACGGCATAAAAGAAGCAGTGAGAGCTGGTGACACAAAGCCCGGTTCCACAGGTCGAGTAATCTTACCGTCATCTTTCACGGGTGGACCAAGGTATATGATTCAGCATTATCAAGATACAATAGCCCTGTGCAGGAATTAGGCCCCCCGACTTATTCATCACCTTCACGTGTAATCCAAAATGGGAAGAAATAAAAGAAGCTCTGAAAATGTTGCCTGGACAAAAATCAAATGAAAGACCGGACATAATCAGCCGCATATTTCACATCAAACTTAAACAGTTAATGGCTGATCTGGTGGGGAGCAGGCATTTCGGAGAAGTGGAAGGAGGTATATTTGAGAATTTTGAATTTAAAAACCAAAATACAAATTACATGATATTACCTTCTGATGGAATTATTTTATTCTTTTATGTTGCAGCGCTTTACACTGTTGAGTTTCAAAAACGAGGCTTACCTCATGCTCACATATTGCTCTGGCTTCAGCCTAAGGACAAACCAAGAACGGCATCACATATTGATTCGATTATATCCGCAGAGATTCCAAACCCAGATGAAAATAAAGATGCATATGATGCGGTGCAATCAAGACATGCTCCATGGACCATGCGGAAGTGCAAAACCCGACTCTCCATGTATGTGTGGGAAAAAGTGTACCAAGAAATTCCCAAAACAATATAGCAACAAAACATATGTGAATGAGAGTGGATTCGTTATTTATAAGAGACGTCAAAATAGTTGGGGCTTAAAAAGGATGGAATTCTCATAGATAATAAATGGGTGGTGCCATACAATTTAGACTTGATAATGAGATATGATGCACACATCAATGTGGAGATCTCGCAACTGCAGGGCATGACTATCAAATATTTGTTCAAATACATCCACAAGGGGAAAGATATGATAATCGCTATTTTTGGCAAAAATACACAAATAAAACAAATTCAAGTAACGGTAGTGCCATTGATACTGCAACTAACAAGAATTCAAGCAACAATGATGCCATTGATCCAATACTGAAAAAGAATGACGATGAAGTAAGTACGTATCTCGAGGGCCGATATTTATCAGCCTGCGAATGTATATGGAGAACACTAGGTTTCGAAATTCATTATCGAAACCCAACTGTAGAGAGGTTACCGTTACATCTCGATGGGGAACAGTTAGTATACCACGGCGATGACGATGATTTGAGAGATGTTCTGGACAAGGCAGATCTAGATGCATCAAAATTCGTTCAATGGATGAAAACTAATACACAAATCGACGATGCAAGAAAATGGACATACGCGGAGTTTCCTAGGCATTATAGATGGGTTCGAGATGAAAAAAAATGGCAAGCGAGGAAAAGGGGATTCAAGATTGGACGTATCTACTATGTGCATCCCACTGCAGGTGAGAAATACTACCTCCGTATATTGTTGAATGTGCAGAGAGGATGCCAAAACTATGATGATATTAAAACAGTCAATGGTACAATTCATCATACATTCAAAGCTGCATGTTTGGCACTAGGATTATTGGAAGATGACGCTGAATGGCACCAAGCCATTAGGGAAGCAGCAGAATCATATACTGGCAAAAGGTTACTTGAACTGTTTGTTATAATTTTGCTGAACTGCAAAGTAACAGAACCCGGAAAACTCTGGCATGATAACTGGGGTGTTTTGGCGGAGTGCATTAAGTATGAACAAGTAAAGCTTTATGGAGATTCAGCACTGAACCTAGCAGATGCAGTCTTGCAAAACTATACACTACAGGAAATTGAAAAGATTTTCTGGAAACATAATCGAACTTTAAAGGAGGATGAGTTTAAAGATATACCATACCCGCATGTCTAACATGTACGTTGTTGAAAACAATTTGATTCATGAAGAACTGAACTATGATGTGAATATTCTACTGGCAGAGGCAGAAGATTTAAAAAAGGGATTAAACACAAAAACAGGATTGGCATTTAATGAGATTTTGAAATCAGTTGAAGAAAACGATGGTCGTCTTTTTTTTGTGTATGGAAGTGGTGGAACAGGTAAGACATACCTCTGGAGAACCCTTATTTCGTCCCTCCGGTCACAAGGTAAAATTGTTCTAGCAGTTGCTTCTTCGGGAATAGCGTCCCTGCTACTACCAGGTGGTCGTACAGCACATTCCAGATTCAAGATTCCATTGAAGCTGAATGATACAGCGTGCTGCAATATATTTAAGAAAACAGAACTAGCTGAGTTATTGTGCAAAGTAGATTTGATTATATGGGACGAAGCACCAATGATACACAGAAATGCACTTGAAGCAGTCCAAAGGGCTCTTGCTGATTTGATGATGGAAGCGAATAATGGTAAGTTATTATTTGGAAAAAAACATTGGTGCTAGGGGGTGATTTCCTAAATTCTACCTCGTTATCAAGAAGGAACAAGAGAAGATGTAGTAAATGCTTCCATAAGCAGATCAAGATTATGGAAACACTTCACGATTTTTCATCTTACAGAGAATATGAGATCGACCACCGGAGATACATCCCCGGACAAAAAGGAAGAAATAGAGGAGTTTGCAAAATGGATTCTTGATGTTGGAGATGGTGGTAATACGACAACAGTCAGCTTGGGTGATTCCGAAGACAAGGATTGGATACACATACCATCCGATATACGGATTGACTGTAGAGAGAATCACATTCAGACAATAGTGGACACAATGTATCCAGACTTTATGAACAAAAGATTGGATAAAAAGTATCTTGCTGAACGGAGTATACTTGCGCCAACAAATGAATGTGTTCATAAAATAAATTCACATATCTTATCATCTGTACCAGGTAAGGAATCTGTCTGTTTATTATGTCATATGATATTATTAAACATGTAATTACATTTACATTTTGGTTTCAGATATTGTAGCAATTTTTGAACATCTGTATTATGTATGCCAGGGGAAGAGCATACATACTTAAGTGCAGACTCAATAGGACCAGAATCGTCGGAATACCACTCGAGTGTTGTTTTCTACGACAAAGAATTCCTCAACAAACATGAAGAATCTGGAATGGCAAGTCACAAGTTAACTCTAAAACCTGGAGTGCCAATTATGCTTCTACGGAATCTTAGCAATGCGGATGGACTATGCAATGGAACAAGGTTAATTGTGACACAATTAGGAGAAAAGGTGATTGAAGCTACAATACTCACTGGTCCAAGTACTGGAAATACAGTTTTCATACCACGGATAGTTATGACTACGCCTGAGTCAAGTTTGCCATTTATTCTTCATAGAAGGCAATTTCCAGTAAGAATTTGCTATGCCATGACAATAAATAAAAGTCAGGGACAAAGCCTACCAAATGTGGGGGTTTTCTTGGAAGAACCTGTTTTCTCGCATGGCCAGCTTTATGTGGCCATTTCAAGAACCACTAGGAGACAGGGTTTAAAAATATTGATCAAGAAAAATGGGGACGAACCAGACGGGTACACAAAAAATATTGTGTATGGAGAGATATTTCAAAATCTCCAAAATTAGTTACTTTATCTGTTTTAACGAAATTATTCAACCATATGTTAAAACGTTTTCTAGAATTTCATATCTATTATCAAAAAAAAATGCCAATCTAATATGCTACAGATTTGTAACCATGACAGACAAATCTAGATTGATTATTCTAGACAAAAATCTAGATTATAAGCTTCACATTTATTCAATTCTACAGGTTTATAATAAAATAAAAAATAATTATACAATCTAAAATTGTAATGGATACCTGATTATCAACTAAAGAATGGATCCAATTCTTAATTCCAAGATTTCTCATATCCAGCAACGATTCCATTAATCGATTAATCTAAACCCCCAAACTGAAATCCTGTCGACAATTCCAAGATTTCTCAATAGAAATAGCAATAAATTCAATCGAAAGGGGGCGGTGATCCAAGTAGAGAATTTACAATAACATTTTAAAGAAATTAGCAGTCATACATTATAACGAAATTAGGTTTTAAATTTATACAACTGCTCTAGAATTTAAAAAAAAATCTAAAACATTTATAAGGTCTACCTGATTATACAAAAGAGTGCATATTATTTCTTCATTCGTGATCCCGTCCCGTCGATGATTCGATTTGTTCACTCAATTTTCATTTTCAGAAATGTGCTGTCGATAGATTCAGATCCCGTCCTGTCGACAGATTTAGTTGTTCGCTCAATTTTCATTTTCAGAAATGAAAGAGGGCGTATTTACACATTGAAATAGGAACTTGAGAACGGGCTTATTCTATCGAAATAGAAACCAGTATCCATTTCCCGGTGCTTATTCCATATACCCATTTCCAATCGATTTTTTTTAAAAAAAAACTCATCCATAAGCCCATTACCAACCCGTATATAATTTAAAAAAAAAAAACTCATATATGAGCCCATTTACACCAAATATTACCGGAAATCTTGCCGATCACATTAAGGTCAGTGGATACAAATCTTGCCTACCACGTTAGGGTTAGGCCAAAGACAAATATTATATATTATATAAAGAGAAAACATAAAACCACATTAGGGTTGTAACCACATTCACAAGTTCCTCAAAACCAAGCCTACACATGCCGATAAATCAGAAAATTCGAGAATATGTTGATGAGGAGATACACAGAAGGAATGCTGTTGATAATGAGATTCAAATAAGGAATGGTGCTTACGGCAAAATGGATTTGCTCATATCAACTGAGGATGAATTGCTGAATATGGTAACTGCCATCTCATATGTGAATTGGTTGGAGAACAAATTCAAAAACAAATATTTAGCTCAGACAAGCATCTTGGCCTTTGATCCTGAGAAAGTCATGAATATAAATACAAATATGGTGTCGTTATTTCAGGGGCAAGAAAATGTATATCTGAGCACGGATTACATATCACTTGCTTCTGAAAATTACAGTGCCAGTATAGAATTGTATCCTCAAGTATTGCTGAATCAACTGGAGTATACACATATGCCAAGTCATAGGCTGCAACTGAAGGTTGGAGTACCGATTATTCTTCTCAAAAAAATAAACAGGAGAGAAGGAGTTGTTGAAGGTACACGTTTGGTTATAAAACAATTAGGGCCAGAGGAAATTATAGCAGAAGTCCTCACCGGTTCTGGTGCTGGTAACTTGACAATAATACGACGAAAGCCAATGATATTGGACGACACACTGCAGATTATCAGGTATCAATTTCCTGTGAAAGTATGCTTCGCAATGACAATCGACATGGGCGGGGACCAAAACTGCGAACGCCGGGTTTTACTTAAATACTGGATCTTATAGTCACCATCCAAAGTACATTGGTATTTCGACAAAGGAGGCAATATACGGGAGTTCACAGTTGGAGATTACAATTATAAAAAAACACGATACAGCAAATCACTATACGAAATCAACTGTATACAAGCAAAACCATGAAAATTCGCGGTTCATAGATGATACTATCGACCAGACCATGGTTCATGCAAAGACAATGGTTAGCGAACCAGAGGACAAATAAGATTTTATATTTTAGACAACACTTAGTTTTTTTTTTAGTTTGTTTTTTTTTTTCCAAAGCCTTTTGAGGTCAAATCTTCAAGTTTAATTTTTCGTTGAATCATTTTATATCCTATTACAAGTGTTAAACCCTAAATTCTAATAACATTTCTTGCTGATAAAAATAAATGACGGCAAACTAGGGTCAAATACCATGCACAACAGCGACAAGAACTTTAAGTTATTTACACACTTAAAGTTTCAAATGCACAACCGAATGCACAAAAATAAATGCATAAGTTCAAACAAAAAATGGTATTTTGTTAATATGCCAAACATTTACAGAATTTAACCACATCCGTCAATTTCATGGACGTACGAATCTAACTAAATTAGTTAAATGAATCAATTTCATGGACGTACGAATCTAACTAAATTAGTTAAATGAATCTATACGAAGCAGAATATAGTTATACTATAATTTAACAGATTTTGTGACCATAATTATCCAATCTAGAGAAAAAATCTAGATCGAAATCTAAAAGATTGTGTCTTGGATAAAAAGAAAAAACCTAATCTCAAAGCTATATAAACTGGAGACTATGAGAAGGAGTTTCAGAGGAAAAAAAATGCGAAGAGAAGGAAAAATGTCAAAGCTAATCAATCTTGGAAAAAAAAACATACTTCAAGCATCTAGGCTTCTGGAGAAGAAAAACTCGAGAACAAAAAAAACGTAAGTTCATCAGATATTTATTTATTTTATATGTATAAGTAAATATGTCACAGACTGATGTTTTTTGTTTTCTAAGCAGCGTTACGCGATGAACTGCAAAGCTACGATCAAGGGCATCAAGAAATCATCAGAGTGGTATTATTCGGCTTGCCCTAAATGCAAAGGAAGACACGCAATAGTGGACAACACATGGTGGTGCTACTCCTGCGACGAGGAAGTCACGTCCCCAGAGACCAGGTAAGTAAATAATATAATATGACTTAGGATACACTGAAAAAAACTTTGTATGGTTTGGAAATTTAAAAAACAAAACAAAATATACTTGCAGGTTGTTATTAAAGCTTAGGGTGAAAGACGAAAGTGATAAAGCAATATTTGTGGTGCATGGAGAGACAGCAGAAGAACTAACTGCTATCCAGCTCAATGACATCAAAGGATGCATACACCAAAACAATAAAGAAAAACAGCGCGACTTAAGGCGCGAAATAGCTGAGAAGATTAAAGGATACGAATGTATCTTTAATCTTGAGGTGACTAAGCTAACATGGGGAGCTAAATGTTTTGGTGTGAAAAAAATTATCAAGGTGAATACCCCAAACCCTGCATCATATCAGGGTTTGATATCTATTACATGTATAAAACTCAGCCATCATAATTTGGTTCTATCTGATAATTGTACAACTCAGCCATCTTATCAGATACTAATGATAAGATATTAATTTCTTTGTATTTACAGGTTACTCTTCCTGAGATAACAAAGCAAAGACAAGACTTAACTGATAGTGACTCCAATGAAAGCTCTACCGACTCCGATGTAATCTCTCCGAAGACACCTGCCAAGAAAAAATGTCGCAGGAAGCTAATCCTGATTTCTGATAGTGAATCGGAAGAAACCAAAAATCCTGGAGTAGTGATCATATCAGACGATGATAATTAAGAATTTATTTTTATCATTTTAAGTATTGTTTTCTTTTTTTAGCATTCTGAGTTTGCTACCAGAATTATCAAATCACGGAATCACGGAATTAGCATTCTTTTTTTAGCATTCTGAGTTTTCTTTTTTTAGCATTCTCGCGAATATATAAGGAATGTGACCTAAGTTTGTTCACCAGACCGATTTGATATCACCGATTTGATATCACCTAACTACTCACACAAACAAACACATCTGTATTGAAAAAAAACAGATAATCTCTAACTGAATATATTTCATAGAATGACTAAAACAAAAACCTAAGGATCAAAATTCAGACTTTTACTTATACAATGAATAAGTGGACATCCCAGGTGAAACAACAATGATGCGTTTACTTGCAGAGCTTGCACACTAAATGTCGGCATCAGGTTGTGTATGCAGTCTTCGGTGCATTGTGATTCTTCCTCACATGACACCTTTTTACGTCTTTAGATACACTATCGACTATGATTCTTTTTCCTTTCACATTTTATTAACTCCAGTTCACATTTTATTAACTCCTGAACATACCAATTTTGTTGCGGGAGTCCAAAAGAGAGGTCAACTATTGAGGTTGCATCAGTAGGCGGTCTATGATTGTGACGCTTACCTTATACAAAACTGCAAGCCTTGGTGAGTTGCCTGACCGAGCACAATTGATGCACCTGGTGACTTGCCTGAACGAGCACAGTTCATGCAAACCTATAGAAAAACAAATCTACTGACAATATACGAATCTAACTATTTTAGTTACATTCATCCTAAGCAAGCCAAAATGGATTTTGTTTAACAAACATAGATTAATTTCCAAAAAACTAAACCAAATCCTATACATTATAAATAAATTAGTTAAATAATCCATGATATTTAAGAAACGTGCAAGTTTGGAAACATATTACTAAATTTAGATAAATACAAATCTAGATGATACAATAAAAATCTACGTATTTTAGTTAAAGAAATCTAAATTAGTTGGATTAATCACCAAGAAAACTAGAAGAAATAAAACCCTAATTCCATATACGTATATATACGTTAGTCCATAATACATCACCAAAATACATAAAAACTAAAACTTCCTTGAACTCTTTATACAAAGAAGAATGGCAAGAGGCAAGGGATTCTTGTTCACATGAGATAACCAAAGGTATGATATCACTATCACTATTTCATTCGATTTCTTATACACAACCAAAAAAAAATAACAAAAAAAAAATATACAGAGGTACCTGATGAAACAAGTGAGACAAACAATGGATTCTTGTTCGGAGAAAACCCGTGGTATGATATATTAATCGTATTTAATCTTATTTTTTCATGATTTTCATATTAATTGAAAATATATACAGAGATGACAAGCAAGGGATCGGGTTCCGGAAGAGCAATGGTGGAAGACGATATGACAATGGTCATCGAATCAGATGGCGAGGAAACAAGTAAATCAAAGTTCATGCCCACAACTCCAAAGTCAAAAAACTAAAAAACAAACAAGTGAGTTCAATTAATATGCATATTAATCTTCCACCCATATATATTACTAATGGATTAACAATATACATGTGTTTATGAAGGAGAGGCCGATTCAGATGAAGATACAAACTCAAATAGCTTAATGACTGCAAAAAAAGTAAGCCTAAATATTTTTTTTATTTTATTTTTACCTACTAACTGAACCCAAAAGTAATAAAAATTGACAAATATCATTTCATTATACAGGAAAATTAACTAGGAAGACTGACTCAGATCTTCCAGATTTATGTCACCTAGCTACGGCCAAATTAAAATGTCCGAAACCTTAGGATTATGCGGGCATGGGAGGAAAAGAATCTGAAAACAGGAAAGCTTTACAACTACTCTATGATTTTAATGGATCGGAATGTAAGTATTCGAATTTCTGATTTGATAATTGAAAACAGGAAAGCTTTACAGCTACTCTACTCTAATTTCAAATTTTTCAAATAACAGGGTGACCAAATCCTCTGCGAGCTAAAACCAGAACACTATTCAGTGCACGGTGACAAACTAAGAGAACAAAACGTGATATCGCTGAAGTTCTTCTCCATCCTTGAATCGAGAAAGGGTTACCTACTCTGCGTTCAAACTTACGAATGAATTTCACCACCTATACAAGTGTCAAAGTAAAAAACGAAGATAATGAAAACATGCCAACATACAGGTTCTTTTTCACTGAGCTAGAACAACTACAGGAAAGAAGTGGCGATACAATATACACTATAGGTACTAGCACAGTTCAATATACATACCAATATGTTCTATTATATTTCAATTCAAATAACTATGCACAGTTCATAAAATAAATATTTAGAAAATTAATTGCATATGATTTTGCAGACGTCATTGGAAATTTGGTACTAGCAAAATCACCTGAAATAATTAGGAAGAGAAACGATGAAGATGGCGTAAAAACAGATGTAACCCTAGAGAATGAAAGGGGCACACAGTGACAATAAGTCTTTGGGAGACACCTAAACCCCATCCAAAAAATCAAGGAAGGCGATAATGTCGTTCTAATAGTAATCGGACCGACAAAGGATACATTTGCAGTAATCAAAACACTTATTAACTCCATGAAATGCATCCACAAAATATTCCCGTTTTCATATTCCTATACTAACATAAAGAATGAATCAGATAATTGCTTTTGAAGATATCAAAGTCTACCACAAAGATATGTGGATCTTAATATACCGCAAGTTCAAGAATTTAGGTCAAAGTAAGTATTATTAGTTCTTGGTGTCCAATTAATACATGTTCATGACTAAAGGGGTTATTGTTCATCCAAATATTAACCTACATATTAACAAAGTTTCCAAATTCCACTAAAGGGGTTATTGTTTATGGCAACGAAAAAGAAAAGCGGCGGGAGGTTCAATGGAGGAATTACTTTTCTAAACAGTAATCACCGTGATAGAAGGGCTTGAATCTGCTAAAAATACAAATAATGAGGTAACATTTATATAGAATTTCAGGATAACCAATAATTACTTGGCCAATAATGGATGACCAAATTGATAACCAATTATGACAGGGTACCATATTCACATTCAAAGCAACCATAACTGGTATTCGAGAAAGATCTACATGGTACTACATGGCATGTCCAAAATGCAACAGAACACACACCATACTTAAAGGATTTCCATGGTGCAACGGCTACCAAAAAAAAGTACGAAATCCTGTTCCGCGTTACAAGTTGGAGCTCAAAGTGACAGACAAAACCACAACAATTTGTGATAATTGTATCTCGGAACAATTTCTTGAACCACTCCTCAACAATGTGAGAATAACAAAGCTCATGGAGATCAAAGACTATAAATATAGAGGTATTCTCCATTGTCCACTATATACTTAGATAACAATATAAAAGGAATATATCTAACAAAATTACTTGGATATCAGGAAAATTTAGCAGAAAATGTACCTGAAATTTGGGATGCAATGGGATTGTCTTTCATATTCGAAGTGCAACTTAATGCAAAATCATTTGGCTACAATAGTTTCTCTGTAAGAAAACTTTACCCAATAAATTTTCAATTGGAAGCCAAATTCAGAATAGGCAACATTCAACAGGTAAAAAACAGAATTTAATAATATTTTATTATATTGTAAGCGGATATAAAGTAAAAATAAATATGGAATGAAAGATATTTGTTAATTACAGGTATCAGCAAACAATGTAACTGCAGAAACAGATGAAGGTGAAAATATGGAAGAAATTATGGCATTGGCGGACTTAGCAGCAAAGGGATCACCGAATACAAATGGAGCAGAGGCTGCCCAACATGGAGATGATGAGAACTTGGAAGATGAGGCAGCATTGGCAGAAATACAAGCTGCAGATAAAGAAAATGGCCCATGAGATCCTCTTAGATTTCCTTAGATCCTCTTACTTATGGTTTTGGTATATTTAAGATACAATGTTCTTACGATTTGGGATTCTTTTTTTTGGTTTTGGTATATTTAAGATACAATCTTCTTATGATATTGGTATATTTAGGAAATGTATGTTTCCACCGCCGCCCGGTGCGTAGCACGGGCCAAAAATCTAGTACACAAATAAAAATGAAATCTTTGTGAAAAATTCAGTCTATTCGTTTATCGATTACACCATGTTTGCTATTCGTCTCTTGCAGAAAGCAAAGAATCATCATCATCATATCAATAATCAGGTAATCAAACCCATAATCAGAATTCAATCTTTATTTCAATTGGGACGGGAATCGGTCGCTTTCCGTTTCAACAAATTTCTGATTTTTCAGCTGAATAATTGTTATTTTAGGTCTATTTTTTCTTTTTGATCTAAAAAAAATGACAAAGTAAATGTATATGAATTGCTCTCTATTAGATTCAAATTCTTGTTTGATCATTTTTTTAAACCTAATATTCATTTATGTTAAATTGAAGCAGCAAAATGTACAAGGAAGTGTGGCACCAGCAGATTTGGATCCTCACATTGCTCATCATTATGGTATCCCGTCAACTGCCTCGATACTTGCTTTCGACCCCATTCAACGTCTAATGGCAATTGGGACACTGTGAGTTCCTTCTTCTTCTTCTTCATATTTTATGTTGTTGCCTCTAGTAAGCTAACTTAATTATACAATGAAGTCATACATAGGTCATACCTTAGTGAAATTTGGATGAAGCTTGGATCTTGTTTGTTATCTGCAAATTAAATGACAACCCTTAGCCTGGTTGATTGACTTTGTGAAGTTTCTTTGAACTGAAAAATAGGATGTGAGAAGTTTATCTAGTTTGAAGCCTAATGTAAGAAGAAAATACTACTGGGGAAGAAATTTTAGTCTAAAAGTAACATTTTATATACGATCACGACCTAAGATGCAGAGAAACATTGTTGCGTAATTGCGTTACTTATGCCACATTGCACTGCATTTTTCGTGTTAGTTATTTCAGTCTTTTCTTTTCGTATTCTCTTTCTTTATTTGATACATAATTATGTGGATAACTGCAGGGATGGAAGGATAAAAGTGGTCGGCGGTGACAACGTGGAAGGCCTTCTCATATCTCCAAAGCAGTTGCCCTACAAAAATTTGGAGGTTTGTAAGATTATGCATTCTATGATCTTTGCCTTTCGTTTGGTTTAATTGTTTGTCTAGATGTTATCATGTCAACTTTATACGAGTCTATTTGTTGGAATGTCCAAGTGCATTTGGTACTCTCGATGCAGTCGGCTACTCAGCTAAGAAGCATATACTTATGTGATCTGCACCCCTGTTTTCTGATGTATCTCATGTGAGTGTGTGGATCTTGAGCTAAAGAAGCTTTGGTGATTCATCTGAAGTATGTCTGTTATACATTGTCACTTAGATTGACCCTTAGATGGCTCCAACTATCCGAAAATATTGCTGGTGTATCTGCTGCATTTTCTTCATAACCTAGAAAGATGTAGAGCTCCTCCAGATCTGCAAAGTTACAATCCAATTTTGTAAAGCCTGAGTTACGGTTGCTTGGTGGCAGACAAGAAGCCTCTGATTATTTATTTTTTGCTTTTCCAGATGAATTACTGAAAATATATTCTTTAGTGCGCAAAAGTTTTGCAGTATTAATTAAACACAAGACATAGCAATCCATATGGATAAAGGTGTAACATGGCAAACATCAGATGAAATTGATATGCAATTGTTCAATTGATGCTGCATCATACACCTGATTATTTGAAAACAAGAGAGAACTTAGTTAGAGCTTATATTATTTCAGGCTTTAAACAATGATGCCCACTTTTCAGTCAGTAAAGTTGTCATTGTAACTAAATCATTGATTTTCGCAGTTCCTACACAACCAGGGTTTTCTAGTGAGCGTCTCAAACGAAAATGATATTCAGGTATTGTTGCTTCAAATTTTTATACACTTTCTTATTTCCGCATCTCTATGAATCATTGTTTCTAAACATAAGCTTTTCTTTGCATATGGATCTAGTTGTCTTTATGTAATTACCCCTTTGCATACCGTCACTGCTTATCTCAACACTAGTTTGGGTTTCCTAAAGTCTGACTTCTAAAATTGAATACAAGAGTTGACGTGCATTCTAGGCACATGTGACATATTGCTGTATGTCTGATTCTTTTATCACATTTGCATTTGTATTCATCAAGAGCGAAGGATGTTTCCTTGTTTCGACTTGCTATTCGCCAAACCATTTCTAAACGTGTCCATCCTGAGGAATGCTATAATTTTAAAATGGCTGCAAACCCATTTAATAGGTTTTCTCTCTTTTCGTGATCATCTACCTCAAATTTCACAGGTTTGGGATCTGGAACACAGGCAGATAGCTAGCTCTTTAAAGTGGGAATGCAACATAACTGCTTTCTCTGTGATACCAGGCACCCACTTCATGTACTGCCTTGCTGTCCTCGGAGTGTGTTGTGCGTTTAACACATCAAATACATGTCTCATGACATTGTTGCTCTGATATTTTGTATAGGTACATTGGAGATGAATATGGGATGGTGTCTGTCTTGAAGTACGATGCTGAAGAAGTAGCAATTTTGCAGTTGCCATATCATATTCCAGCAAATTCTTTAGCTGGTACGTGGATGGTGTTATATGCTTAAGCATATATAAGTTAAATCACTTCTTTCTCCTTTTATTCTTTCAGATTAGCTTCCATATCTGTTACTCTTCAAATATTTCTAATATCGTAATTTATGCTATTTTACAGATGCAGCTGGAGTTTCATTACCCGATCATATATCTGTTGTTGGAGTTCTCCCTCAACCCTGCACTTCTGGGAATAGGCAAGATATACTGAATGTGATTTAAGTTTCTAGATAATTGGTTTACTTATTCGTATTATTATGGGATTACAAACTAGGTTGTAAGGTAGTTCTGTAAGAACACAACATGCCGTACCTCCATCTGTTGATATCTAGAAAAAAATATCTGGCTTTTTAAATAGGTAATTTTGTTGCATGGTTATAATCAAAAGAGCTTGACATATCAAATTCCTTTATATCTTTGGTTGGTGGAATTTTAAAAATATGATCACCATATAATACTTTTGGTCTTACCTTTTGAATGCGCAATGGGATGTATGGTTGTTTTGGGCATAGTCTGAGGGTCAAAGTGAAATTTTGCTAGCACAATGCTTCAGATTTCACCATACCTTTGCATTCTAACAGCTATGGTACTTCTGCAGACTGATGATAGCATATGAAAATGGGTTGATCGTCCTCTGGGATGTTTCTGAAAGTCGAGTTGTCCTTTTTAGAGGCCACAAAGATCTCCAATTGAAGGATGATCAGGTGGTTGATGAAAATACATCTGAGTTAGAGCAAGAGGAGAAAGAAATAAGCTCTCTATGTTGGGCATCTCTTGATGGATCCATTCTTGCTGTTGGATATGTTGATGGTGATATTTTTCTATGGAACATGTTTAGTGCGTCCTCTATCAAAGGTCCGCAAGCTGGGGGATCATCTAATGATGCTGTTAAGCTACAATTATCTTCTGGGAAAAGAAAGATTCCGGTCATTGTCTTACATTGGTCCGCAAATAGTAGATCGAACAATGAGCGTGGAGGGCACTTATTTATCTATGGAGGTGATGACATAGGATCTGAAGAAGTCCTTACTGTACGTTTCAGCTCTGGTTCTGGTTTCCGCTCCTTAATCACTTACATATTATTTCGTCATATGTGCTAGTATTAGTTAGTACTTGGTAGCATAAGAAAAATATTGTAATGCTTCCAACAAATATGAACGCCATAACAGGGCACTGATGCTTCTTTGATAATCTTCACACAGGTCCTATGAGCTGTGCTAACTCTTTTATGTTGCTGTTACAGGCCTTGAGTCTTGAATGTTCCTCCTGTAAAGAAGCTATACGATGCGTAAACCGCGTGGATCTCTCTCTTAATGGATCCTTTGCGGATATGATTTTAGTTCAAAATGCCGGGCAACAGAGAATAATACAACTGGCGTGTCCCTCTTTTTACTGACTAACCCTGGTCAATTGCACGTGTATGATGATGCTATGCTGGCCTCACTTTTATCTCAGCAAGAAAAAAGTCCTTCTGTCCGCCCAATACCGTTTCCTGTGGTGGTACCTATGGCTGAACCACACATGACAGTGGCTAAGCTATGTTCAGTACCCATGGAAGGACATTCATCAAAGGCTCTCCTAGAGGTGGGTTGGTACTAGGTTACTCCCTTTGTTTGTTAACCCTTAAAGGTGTACTATGGGTCCTTTATCTATTAACCCTTAATAGTGTACTATGGCCATTTCTTATATATGAGAAAAGAAGCAAGGTAATCTATTTCAGTGGTCATGGTCAATTAATTTAAAGATTTTCCGATGAGGCTTAAGGCTTTTTATTTCTTTACGTTCATTGATATACATGTTGCTTTTCTTCCTAGCAGGCATCCTTAAATCTAAAAGCTACACTATCTGCGGGTACAAAGTGGCCTTTGACCGGTGGAATTTCCAAAAAACTGCCCTTCTCTGAAGATGATGGTGTGGAGAAAGTATACATTGCAGGCTATAAAGACGGATCTATTCAATTATGGAATGCAACATATTCAGTCCTCTCACCTAGTGCTGCCTTAGAAGGCGAGGTTAGATTAGCAGCACAGATGATCCAGAACTTCCGTTTATTTACTACTAGCACAGGGTGTTCGTCTTTGTACTTCGATAATGCTAATTAGCAAAGTTATGTTTAGTACTTGGTATATGGAAATGGTATCTTACTGCTGTATTCCGCAGGTACAAAAGATTGAAGTGTCTGTAGCCAGTGCCCCTGTATCAGCATTGGATTTTTGCTTCCTCAGTACAAGTTTGGCGTTGGCAGTGAAAGCGGTCTGGTATGGTTATTTAGGTTTTTCTTTTTCAGGCTTAAATGAGCTTATGACACTATTCTAATTATCTTTTCTTCTGTAGGTTCGTATATATAGACTTGGTAATTCTGAAGAGACAAGTTTTCATTTCGTGTCAGAAAATAATCAAGAAGGTGATTTAATAGATTTATGTGACTTTGTTTCTTTTGTAGTTTGTTGTACTTGTATGCATCCTGTCTATCAACAGGTATAAAACTATGTTCACGTTTGCAACTTTGTCTCCAGTTCACAGTTTGCATCAAGCGAAAGGACTTCAATGTATAGCTGCCTTTTGCATCCTAAATTCTCCAATTCGAACCCTACAGTATGCAGATTCTGGAGCCAAACTTGCCGTAGGGTTTGAATGTGGTCAGGTTAGTACTACAAGTTTCTAACTACTTTACTTATTATTTGTAGTGTGTGTGTGTTAATTGGTTATTTTCTTATGAGGTTTGTCTTTGCTGCTTTCTTTTCCAGGTTGCAATGTTTGATATGAGTTCATTATCAGTTTTATATCTTAAAGAGTGTGTATCAGGCTCAAGTTCCCCAGTTATTTCAACAGATGTTCTGGCATGTACAGACATTTGTAGCTTGTTACACAGTTCGAAGCAAAAGGTTCCTAAAAGCCCAAAGGGCGCTGCTGGTGTAGAACAGATAGAAAATAAGGACCCTCTTGATGGACAAGTTTTTATTTTGACAAGAGATTCACACGTATTAGTTCTTGACAGTGTTACTGGTAACACAATTAGCTCTTGGGGGACACAACAAAAGAAGGGTTCAACTGCAATTTCCATGTATATAATAGGCAAGTTCAATTTTTTTGTTTTTTTGAGTAATCAAAAGATTTTTCTTTATGTATTTGATTTCTTCATTTGGTTTCTCTTTTTTCCTTCCCTTTCAGTAGGATTAGTATTACGAGTTTGTGTTGACCGAAGGCTGCTGTCAAAGCCATCATCATTTTAATGTTCTTTTAGTATTTTCTGAGTGCTGTCAGTCCACTTCAGATAACAGCTCTTTGGCTTCAGAAGCATCCACCACGGAGCACTCAGAGCCGCTATCCAAGAATAGTGCTACTCAAAGTGAGCAGCTGTCCGAGGATAGTAATACCCTTGTTGGAGTTAACCCACAAATTGAGATTCGGAGCTCTAGGGAAAGCAGAAGTTCTGGGAAGAGGTCATTGGATTCACTTGTAGTACTTTGTTGCGAGGATGCATTGCATGTATACTCTTTAAAATCCGTGATACAGGTAGTTCTTTTATTTATTTTATTTTATTTTATTTTATTTATTTTATTTACTTGTAGTTCTTTTATTTTATTTATTTTATTCTTTTTTCCTTTTTTGCCTTTTTTGTTTGTTTGTTTGTTTGTTTGTTGTTTTCTTTTGCAAACTTATGTGACCTACTTTTTACTTTAGGGGGATAATAACTCCATCCGCAAAGTGAGTCTTTCGAAACCCTGTTGTTGGACAACAACTTTCAAAACGACAAATGAGAAAGCTTCTGGGATAATTTTACTCTATCAGACTGGAATGATTGAAATAAGGTAAGTGTTAACTTTATAGTTGTTTATTTTGAAATCCCTTTTCGTTTTTCATCTTTTGGCTGAAGATCAACATTCCAAAGTGATGATTTTGTTTTCTTCTAAAGAATTTTTCAAATTGGGATGACCTTAACAATGATTAAGTGCTTTGGTGATAAAGATGTACACATGGTTCTCTGTGCAAAGACTTTTTTGGCTATGGGAATTTATTTGACTAATTGAATGGTCTATACTGGTGCTATCTCTTTGGTTAGGTCCTTTCCGGATTTAAAAGTCGTGGGAGAAAGCTCATTAATGTCAATTCTTAGGTGGAGCTTCAAAACTAACATGGAAAAAACCGTATGTTCTTCTGATAGGGGACAGATAGCAGTGGTAAATATCATCCTTGCTTTCTGTTACGGAACACATAATAACGGGTTTCTTTTTATACTGGCATATAATGGTTTCATCTTTTATAGTTCTTCCACATTATTTATACTTCTTATCTTTCCTTGTGGCACTCTTTAAAATGGTGTACCTTGATTGTTTAAAAGATCATGATTAGCAGTTATAAGTAATTTGCTGTCCAGGAGTTTCCATTTTCTTTGTCGGTGTCCTTCAAATGCTAGAAGATGTTTTAACCTCATATTCTTTGGTGGAAATTACAGCCAGAACAGTACTTAAACTACACATGCTTGAATTATGTGCATAAAGTAATTCTGATGAATAAATTCTTCAGTGTTCACTCTTTTTGTCCCGGAAGTTCATATGTGGTTTTACTGGTCAAATTTGGATCTAAGTAATAATTTTGATAAGTTCTGTAGGCAAATGGGTCGGAGTTGGCTTTCATCTCCTTTTTGGCCTCTGAAAGTGACTCCAGGTAACTATCGTCTGTATTGTTTAGCCACCATGTGTATATGCATCCTCGAGCAAATTTATAACTTTTTTAATGGATTCCATAGGATTTCGGATTCTTTACCTTGTCTTCATGACAAAGTTCTCGCTGCTGCTGCTGACGCCGCTATCAGGTTCTCCTCAAGTCAGAAGAAAAAACAGGTTCAAGGATTTCCTATATTTTCATTGGTATCCTTTGTTTCGCGTAGTAATTTAATCGAGTATGTTTTCCTGTTACAGGGCAGCCCCGGAATTCTTGGTATCATTAAGGGTTTTAAAGGGGAGAAGGGACAAGCAATGGATTCTGCTACCAGCCCATCATCTGATTTTCGTCTACATTTAGAAAGCATATTTTCAAGCGTCCCATTTTCATATGCAGCTCTAGATATTCCAGATTTTGAAGATATAGAGGAGCTTAATATAGGTACCAAATATTTCTCTTGTTTCCATCCTTTCTGTTTTCCTTCATTCTCTTAGACATTTTTCTCTGTTTCCGTGTAGATGATATAGAAATTGACGAGCCAGTACCTGTTGCTTCTACATCATCTTATAAAAGCAAAAACGACAAAGGAGGTACTTCAGATATCTTGAATTTCGTTCTTGTGTTTCTACTATTTTTTATGAGCAAGATCTGATTAGATAATGCATATGCATGTGATGATTCTTTACTATAGGTAAGGATAAAGATAGAGAAAAGTTGTTCGATGGTGCGCCGCCTGAGAAGCCAAAACTAAGGACGCCAGCAGAAATCATGATTAAATATAAATATGCTGGGGTAATTTCACAAGTCCAGATACTTTAGATTGTTGGTTATTTTTTGGATACTGTGTTCTAACCTGGTAACTTTTCCAGGATGCTTCTGCTGCAGCAGCAGAGGCAAAAGACAAGCTCTTGGAACGCCAGGAAAAACTTGAGGTAGGGTATTGCTTTGCTGGTAAACTATCATTTTCTTTGAGCTCTTGTTGAATACTTGGAGTTTAGATAGATCTCGACAGAATACCTGACAGTATCTTCACATTTTTTGCTTATAAATCTTCTTTAATATAAAATATTATGTTTGTGATCTAATTGTTTCATTTAGATCCATTTGACTAGCAACCATAGTTTTTTGTTTTCTAAAAGCACACTACAGTATAATTACCTAGGGCCATTATTAGGATGTAATCATATACTTCGTTGAAGTTGTTTAATCACTTCAAACAAACTCCAAATAAGCTTCTTTTTGTTATCCTTTTGAATTCCAGAGAATCCGTAGAAACACTGAAGAACTAAGTAATGGAGCTGAGAACTTTGCATCAATGGCTAATGAACTTGTCAAGACAATGGAAGGCCGTCGTAAATGGTGGAATATATAACAAAAACATGGCATCATCTGAGGTTGTTCATCCATTTGGTGTGAGCCAAGCAAATTTCTGCTGTGATGTCCTAGAAAGCGTCTGGCAGGTTTGTCACAGTAGCTACCAACCTAGGTATATTTGCCATAGAATGTTGAGCTGGGATTTTACGTACATCAAGATTCAGCAGTAATTGTAAATTAGGTCACCAATTCGCTCAAAAATTGAGAGATGCTTTCTCAATCTGGTACTGTTCCATTCCGTCAAAACCAGATAGATGATTTCCCTCACAAAAGAAATGGGATCATAGTTGTAAACTGACATCGTACCAAGTCATAGAGAAGTGCGTGCAGGTCTGCCTTTGTATATATGTTTGTTGGGAGTTCCAGTTGTGCATGTCACTCTGATGTTGTTTGTTTGAATTTTTTTTGTGTAACCTGAACACAGTGATCTTATAAGGCTCTGTAAGCCATTCAGAATCTCAGATCTAGTTTGCAAATGTATTACTATCGCTAGAGCAGTTCTCTGGACCCCCAGTTAAATTCTTTCTTTTTTTCCTTTGGGTTCTTTTTTCTCCCAACCTCATGGTTTGTTAATTGTGCACGCTTACATACAATCCCTGTCACAGCTTCACAGGACTGTTGGCAGCTTTTTTTTGGTTGAGCCAATTTGCTGATGAGTTTGTTGATCTCTTTTCCAAACTCAATTGTCCTACCAAAAACTTTTAAGAGAAAGGCCACCATTGAATGTTCACAACGCTGATTTTGATGAACTCTGTGGTCCTTGAACAGTTGAACCAACTTATGCGAATCTTATTTATGCGAATCTTATTTATGCTAGCTTTCTAAGTCATGAAAAGGGTCAATGGTGGGTCTAGCTTATTTATGTCCTCCTATACTTTGTACTATTTCTCGACCCATAAGACAAAGAGAAGAAGGGAAATTTTTAGGGAGAGAGTCCTCCTGCAGCTACTTGGAGTTTGCTAATGTCGTTGAAAGTTCGCTTGTGTAGGGTAAAGATGTCTTCAGAGGGAAATTGATGTAGCACAAATATGAAATGTCTATCGACTACTAAATGAAAGTCGAGCAATGTTCCCTGAGAGCATCCACAGTCGTGGAGTATAACCAAATTTTTTGTAAAAAGCAGTATTTGATGGAGATTTTGTTAAAGACCAAAAAGACCTGGACTATAACCAAAACCCACCATATTTAGTCTTTTATCTGGTCTTTAATGCACAGAATTGAAGTTGCGCTTTGACAGTAACTCAAAGTTGCATACCCCAACAATTAAAAAAAAAAAAAAAAATGAAAGTAACTCAAAGTCATGCCCCAACAATAATTAAAAAAAAAAAAAAAAAAAAAAAAATTGGGCGCAACTTTGAGTTATACCCAACAATAATAAATAAAAAAAAATTTGGGCGCAACTTTGAGTTGCTTCAACAATAATAAAAAAAAAAGAAAAAAAAAATGGGACGAGATTTGGAGTTATGCGTGATTGTACGTAACTCAAAGTGCGCCCGACCAAATTTTAGTCTCCCTCCATCGTTACAACACGGACTAAACCCAAATTTTAGTTTTTTCGCTTTTCTTTCTTTGGTTATGGTCGCACCACCTGCAGCTTGCTCAAGACTTAAAAGGGGTACTAGCCACGGCCCACAGATACAGTATCATACACGCACAAAGTATAGGAGGTAGCTGTTGCCTGTTGGTCATTATTTTTGATGAGCGAGTCAAAGAAGGAAGTAGCTAGCTGAGATGATGAAACCAGACCAATGTTCAGTACTCAATACAATTCGATCTAATCAACATTGTAATTGGTGCTTTGGTGGCTCCCAACTATCTAAATTACAATACAAAAGCCACACACTGTTTACGCCCAAGACAGTTTTAGTTTCATTTTGCTAGTGGACATTCTAGTTGATAATGGCAGGGAATAACGAAGAATTTTCGTTATGGGGGTTTGAAGCCAACTTGCTTTTAACCATATCGATTATTGTAAACTGCTTGTTCAAATGAGTGATTGAATTTCATTGTTCCCTAAACTACATGGGAATGGGGATCAATTACATAAAATTATCACTGGTTATCGAGCTCTATGATAAACACAAACACATCCCCGAGATTCGCATACGGAGGGCGGCTTCATTCCCATGCTGAGGGGCTGCTCGCCTGCTTCCTTGCACTCCTTCATAGGATGGATGACAAACCAAGTGACAGCATCAGGATTAATATTATAATAGTTGTTCTTTGTTCCAATATTTTTGTTATTTGGAGTTTGCATATTGTAGATATTGTACGAACAATGATCTCCGAACACAGTCAACGGTCAATTTAGTATCCACACATCACACTCAAAATCGGTTGCACGGACGCTCCATTTCTTGAGCCGTGTCCGCGTCCGACTCGCGGCGGACACGGGACGCGCGTGGGACGCTGACACGACGCGTGTCCGACGCATTTTTTTTTCATTTTCATATAAACTTTTTCCTTTATTTTTACTATTATTAATCAAATGAAGAAAGACAAACATTTAGAGCTTCTCCAATGGTGGTTGTGTGTGTTTCCTAGGTGGCAACACAAGCATGACATCCTCACACCATTTTTTCCTTAAATTTAAGGGGGAAAAATAGCTCATCTCCAATGGTGTTGTTTGTAATTTTTATGGATTAAATGCATTTCTTATTTTTATAAACTTTTAGATTTTATTAGAGTTAAAAAGGGTTATTTAATATATTGGAATTAATTTTATTAAACAAAAGCTTACAAGGATAGCTTGACATTGTCAAGGTGAATGTCTAAAACTTGACATTCACCTTGACAATGTCTAACAAAAATTTAGCCATGTCATCTTCACATTGATTAAGAAATTTGGGTTGGAGAAGGATCTTAGGGAAAATGGATGTCTATCCTACATGGAATTGAACATTTATCTTCACATACATTCCATTGGAGAAGCTCTTAGATCAATAATTTAGGTATTTATTCGGATTTTGTAATTGGAAATGACATCATGTATACCCTTAGTTGGACATGTGTTGATCTAATAATGCATTTTGATTGTGCTATGTGTTTAATAATGACTGATTATTTGACATTCGGCGTGTATAAACAAACAATATCTTCTTTTCTTTTGAAATTTATACATATATAACATCATTTTCTAATTTTTAGGGTCGAAATACTTGACTTTGCTGTATAAATACATGATTATATATATAAATAATATACGTGTCCGCGTCCTAGTTTTTTGAAAATTTTGTAGTGTCCGCGTCAGCGTCGTGTCGTGTCCGCGTCCGTGCAACCCAGCACTGAAAGTATCCAAGTACCCAGAATTTATTTAACTGAAGATCCAGTTAAATGACGGAATTACGATGTAAATTTGGGTTATTACTTATTAGACAAATTTGGTTACAAAACCAATTCTGAGTCTACGTATAAGCTGATAAGGAAATAAAGTTTGAGTCAGAAGGCAGCTATCGGTAACGAAGCAAATTTTCCAAGTCCAAAATGTAGAATAATTGGTCTCCATAATTTCGTGTGCGTGAATCGCTTGGTGATCAGTGATCCCATACATAAATACCTAGCATTTTCCACATTTAAAATTTGATTTTGAACTAGAGAGGTGAGCCGCTCCCCGTTGTTGATGCCCAAGAGAGTGAAAAACGAATTGAGAGTTTATCTAGAAAGATTTTCTTGATCAGATATTCAGATTGGTGCATGCATGTTATGTAACTGTAAGACTTGGCACGTAACAACGGATGCATGAATATAGTAGTAGCGGACTTGCATCCCCACTCTCAATTTTTCTTGCTCCTTGCTCCATAACTAAGAAAATTGATAAAGTTATGAGAAATTTCTTATGGGATGATGAAAATACAAAAGAATTCACAATATTGTCTTAAATTTTGATATGTAGATCAAATTCAAGATGGATATCATTGATATTAGACAAATAATAAAATCAAATCAATGATCAAATAAAACAATCGAGAAGAAATAATTCTACATACCAAAACAGTAATGAAGACAATGTTTAACGTGGTTCGGTCAACTCGACCTACGTCCACAAGCAACCCCGTAGGGTGAATAATAATATTGATCATCAGAACATTCTGAGATAATTAACAATTACATTGGGACTCTCTATTTATAGAGTATGAATAATTAATATAGGATATTATATTATTCTCTATAATATATATCCTAATTAGCTAGAATATGAATACTATGAAATTAGCTAGATATTTAACTTGTCTAGAAAACTACCTAAATTACACAAGATCTTTTTATTCTTGGAAACTTAACTAATCTCCGTCAATCTTCTATGTTATTGGATCTCCGTCGATCTTCTGATAACTTGAGTCTTGATCACTTCATCTTGACTTTGACTTCAGTTTGAATGGTCTTCACTTCACGTGCCATGTATAGCACGATCACTTGACTTAGTCTTCACTTCACGTGCCTGACTACACGATTACTTGATTTAGTCTTCACTTCACCATACGGCTGCCTCGGTCCTTTTCTGCACCTCGGATACTTGTTTGTATTTGCTATATATTCTAATACCCCCCTCAAGTTGGACACGTAGAAAAACGTAGTGTGCAACTTGGACAGTCGAAGAAAACTTGTGACAAAAATTTGTACTTCACTTTCAAACATGATACTTGATCTTCTGTTGTTGCGCTTGAAAATTGAAACAAACCATATATAACATAGTTTCACTGCAGAATATACGTTTTGACTTGTGTTGAAAATTAGCTTGACTTGGCTATGTTTGGTGAGGGTCCACGATCCATGCACTTAAGTTTTGAGAATCGACTCGGTAGACGTCTAGGAGACTTTTCAAATGAAAAAGATTCTCCTAAAGGAACTATTGTGGGAAATAGTAATTATTATTATTACTAGAAAATATGATCGAAAATAGGAAATATTTTCGTAAATAAAAGATGAGACATTTTTCTGAATATCATTTTATGATATAAAGATCTCGCCTAGAATGACGATTAAGAAATTCACCACTTTTAGCGTCCTTAAATGTAAGGAGATATTTTACGTGGTAAAGATATAAAAAGTATTTTTCAAAAAAATGGAAAATATTTTTCGAAAATTGTTTTTTCAAAAATATAGAATATATTTTCAAGATAAACTCCTTTTGAAACAAGAGATTTTATCGTCCTTAATGTAAGGAGATATTTTTATTTATAACATAAAGAATACGGTATCATGTGAAGTAAATACCACAATATGGAATTATTTTTAGTTATTGTTTGGACGAAGATAATCATAAAAAATATACCACGAATATGAAAATACTTTTAGTGAAAGAAACATATTTTCACATATTATCCACCCAAAATATTTATTTTTAGAAAGATATATTATTGGATATGTATAAATGAATATCTTTGAATATAAAGATTCTTTGGAAAGTAAATCAATTTCCAAAAAAAAAAGATATACAAAAATTAAAATTTTCAGTTGTAGCAACAGTGAGTTTAGTTTTAGACATTTTGGATGGAAACCAAAACTGAAAGGACATAGACGATCTCTGATGCGAGACGTAAATACATACACCAACATGTACAAAAACTCTTGTTGGGTCTGAATGAATTATCGGTCAACTAAATCAATGTTGACGTTTGAACAAAAGTGATGTAACTACATCATTATCTTTGAAAAAGAACTTGAAGAATATATTTGCTCATAATAATCATAGCTAAGATATACTGAAGCATATTTTACTATTTTTGCAAATAATTCAATTTATATTATCATGTGAGATAATAAATGATAACAATGATCTTTGATATTGAAGACAATAATCTTCCAAATCATTAAGTTGGTGATCATACTCAAACAAATCAGGAATAAGCAATTTTGTTTGGACGATAAGAAAAATATAACAAAGTCAGAAAAGAACTTTATTACATATATTTGATCAAAATTTTTGATGTTCAATTTAAAATGAAATTATTATTGAACATTAAAATGTATTATGAAGCATCGGATCGAGAGCATCGCTGCTCTGATACCATCTTAAATTTTGATATGTAGATCAAATTCAAGATGGATATCATTGATATTAGACAAATAATAAAATCAAATCAATGATCAAATAAAATAATCGAGAAGAAATAATTCTACATACCAAAACAGTAATGAAGACAATGTTTAACGTGGTTCGGTCAACTCGACCTACGTCCACAAGCAACCCCGTAGGGTGAATAATAATATTGATCATCAGAACATTCTGAGATAATTAACAATTACATTGGGACTCTCTATTTATAGAGTATGAATAATTAATATAGGATATTATATTATTCTCTATAATATATATCCTAATTAGCTAGAATATGAATACTAGGAAATTAGCTAGATATTTAACTTGTCTAGAAAACTACCTAAATTACACAAGATCTTTTTATTCTTGGAAACTTAACTAATCTCCGTCGATCTTCTGTGTTATTGGATCTCCGTCGATCTTCTGATAACTTGAGTCTTGATCACTTCATCTTGACTTTGACTTCAGTTTGAATGGTCTTCACTTCACGTGCCATGTATAGCACGATCACTTGACTTAGTCTTCACTTCACGTGCCTGACTACACGATTACTCGATTTAGTCTTCACTTCACCATACAGCTGCCTCGGTCCTTTTCTGCACCTCGGATACTTGTTTGTATTTGCTATATATTCTAATATATTGGTTGGAAATTGGCTTCAAAACCAAAAGAAAAAGGGGTTCTTGGTATAAGAAGAACTAAACAAGTGAACTTGGCTTTGCTAAAAAAATGGTGGTGGCGCTTTGGAGTAGAGAAAGATGCATTGTGGAGGAAGATCATGGTTGAAAAATTTGGCGAAACTTTTACCGGTTGGGAAACTCTCCAACCCAAAGGACCAAAAGGTGGTAGTTTGTGGTTTAATATATATAAAGAGCTTCAAGATTTCAACAAAGGTATTAGATTAAAGATTGGAGCGGGCAAGGAAACTCGATTTTGGGAAGACTCTTGGCTAGATGAAGGAAGATTATGTGATATGTTTCCATTGGCATATGAAGCCTCTAGGACCAAGGAGTTTGTGGTGGCTAGTATGTATGAAGTTGGGGGAGATTGTTTAAGGTGGGTGTTTATGTCTAGGCAAAGATACTCTCAAACCATTTCTCGTGAAGTAACAACTATATTAAATCTTCTTTCTTCAATCTCTATTCAAGAAGGTGTTTTGGATAGCCGAGTTTGGGTCGGAAATAATCATGGTCAATATACGGTTAAGGATAGTTTTAGGAGCGATGAAGATCAAGGTGAGCCAAATTTTCCAATCGATGTTGTTTGGAGCCGGGAGTATCCTTGCAAAATCAACTTTTTTCTTTGGCTTCTTTCTCATGATAGGATAATGACGGCGGATAAGCTATTAAGAAGAGGTATGGATGTTTCTAGTTTATGTTGTTTTTGTGATGAAGACGATGAAACTAGCTCGCATTTATTCTATGATTGTTGGAGAATCCGGAGAATATGGGACTACTTTGTTGAAGGATGTCGCTTTGATTGGACTTACAATTCAAATGTGACTACAAATGTGAAGTATTGGAAGTTTAATTGGGGTGACGAAAGACTTAGTCAAATTTGGAATAACATTCCGGTTGCAATATGGTGGTGTATATGGAGAGAACGAAATGCAAGAGTCTTTGAAAACAAAAAGAAAAATTTGGTAAGCCTCCTTAGAAATGTTAAACTACAAGCATTCTTTTGGGCCGAGTCGAACACAAAGATGATGGGTTTAACGGCGAATATGGTGATTGCATTATGGGACTCTTTATTCCGGCGTTTATAAGCTTGTTTTTTTGTTTTTTTGGGTTTGCCGGGATGTTTTTCGCTGTTTTGTTCTTGCTTGTATTCATTGGGTTGAGGTACCCCTCTTAAGTACCTCTTCTTTTAATGAATTTTCACTTTGATCGATCAAAAAAAAAAAAAAAGTCCACAGGTTGTGGATCTCTTTCTACATTCTAGTCACGACACAGAGTATTTAGCATTCTCCGAGAATCTGAACTAGAGAGGTGAGCCGTTGCCATGCTCCGGAGAGTGAAACATGAACTAAGAGTTTATCTAGAAAGATTTTGCTGATCAGATTGGTTGGTGCATGAATATTTTGTAAGACTTGGCACGTACCACGGAGATGCATGCATGAATATAGGTACTAGCTGCAGATAGCATAGCATAGGCACGCGGTATCAAACTCTGCAAGTCCGCAGATTTAAAATATATCTAGCTAGAGTCCATCAGTTTCAAAGCATTATTGAGTGGGAGTACTCCTTGGGTCCGTAGAGCCTAAATTCCATCAATTATTCAATGTTTAGGGAAGGGAGTACTCCTTATACAGTTTTCCCTCCATGCAGTGTGTTGAAAGGCTTGTCCAAACAACAATCTAACTGTCTAAATTGTAATGAGACTATACAGTTTCCAATATCAGATTATGTCAGATGCATGATCAGTGTGTTGAAAGGCTTGTGGATGTTTTTCTAACACGAAGGACGGTGCATGAAGCCGTTAGAAATCATGGTTGAAACTCGTCTACCCTGTAATATTTATTTATGGATGTTTTTCTAACGGGACGGTGCATGAAGCCGTACAAAGTAACAAAAATGTGAAGACTAACTTCCATAAAGAAAGAAGAAATGTCCAACCGACTTGTAGGTAAAATATTTGGAAGGATTTTTTGCTGCCCAAATCCTCGACAAACCCTGAGTTGTTTTCTTAGAAAAAACTGTGTCCACTCCACTCCCTCCCTGCCTCAAATTTCACATCCTTCTTGGAAACCAATACTAGCTAATGTGGACCTGTAATTCCCACTTCACAGCATTCCATACTGAAATTAGGTAGCACTTTCACTCCAATCTAGCTTCAGCTCAGGTTTTGTATTCCTTCTTGATAAGCTGGTACCTTGGCCTAAGTTTAGTTGACATGTTGAAAATAAACAATCTCCATGGGGTCTTTGTCACTTTATTGAAGAATCAAATGCATTCAGGTGACAATGATTTACATGCTGGACTAGAATTTCTTGGCCAAGAATCACTTCATTCTTTCACAACATTATCACCTCATCATTTAAATTTAAACTACAACAGTTTTGGACTTTAGTCCTCGTCAATATTTTCTATACATAGATGATGAACTACTCAAAATGTAGGTAAAAAAAAAGTCTATGGTTCTGGTCCAACAATTGAATCAAGAACTAATAACTCCCAACAACGTTACCGGCTCTCCATATCCGGGCGGTATCATGCCCCTGTTTTTCATTTACAATCCTAAACCAGCTAACATCTTCATCTTCTGGATTATTAAACTATGAAAATCAAAAAATGAAATGAAATGAGTGTATTTCCCAAGAGCAAAACTTAAGTATATAACCCAACAGTCCATGACTTCATTACCCTCAGAACAAACAAGCTGCCTGTCACTTCGATCTTTCTGAAGCATTGAAAAATCCTCTCCATTAACTGTACAAACTTGGAAAGACTTCATTATTGACTTCACCAGTCTTCCTTTGTTTTTTTTACTTGTCAAATCAACAACAAAAGAAATGATCAACAAAATCTCATTATCAATACCTAATTCACCAGACCCACATTTCATATCATCTAACACACATGAAACTAAATCACCACCATCACCACCACCGCCACCACCACAACCACAAACACAACCATACAATCCAATGAGTTCATCATCACCCTTAGCAGCAGTAGAATCAATCCATCATTATCTCTCAGAAATCTGCTCCGTTCTTGATGAAAGTTACTCTTGGGAGAATCCTAGACGTTTTTCTTCTTACATTAAGCGCTTAGAACTAGTTTTAAATCAGTTTCTTAGATCAAACACTGATCAGAGTTTCTCAGCTTCTGTGTTAACAGCATTAAAAGGGATTTCAGGAGATTTTATCAAGTCCAGTGAAACTTTGTTGAGATACAGAGAAAGAAGTAAAATATATGTTTTGATTAATAGCGAAGCGTTACGTTCTTCGCTTCAACAACGTACCGTTGCAATTGGTGGTTGGCTAGCATTACTTGGTTCCTCTATTAATCTTGAGAGTAATCCTGATCTTCATAAGAAAACTATTGATCTTTCTAGAGATATGAAGCTTTCCCAGTTCCCTGTAAGTAAAAACTAAACTCTCTCATTTTGCTCTGTTTTTCCTCTGTTTTGCTCTGTTCTGTAGCGCTTACCTTGAGGCTTTTGTGTGATATAGGTGACAGAGAATGAAGAAAGGGTTTACTGTACGCTGCGTAAAGAAGCAGATGGTAGACACACAAGCAAAGCAGTTCAAAGTGCTATAATGATGGATTTAGCAAGAGCTTTAGGGACTGACAATGAGAATCTATCTGAATTACAAGAACAAATCAAGTTGTTGCGCAACGACGTAGCGAGCTCTAATTCGATTGCGGAGAGACGAATACTAAACTCACTAGAGAGAATTTTCAACAGTTGGTCACTTGATCCAACAATTGCTGCTGAAACATTTGGTCTGGATTGTGAAGAGGATACACAGATTCAACCTTTCAAGAATTTTCTATGCCCACTAACAAAAGAAGTAATGAAAGATCCGGTGGTCTTAGAATCGTCTCAGACTTACGAGCGCTCCGCAATCGAATACTGGTTTGAAAGGTGCATAGAGGACGGTCGTGATCCAACTTGTCCTGTTACTGGACAAGTTCTTAAATCTTTGGAGCAGAAGCCGAATATT
Organism: Papaver armeniacum; assembly: GCA_023531295.1. Classification (NCBI taxonomy): domain Eukaryota; kingdom Viridiplantae; phylum Streptophyta; class Magnoliopsida; order Ranunculales; family Papaveraceae; genus Papaver; species Papaver armeniacum. Next base: position 198,422 of record JAJJWW010006138.1, on the reverse strand, counting down.
GGTCTTGCTGGAGCAATTGAGGAATGGGTCAACAGAAATGTTGATATTCAGATCAAGTCTGCTGTGGAATGCCTCGACGTTGAGTATCCTACAGGGGGTTGTCCTCTTCCAGTTGAAAATATCGAACGTGTTTGTGATAGAATCTACAATATCTCTGAGGATCATCCGTCGAGCAGGTATAAAATCAGGAATGAAGGTGTTGATGTTCTTATTGTTAAGATGTTGAAGAAATGTTCAAAGAATATCAGGTCACACTTGCGAAGCAAAGCTCTTATGGCTTTGGTAAGCGTCGCCAAGAACGAAGAGTGCAAGGTAATGATTATAGCTTTGGCTACTCATTTGTATTGCAATACTATGAATTCTGACATAATTCTTCTTCTGTTTTCCCCTAGCAAGTAATGCTACAAGAAGGAGCGACTAGATTGGCGATACATAGTCTAATTGGAAGCTCTGAGAAGGAGAAAGAGTATGCTGTGAAGTTATTACTTGAATTTTCAAACGACGAATCTTATTGCACAAGCATTGCATCAGAGAAAGGAGCTTTAGTGCTTCTCTCAAGCATGGCAGGGGATCTAGAACATCCTTCTTTATCCAATTTAGCTGAAGAGGTTTTAAAGAGACTTGAAAAGGTTGATGAGAATGTTCACCCCTTGGCAGCTGCAGGACGATTTGAGCCTTTACTTTCTCGACTCCGTGAAGGTACGTTAGCTTGTTTTTATTGCCAGTATCGTGTTTATGTGTACGCTTTATTGACCTTAACAAATTTTGCCTGAGTGCAGGTGCTGAAGAGGTTCATATTGAAATGGCATCAATGGTTGGAAAGATGACACTGGCAAACAACAGTAAAGAGCAAATTGCCAGGCAAGGTTCTAAAATTCTTGTTGACATGTTATCAAAACCGGAGGAAGGAAACTAGTTTACAAGCTTTGTATAACTTGTCTTCCTCTGAGGACAATGCTACAATTCTTGTGGATTCAGGTGTACTTTTGGCCGTTGTCGAAATTCTTTTCCAAGCCGAAGATGATAAACAGCACTTGAAGGATTTGGCAGCGTCTATAGCAGCAAATATAGTCTCAAAACCTGGTCACTGGGAGTTAGCATGTGTCAACGATGAAGGCGATTCAATGCAGTCAGAATCCATTGTTCATAATCTTTTGAGGATTTTGCCACTTTCATCTCCTAAAGGAGAAGTTGCAATTCTCCACATCCTTCATGGAATTGCTTCATCTCCTCAAGCATCAGGTATGCCTCTTGTCCCTTATCAACTTAAAAATGGGTCTGCATGAGCTTAAAGTCTTTATCTTGTTCGGTTTAACTAACCAAAGATCTCTCTCGTGCAGAGTCAGTTGCAGCACATATAGAATCCGGAGGTGGTGTCACCATCATTCTTCAGTTTCTTGAACACGGAGAAGCTGAGCACAGAAATTATGCATTCAGGCTCACAAGAATCCTTTCTGACAGGTTGGGACAAGTTCTAGTTGACGAGCTTAGAGCTTCAAACAGCATCTCGCTGTTGAAAGACAAGCTACTGGACACCGAAAGGTCCGATGGCGGGAGATCTGATTCTGCTTGCATACTTGCCAACCTTCCCTTAACAGAAGAGGAAGTGCAAACGGTCTTGGGAGCCAGTCTTATAAAATGGATTGTTACTTCTCTAACATCTAGTGAAAGAACATCACGTATGACTTCATCCATGATCGAAGGGCTTCTAGGATTGTTACTGCATTTTGTTCGATTCCCTGACGCAACCGTCCTCGACGCAGTTCGTGAGCATCGCCTTATGACCGTTTTCAAGGACCAGCTGTGCTCCCAACAACCGAAACTGAGGCAACGAGCTGCTCTTGGTTTGAAATATTTATCTGAATGTGGAAGGACTCTGGTTGCATCTACAGACTTCGAGCCACAACCTTCGACTAGTTTCTTTTCTTCGATATTTTTTTGTGGGAGAGCATCTAAGGTTACTCAAAGCTGTCCTATCCATAGTTTCGCCTGCGAGGATGAAAGTCAGTTCTGCTTGTTCAAGGGAAACTGCATCAGACCGTTACTCGATCTTCTTAACGACGAGGACACAAATGCTCAGATCACCGCTGTAGAGGCGCTCTCCACACTCGTTTATGATACTCCTTGTTGTTCAAGAAGAGCAGCTGATGAGCTTGAACGACTTGGCGTAAGCGACGCCGTTATTGAATTGTTTACAGAAGTTCGGACGGGGGAGTTACAAGAGAAAACGATTTGGATGTTGGAGAGAATACTAAGAGTGGAAAGCCATGCGCAACGATACGGAATCAATCAGTCATTGGTTAGAGCATTAGTGGAAGCTTTTAAACATGGCAACACAAACACAAAGAGACATGCTCAAGATGCTCTTACTAGCTTAAAACAGATATCCGGTGTCAGTGGGAAGAACTCAAGTCAAGGCAAAATGCGAAGATAAGGTTTCATCTGTTCAGCGACAACACCCGTCGTAACAAAAACCCCAAAAAAATCCTACTGTTAGTTCTCAGGTAACAATGTCAATTCTTGTAGCGTTTCGAAATGTACTTATGGTTTTATCTTGTCGATGATAGTGTGATCAAATGCATAACTAGAAAGATTTTTAAGTAGCAGATTAGTATAATTTTTTTCTTAAGGTTTACTAGAGAAATGTGATCTTTTCCATTTTGATTAGTTTCATGGATCTGACATTGTAAATTGAGTCATATGAAGACTTATGGTCTGGTCCATATTCTGTTACCAAGATGATAGTAACATAGAGTACAATCATTAAAGTATACATGTGCATCACTACCAACCAGCTTTCATAGCTCAGTTGGTTAGAGCACCCGTTTAGTAAGCGGGAGGTCTTGAGTTCAACTCTCAATGAAAGCATTTTTTTTTTTTTTCTCCTTCTGTGCACAATTCTTCTTCTTAACGAGCTCCAAGTAGAAATAAACTAATCTGTCTTATTTTTTTTACTTAATATGACTAGTGTAAAACTTGGCTTGGAAACAACTCTTCAGAAAAACACTGTTGCACTATAAAGCAATCTAATGATCATGTCCACCACCACTTTGGTTCCTAGCTCATTATGATGCGTAAAGGTCTGAAAGACAAATTTGAACCAACGAAAACTGACCAAAATAGGTGGGAAGAATCATGCATGTTCGCTTAAATCCAGTCAGAGTGTGGATACTTATTTTAGGATTCAAGTTTCTTGAAATCTTCTATTCTGCGTTCTCTTGCTCACCAGTAGTCTATTTTCAGGCACGCGCGAGCCGAGCTCTCTCAACTTATATTTTAGAAAGGGAAGTCTTTCAAAGCAAAAATGTTACAACCACCAACTCTTTTACACTTTGGGTTGGCCTTTTTTATGACTTGGTAAAAATGATGTCCTTAGAAAGTAGGGCATGCGGTAACCTTGGCAACTAAAGTCCACTTAATCTATGAAAAGAATCGGAATTTTGATATGATAATGTGACTAGTAAAAGTAAAATGAAAGAAGGGGTAGCCCAATAACTCGACAAACCAATATGATAAGGTTTGTGGCATTTCCACAGCGAAATCATTTTTAACCATAAGGCCACCATAAAGTGGCCAAAACAAATCAGTTTCCTAATAGAATCTAAGTTGCATTAATTGTAGCCAGCCAACCAAACAAGATTAGACTTCCGGGTTCCCAAAAGTATATGGGATCTGAAATTGGGCTTTCCCGCCGATGCCGGTTTAGATCTCATAGTGCGTAAGGATATGATGCTATTGACGGTGGATTTTCGACAAATGTCAAAATCGTAAAATTATGATACTGCATGTTTCTGACCCGGCTTCAGGAACGCATGTGACGATTAAGGGTGCACACGGTACGGTTCGGCTTGGTTCGGTTCCTGCCCAGGCCGAGTACCTGTACCTCCCTAGGCTCGGTTCCAAAATTTTGGACCTGGTGACCTATACCTTGTACCTCGGTTCCGGTACCATTCGGTACACGTCACGATACTGTGTGCGATTCTCCCGTACAATCGGTACTTTTCCAGACATATATTTCTGCAATCTAAGTACCTGTTTTACCTGTTTTTCAATATATTAAGCAATATCTCAATCAAAGAACAAAGCAACAACTAATAAGTAGCAATAATACTAGCAAACCAAAGTGCCAAACAACCAAAGTCTTGAAAATCTAAAAAAAGAACAAGTAGCAGTAGGCGGAGGCACACAAACACACATACTAAGTCTTGAAAATCTAAAAAAGAACAAGTAGCAAAGAGCACACAAACACACACACTAAGTCTTGACTGGACAAAGGGTGGCAATGACAAATACAAAGTCTTGAATCTTGATCTTCTAATCCATGTCACACACTTGTGGTGGCATTATTGTTGATAGGACCAAGTAACGTTGCAAAAACAAGTAATAGCAGTTAGTAACTATTAGTCTAACACCCTAATTTCATTAACAATTACTAACACCTTAATTTCATTAACAAAAAGAAAAAGAATTACTCAAATTGATAATTCTAACAAACCCATTTCTCAAATTGTTCCAATCCACAACATTGCAAGTCCAAAGGCTGCAACTTTATTACTAAAACAACACCATTACCATTCAAAGATTAGCACTAGACAGTGAATTAGGAACAACATATTACATAATCCAAAACAATAACACCATCCAACAAATCTCTAACCTTTTCCTTTTCTTTCTCCACTCCCTTAGATAATCTGATTGATACTTAATCCAGTTCAGTTCCTTTGTTTTCCCTTTGTCTTACCCTGTGAAAGTGAAACCCTAAAATAATCAGACAAATTCATTTGGAATGATTAATTCATTCCAATAAAAAAAAAAAATCAGATACATTTGGAGAAAAAAAACAAAGAAAATTAAGAAATTGAAAAAAAATGACAGCCATATGCATATTCATATTTTAAATGTCTTATGGTGCGAATCCAAAATAAGATTTCGAAGTCGCATGAACTAGATCAAAAGATTCAAAACTTCACAAAAGTAATGATTACACATCGAAGCTTTGTCTTGATTATTCACGAATCATCAAGGAAAACATGATTATAATGAAAGAGAGGTACACAGACAATAAGATCATCAAGGAAAACATGATTATAATGAAAGAGAGGTACACAAACAATAAGATGCAGTAGAAGAAACGTTAACCTAAATTGAAAAAAAAATCAAAATCTGCAACATCTGATTACCTCTTAGTATGAACTGAGACATAAACCAATAAAAACTACCAGCGAATACTCGAACAAAGTTTACGATTTATCAATCAACGAGACAGAGGAGTAATCCAACGGAGTTCTTCACTTCTTCTCCTTCTCAGAGACAGAGGAAACGGAAGAAACGAAATTGAAAAGAGAAACCCTAGCCCTATAATGTTTGCTTATATACCACCCTTTAATCCAACAGCTATTACTGATTTATCATCCCCTAAATCTAACATCTACTACTACCTCTAGAGATGACGGTGCGGTTTGTTCACCTGACTAGGATAGGACCGTGTACCTGTACCTCCCTAGCCCCGGTTCCTATTTTTTGGACCGGTACCTGTACCCCGTTCCTCGATTCGGTACAAAACACTGTGCAGTTCCACCGGTTCCGGGACGGTCCGTCGGCCCGGCTCGGTTCCTGTGCACCCTTAGTGACGATTCATATTTTATGATTCGTGAACCGTTTCACGATATATGACCGAGCGAACATTCCTCTCAGAGCCATGATGAATATGTTTCTCGAAAGGCCTCATAGCTAAGCGTTCGATGCTACACATTTCATCATGACCTCTATGTAGAATCAAATGATTGGACGGTTCTCTAGACATAATTGTTTGTTAGAGAGCTTAACGCCTTCAGGACGTCACGTTGCTCGATGTTCCCTGACTACATAGAGAGACCCACCTCTACATAGAATAATGATTGGGCGGTTCTCTGGACATAATTGTTTGTTAGAGAGCTTAACGCCTTCAGGACGTCACGCCATTCATTGTTCCCTGACTATGTAGAGAGATCGTGTATAAAATCTTGATGGTTGGGCGGTTCTCTAGACATAATTGTTTGTTAGAGAGCTTAACGCCTTCAGGACGTCACGCAGTTCGTTGTTCCCTGACTATACACCCCTCGGAACGAATATGATGCTTCAACTATCTCATATCTCGATTCTGCAAATATATTAATTCTATCGTGACATTCATCCACTGAATTCCTAGAAAATAATCTATTATATCTCATTACTCCGTTCCTGAATCCCTCGGCTGGATTCATGGATTAGTAACAGATAACCATTTTTTCTCATTACTCTGTTCCTTTAATTCCTCGACTGGATTTCATGGATTAGTAATACATACTCAATTCATTTTATTACTCCGTTTCATGAATCATTCTCCGCTGAATTTCATGAGTTAGCAATGATTACTCAACAATCGGGCGTCTGGACTATCACCGAGTAAGCCCCAAGAAAATGGTGCAAGTATACTCAATGATGATGCACGAACGAGCACCCAAATGCACGAACGAGCATTCAAAAATATGGACAAACGAGGAAACCTACACAAATAGGAGAGAGAAAATAATAATAATAAAATAAAAAGAGGTGCCTAGGGACCGGGCCCACCGGTCGGCCGGTCCCCCACGCCTCTTCCATTATTTTTTCTTATTTTATTATTTTCATAATCTCATGAAGACTCCTCCGTTCGAGCAAATTTCCTTGTTTGAGCAAAACTCGCGGTTTCTCCATATTTCCCCTCAAACGATGAAAAATAAAAAAAACATAGGGGAAAGTGTCACGCGACCGGCTATTTAATGTACGGCCATGCCCAAGCCATGGCCGGTCCCACACTTTGCAATCCCTTGTTTTCACAATTAATATTTCCTCATCTCATGAAACTCCTCCGTTTGAGCAAAAACCCTGGTTTTTCCATATATTCTCAAATATTGCTCAAACCATGAAAAAGCCAAAAAGTCAAATGGTCACATGACCGACTAAGCTACTCATGAAAAAAAATATTAAAATATTATCATTTTAATATTCTCAAAATATTGATCAAATGAGCAAAGTTCTACTTGCTCATTCGAGAAAAAATAAGAATTTCAGTCAAAGATCAAACTCTTCTGAAAACCCAAAATATTGCTCAAACGCATATCAGAAAATACCAAAACTCTCAGGACTGAGACACGAACATTATGGTGACACGGGCAAGCTTCCTGGACCGACCAAGGCTAACCCTAAGGCTTGCAAGGAGCCGTCCTACACATCTTTATAATTTTGACCTAATTTGCTCAATTGCTCATATTGGGTCTAAACTCTTTCCAACCAACTTGTAATTTGCACGACCATCATCTGGTCCCACAACCACCCAGGGTCGGTCCCATGATCCTTGGTCGGTTCCTCACTTCTCCATAATTAGGTTTTATCACCTAATGCTCATACGAGCACTATTCTAATAAGTGATTAAATCATCATTTAATCATCCTTTCACCAATTGGTCAACAAAGGACTTTGGTGCATGCTCACACGAGCACCTGGGCACTACATGGTCGTCCATTATCCCATGTAGCCGGTCCTCCTTCACTCAGTGCCAACTGATCATCAATCGATCAAAATTAGGCTTTCGAACTGAATGCTCTGCAAATCATAATTTTGAGCAAGTTTAAACACTAATAATTTTATGTTGATTCAACAATTAACATCTTAAGTAATTATAGTATTTGGTACAGCTACCAATATCTTAATTAATATTTTATTAGGCCACGTTACCAATAATTCATCGAATGACCAATACTTGCTCAGTTGTTCGAATATTGATCCAATTATCAATATTCAGTAATTTATCGAATGCTTGCTCAAATGCTCGAATATTGATCCAACTATCAATATTCAGTAATTTACTGATGCTCGAACATTGATTCAACTATCAATATTCAACGATTCATCAGATAATATTTGCTCAGACGAGCGGCCCAAAATATCAACATCATTCATTCAAGAATTGCACGTCTCAACAGACATGTTCAATCCATGAATCACTGAGCATTCTTCAATCATGCTTGATTCAACAAAACTTAGACTCACCGTCTAATAAGTCAACAACTGACTAATCAAATGCACGTCTGCTTTGCAGACTCCACGTTCGTGAGACATCAATCACGTCACATGGGGGATATCAATTAGGGTTTTGGTCTGGCGGCCTAAAACACGTGTATTCATCCACGATGAGAAATGTGAGTAAGTCGTGTAAGCAGTTGAGGGAGTTAGCAAAGTAGTGGGTCGACAATCAACCAAGTCTCTGCACGACCTGGAACTGGTTAACACACGATTTCCCACTTTCCCTCTCTTTCACTCGTGCAACCGTCACACTTACTGGAGATCAATGTGTCTACTATTCTGGCAATATAAATAAGTCTCTGAATCCATGATTGAAAACAAGACAATTTTTCGAGTAATCACTCTCAAGAATTCCATCAATTGACTAGAACTTATTCGAACTCAACAGTTCACAGAAAACTTGCAGAAACCCACAACACATTCACAATCCTTGATCATCATTGATCTCACACAATTCTCAGCTTCCCTCCTACAGATCAACCCATCTCCCTCTTTGTGACAGAATTGACTCTAGAACGACCATTGACTTGTTTTAGGCCGGAGTCCTACACATTGATCTCTCGAACTCAAAGCACTCCCATGCAGTGCATCTGTTTGAGGTTAAGCAGTTTGCTCGGTTGAGGAGTCTCGTCCGCGCGGTCATCTCATCCACACGGTCTTCTCTTCACTTTCCTAAAAAACCAGTAAATCGTTTTTCCCCATCTACAGATTGGCGACCACAGTGGGAGATTAATCTCTCGGCTGCAATCTCAAATTTTCACAAAATGGTTGATCTTAGGTCAGGTTCAGTTACAAATACTAACACAAACAACGCCAGCACTAGCAACAACGGTGGTACCCCATAAACTACTCCCACTCCCAACAATGGTACTGGCGGTACCACTCCTCCTCAAACCAACAACAACCATCCTCTCTTCGGTCGGTCTCCCAAAGAAATCAGAGAGAATCCTCCAACCATAACTGATCTCATGAAGATTCAGGAAATTCTTTCCAAGAATCAAGTAGAGATGGCAACAACACAGAAGGAACTATGCGCTCATCTCTAGGACCTCGCAGACAAATTGTCGCCTGAACAAGCTCAGCCCCGACGTCAGTCAGAGAAGGAGAAAGGAAAAGCCAAAGAAACAACGACTGACCCCGAAATCTCTTCAATTCATGTGGTGGATGATGACGAAATCTGCAAAGCTGCAGATAACCCGCCAGAGAAGGAGTCTACAGGTTTCATCACTCGTGAAGATATGGAAAGCTTTATGGAGGCTCGAGGAAAAGACAATACACCATCTGTCCATCGTCATTAACCTCCATATCTTGCTGCTACAAAGAAATTTCCTCTCCCAAAAGGTTACACTTCTCCAACGTTTACTCTTTACAATAGAACAAGGAATGCTCGAGAACATGTTTCTTGATTCCTATAAGCATTTGGCGAGCATGAACACAATCATGTTGTCCGTCTGAAGGAATTCTCAAAGTCTATGACAGGAAGAGCATACACCTGGTACAATAATATCGCACCATGAAGCATCACCGGTTGGGGAGAAATGGTTAATGCTTTCTACCAGAAATATTTCTTCGTCTCTGAACAAGTTACTATGGGAAGAATATTCCAGAAGAACAGCGAGCATCTGAACGACTGTGTGAAAAGGTTCAGAGTCCATGCTTTGGATTACCATGATCTGAATGTCACCGAACAACAACTGGTGGACTTGTGCATCAACATAATGATCCCGGTATACAGAGCCTTGCTGGAGAATCTGCGATTCCAAAATTTCTCAGAGCTTCATGAAGCATCCAAACGATTAGCAACCACTGCTCCGGCCTTATTGGAAAGAACCAGAGCTACAAAAGTCGAGGAACCACGAGAAAGTCGAGGCCGTGCCAGGCGCTTAATCAACAAACAGTATAATCTCCAACCTTCCATGAATGTTGCTGAAGGAAGCAAGAGTAAAGCCGAAGCGCAGCAGCCTAAGAACGTTCCTCCAACATCCCATCCTACAAAAGCATCAAGGAAGGATAACCAATCATGAAACGCACAAACCTCGACCCGGCATCAACGAAAGGGGAAATGATCAAACGAGGACTCAAACTTCCCTCTTCCCACTGAAAAACTGATCGAGTTACTGGAAGTCTGGGTTCAAGTTGATGCAATCAAATTGTTGTTCATCAGAGAGAGCCATGAAGAAAAAATGGAGAATCCCGGGTACTGTCACCTTCATAGATTCATCAATCATCCAAAAAGTGACTGTAATATTTTGCAAATCTTCAAAGACAAGGTAGAACCACAATATCTTCAACAGGGGACTGAAGGAGTGCACAGTGACCCTCTCTCAATTAGGACATCAATTTCTCCGAGCGACCTTTTGATGAAGCAGTTCAATCCTTGGTCGAACATATATGTGAATTGCTCTATCTGTCTATGGCACAAAGGAGAGACATGTTCACAGCACTGAATCACATCGAGTCAGGAAGTTCATTCCAGAAATACTTCCTGAACCTCTAGCCACAAACAAAGGGATGAACGATTGGGGACTGCATATTACAGTCAATCTCGAAGGAAATGAATTTGGGAGAACGTTGATCGGCACCACTATCAATATTATTCCATTGAAAACCCTCATAGCCGCAGACATCACTTGACAAGAAGCTGCTCATGATCCCATCTCAATCAGAGACCTTGAAGGAACGCTCGGAAATACTTATGGCTACATCATTCTCGAAGTGTACATAATTTCAACCTGGACAGAAACCAAGTTTCACATAATCAGGAAGATCCAGGATATGACATGTTCTTCATACGAGCGTGGATCCACACTGAAAAGATGACTACTGAAAAAGCACATTTAGTTGCATATCTCTCCAACTAAGAAAATTCTGATCCAAAAGATTTGGCGGACATTCCAGTACTTGGAGGAATTTCGAACTTTGATGAGGTTGAAGCAAGAACCTGCAAAAGATGCATAGACATTCATCAAGAGGTTCCGCACTCATGCAAGTCTCATTCCTCCCATGTCTATGTCATTTATTTCCTCACATGCTATCCTAGCATGAGGACTCAATTCTTCTAGCAACGCTGCTATTACAAGACGTTATGAATAGGTAACTCACATTAATATTTTAATTACCAAGTGGTTGAATCTGACACCTCTCTGAATCGAGCATCTCACCGAGACATTCATTACTGAGATGATGTTCAAGCACGACAAAGAATATCTTGGGTATTCCCCGTAACCTTTGCACGAGTGTCCATATGCGCCACAAAATCATAAAGCTTTGATGTATGCACAAGTGTGGAATCCCACCGCAAAAGGAATGCTTAAGCAACAGAAGATACTCGGGGGCCGGGATGATCAAGCCTAAGACATTCGACGCTCAAGGGATATGATGCTTCAACGCTCAAGCATCTAAGAAGCCTTCAAATTTTACTCCCAATAAAAGAGTACACCTTCGATAACGGTGCCTCTGGCTTCAGCACAAATATCTTGACGATGATTCAACACCAAGACGATCAAAGTGTAACTGAACTACAATCGATAAGTCTTCACTATCCCATGATAAGACTTCTGAAGCAGATGCAACATCATTCATCAATGGATGCTACAAACTCCTTCAGCTCTGCTAAGTGAATGAGGGATGCACTGGGGACTTGATCTTATTGGAGAAATCGATTCAAATTTATTTCAATAAATGTTATTCACATAGATGTGATTCCATGAAACTTTATCAACGGGACCTCTCTACATCACGAGCCCCTGCACGACTGAGGAAATTTATCTCTTCACCAATCACATCCAAAATGAAGACTGTTGCTGCTATATACCGCAACAACGTCGACTCACTAACGAAGCCAGTTCATAGTAAAGTCATACTGTTCGTGAGAATTCGGGTTGAACTCCTAGTACACCTTCATCTTAGGGATGCTCAAACCACCAACTAGTTCGTGATATAAAAGCCTCACTGGAGGAGAAAAGGCTATGTCGATAATCATGGTTCAAGCCTTTTCGATCTCTGGAGCAACTCCGACCATAGTATCGGCATCAACAACGGTCTCAGGAGCAACATCCTCATGACATGGCTTCATCAACTAACCATTCTCTGAAGTGTTACACATGAAGTAGACTTCTCCAAGAACCAATGATTCATATCAAGATGTGTAGACATGATAACATGTTCACATGAAAGTTTTCTCAAAGATTGTACGACTGGCGGGAACAATCCAAAGTCTTCTACAAGATATTCTCATCACCTCTACAAATGAGACACCACACACTTCAGGCCATGGGTTTACAAAAACGTACCAATGGATGAGGAATGGTACAATGCTTCCTTAACGAAAGATGTTCTTATATGTCTTGATAAGTGCATAATTCACATGATTTTAGTGTCAATTCCATGCTAGTAATTGCTTGTATTCTTGCAAATTATTGTATGTTACGTTTGTTTTCTCTTATTTGTGTTTCATTAGGAGAATCGTCCAAAAAGAAGTGAATTTGCACTTGATTGTGAAATAAAAGAAGCTAGCTACAAGTGGAGAAGGGCCAAAGACCAAGTGGAACTCATTCAAGTATAAGATTTCTACTTTTCATTTTGTAGAGGACGAGAAGACAAGGGCAATGGCGAAAGAACGGAGTCATTCGGAGTTCGTATGAAGAAGTTATGAGCAAAACAAGAACTTAGAAGACTAGAAAGGCAAAATGGTCGTTTTCTAAGGGAAGTGCTATTGGCAACCCAACCGAATGTTAAGGGATACCATTCTGCTAAGGGGCATACTGTTTCATTGGAACTGCTAAACATAGTTAGTCTTTTGCTAGGGGGCGACCATTCTGTTAAGGGGAAACCATATTCAAAAAATTGATAAGCACGAAAGTGCGACATATTTTCACCCATAATTACATTAGCTAGGACTCATTATTTCTCTAATAAACTTGTTTTCGTTATTTTTAGAAGAATAAGCTCTTGTGGAGATTTGGCTTGAAAAATTGTTATTTGCAACCTGGAGGACAAGTGTTATTCGACTTTCAAACTTGGTTAAGGGGCACCTCAATTACTAAGGGGCGCCAGTTGCTAAGGGGTACCCTATTTACTAATTAACACATGTTGCTATTCACACTTCAACACACGTAGATAAGGGGGACATTCTTCTCCGTTTGAACATTCGATTTGCGGGAAAAATGGTGGAAGAAAAACAGTGACAAGTATCGGAGTTACCTGCGTTATTTCCTGGGAAGATTTTTGGGCGAGATATTCAAAGGATTTTCAAAAGTTTGGATTGATATTATCTTGTTCGACTAAAACAGGAAAGGAGTTATTGGCGAGATTCTGTGAAGATATTTGACGTGTAAGAGAAGAAAGAATCATCAGAATATCAGAACTTTATGTCAAAGAAAGGAACGAATATTTCGAAGTTAATTCAAAGATTTGTTGGAGGAGATAATATCCTGGAGTTTACTCTACATTGGTTGAAAGATATTTGACATCATGTTTTGGTAGCGGATGAGGAAAGGAGAATAAAAATCTTCGTAATTTGCAAAGAAAAAGGGAAAGAAGATAATGGGTATTAACTCGCCTGATTTGATGTCATGTGGAGTATAAATACTATCTTTGAAGCCGAGAAGGATATAGAGAGTCCGGGAGGTAACAAACGGGAGAATCAAATTGCAGAAATTTCTCTATCTTTTTGTTCCAAGAACACCAAGAACATAAGGCTGAGAAAGCACACGTTAATAAACCGTGGTTTATTCCTGTTTGCAACAAAGCTTTCAATGACCGTTGAACGTGACTACAACACTTTTGTTTTATCGCATACCGTAATGCTTGAGAGGATTGCAACACTTCTTAGTTGTTGTAAATTCCTGGTTTATTTGATTTTTATCCTTTTCATCATTTGCAAACACTTTTTGAGCCATGAATAAATATTTTAAGTGTGTTTTCGACGTGATGAACTAAACCCCAACACTGGGTCGACGGAGGAAGCCGAACTTCACACATGGGTGAATTTATTTTATTTTCTATTTGACTTTTGCATTATTTTGAATAGAATTATGATTTGGTTAAATTGGTTGTTATTCAATTAGATAGGTTATGCTTTGTTTAGATAATCTATGCTTAGGGGATACAATTAATCTTTTGAGAGTCTACCTTGGCAAAAATAAGAGTCGGTGTTATTTTGTTTATTGAGCTTTAATTGTTGAGAATAAATAAATTGAACCTATTGATATGAATTCGGTGGAATCCTAGGCCCAGTAACTCTCGCCTTTGTTTATTATTTTCATTAGACCTTTAAATTTAATCTTCGCAAGTCTGAGAGAACGAATCTTAATTACTACTACGAAAACTAAGAAAAATCCTAAATCATTTTGGCGCCGTTGCGACGCGGATTTGTTTTTAGATTAATTTTTAGGTTTTTTTTTTTTTTGTACAGTATTTTGGTTTTCCTTTTTATGCGTTTCTTTTTATATTTCTTTTCGGGAATTTTTGAGGATGATGACTTCTTCTGAGGAGACGTCACCCGCAATGACGCCGAGAATATATGCGTAGAAATTCAAATTATCAGAAAACTCATCCGAGATGACGCTTCTTAATATATGCGTAGGCAATGGTATGGAGTTTCGCTCCCACATGAGGTAAGTGAAGAATCACATGAAACTATTTATGAGAAGTATTACAAACACACACCGCCTAGTTTGGAACAAAGATTGAGAATTCTTGAATGTGAAAGATTATTTGCTGATGATGATGAATCTAGTAGTGACTCTCTGTTCCAAACGAAACATATAAATGACCCCGTGGATGATTGTGTGGATGATTCGCCTAATTCCATAGATGAATCTACCTCACAAGATCATTCACCCGACTTAGAGGTTGTTTCTAGACCACTAGACTTCCAAAAGTTGCCTAATTTAGGGTTAGAATTGTGTGCTTCTAAAGTGTTGTTGGATTACTTTGCATATAAGTACCCGGAAGGATTTGCCAATTTCTAACACCGTGCATGAGCCAGTTGAAAATTTCCCGGTCTCAATAGAATCCCCATACTTTGTTCTTTACGCACTTCCATGTGCGGTAAAAACTTGGTTTAGGGGTAAATCTTATTTTTTGATAGTTTCGGCGTCTTTTGCGTTTTCATGACATAAGTGTGAAGTCAAGTCATTTATAAATATTGTATTTTGGGTCGATCCCCAAGTTTTCGGAGTTATTAGTGTATGGGGATCCGTTTTTGTACATCCAAAGAGGGTATAATTATTTATTTATGTTTGTTTACTTTTGTTTATTTTATTTTGAATTTCCCTCAATTACATTGAGGACAATGTAATGTTTAAGTGTGGGGGAGTGGTTAACTTTTTACTTTACTTTTTTCAGGAACCAGCTGTTGAGCGGGTTAAAAAAAAAAAAAAAAAATTATAATTGTTGTTAGCCTTATGACCAGCTGTGTAGCGGGTCTATTCTTTTGCTTTCTTATCACTTTATGACCAGCTGTGGAGCGGGTCTCAAAAAAAAATGTCTATTCTTTTCTTTTCATTTTCTTATGACCAGCTGTTGAGCGGGTCTATTCTTTTGTTTTCTTATTATGACCAGCTGTGGAGCGGGTCTAAAAAATAATAATAAAAAAAAATAATAAAAAAAAAAAAAAATTGTGTGTCTTGTGTATGTGGCATTTGTCATGACCAGCTGTGTAGCGGGTCTAAGTCTCTTATTTATGACCAGCTGTGTAGCGGGTCAGTTTTCTGTTTTGCTCGAGGACTAGCAAAATGTAAGTGTGGGGAATTTGATAAGCACGAAAGTGCGACATATTTTCACCCATAATTACATTAGCTAGGACTCATTATCTCTAATAAACTTGTTTTCGTTATTTTTAGAAGAATAAGCTCTTGTGGAGATTTGGCTTGAAAAATTGTTATTTGCAACCGGAGGACAAGTGTTATTCGGACTTTCAAACTTGGTTAAGGGGCACCTCAATTACTAAGGGGCGCCAGTTGCTAAGGGGTACCCTATTTACTAATTAACACATGTTGCTATTCACACTTCAAAGACACAGGATAAGGGGGACCTTCTTCTCCGTTTGAACATTCGATTTTGCGGGAAAAATGGTGGAACAAAAACAAGGACAAGTATCGGAGTTACTGCGTTATTTCACAGGAAGATTTTTGGGCGAGATATTCAAAGGATTTTCAAAAGTTTGGATTGATATTATCTTGTTCGACTAAAACAGGAAAGGAGTTATTGGCGAGATTCTGTGAAGATATTTGACGTGTAAGAGAAGAAAGAATCATCAGAATATCAGAACTTTATGTCAAAGAAAGGAACGAATATTTCGAAGTTAATTCAAAGATTTGTTGGAGGAGATAATATCCTGGGAGTTTACTCTACATTGGTTGAAAGATATTTGACATCATGTTTTGGTAGCGGATGAGGAAAGGAGAATAAAAAATCTTCGTAATTTGCAGTGAAAAAGGGAAAGAAGATAATGGGTATTAACTCGCCCGATTTGATGTCATGTGGAGTATAAATACTATGTTGGGGAAGCTGAGAAGGATATAGAGAGTCTGGGGAGGTAACAGAAACGGGAGAATCAAATTGCAGAAATTTCTGCTGCTGTTGTTCCAAGAACACCAAGAACATAAGGCTGAGAAAGCCTGTCGTTAATAAACCGTGGTTTATTCCCGGTTTTGCAACAGGCTTTCCAGCGACCGTTGAACAAAGATTACTGCACTTTTGTTTTATCGCATCTTTAATGTGAGGATTGCAACACTTCTTAGTTGTTGTAAATTCTGGTTTATTTGATTTTATCCTTTTCATCATTTGCAAACACTTTTGAGCCATGAATAAATATTTTAAGTGTGTTTTCGACGTGATGAACTAAACCCCAACACCGGGTCGACGGAGGAAGCCGAACTTCACACATGGGTGAATTTATTTTATTTTCTATTTGACTTTTGCATTATTTTGAATAGAATTATGATTTGATTAAATTGGTTGTTATTCAATTAGATAGGTTATGCTTTGTTTAGATAATCTATGCTTAGGGGATACAATTAATCTTTTGAGAGTCTACCTTGGCAAAAATAAGAGTCGGTGTTATTTTGTTTATTGAGCTTTAATTGTTGAGAATAAATAAATTGAACCTATTGATATGAATTCGGTGGAATCCTAGGCCCGGTAACTCTCGCCTTTGTTTATTATTTTCATTAGACCTTTAAATTTAATCTTCGCAAGTCTGAGAGAACGAATCTTAATTACTACTACGAAAACTAAGAAAAATCCTAAATCAAAAATCACTAAAGGCACCTGGATTATTACTCAGGGCACATCTTCTTCTTCCTTATTATGAACATGAAGAGCATGAGTTGTTCTTAATGGTGGTCATCATGATGATCACGATGGTGATAAGCAATGATTTTCGAATTTGAATACATCACTAGATTCCTGGGGACGATACGAAACTTGGGTACTAGCTTGATTTTGATAAATCAGCAAAACTAGAGCTCAAGCGGTGAAATATGGTCGCTGCTATCATCACCGGCGATTGATGAAGTCATTGGCGAGAGAAGAGACAGGAGCTTGGTGATGGGTTCGAGTGCGAGATGGGAATACATTGAACGGGTTTTTGCTGCCATTATCGGCAGTTGTGAAGATGAACTAATGGTTGCTTTTGCTGCCATCATCGAGAGATGAACTAGAAGGTGCTGCCATGGAAGAGCAAGGTCTGTTGTTGTGCTCGACAGGAAGAGATGAAAGAGGAGATTGCTGCCATTGGCAGTGATAGGAAGAATGATCGGAGACGGCATAGAGCTGTGAACGAGGAAGGACGTGTTTAATGGGAAGACATGGAATGAAGATGGGTCGGTGATGGTGATCGGGTTTGAGGAGCTGGTGAAGAGCAAAGAGTTGCAGCGTTTGATTGCTACTCCCATCATTAATGTCGAGCAGAGTTAGAGTTTGAACATGAACAGGAATAGTGGGACCTATATCACGTGGAAATGTTGGGATTTTGATAAGAGAACAGTCCGACAAAATCAGGGAGGAAGAGAAAATGTTTTGGCGCGTCTTGGGAAAGGTATTGATCTACTGCACGCGACCCACTGAAGCTGAACAGATGAACGGATCACATGAAGCCACGATGCTCTTTACTTGGACTCATTGAAGAATCGGCCAATTAGAAGCCGTAGTTCGTCTCATTAAATATACATCGCGTTACGCCACAACGAATACCTTATTCTCTCATGCAACAGATTATGAATTTGGCAGACAAATCGGGGGAAGTAAGACGGCGCACGATCAGAAACAAGAACGGCGTGGCATTTTTCTAGTGGACCGCGAAAACCAATTGAAGGAGCTAATGTTTTCCATTGGGATATTTTATGAATGAGCTGGGTATCCGGACTACTATAAAAAGGAGCTGAAAGTTAAAAGAAAAAGGGACTTCTTCATCGAGAATCATTTTCCTTTGTAGTGAAAAACAGAGCGAGAGCTCCTGGCTTTCACTCTGAGTTTTATTTAATTCCTTCTTCTTTATTTCTTTGTTAGTACTTTTTAATTATGAGTAACTAAACTTTTAATTGATTAGGGATGATTTCAAAGTCCTGAACAATGAAGCATTATTTTCTTTAATCACGTTTATTTCAAGTTTTATTTTATTGTTGAGTATCTTTATTATTTTTAATGTCTAAGAATATTGAGGGGTTATTTAAAATGATCAATTAAATTAACCAATCAATATTTCTTCTACTAGTTTAGGGTTGTGTGATACGTGTAATTGTCACATCAACTCTTTACACGATAGTAAATCGCAAGAGTGACGAGAGGGATTTTGTTAAGTAATTGTGTGTAAAGATAACACTAGTAAGCGAGACCCGAGCTTATGCGTCTGATGCTAGGATCAACCTGATTCACAGAGTGTAAAGCATTCGACTAATTTACACCTTGAGAGCTTATTCTTGGTGGGTTGGTTGGATAGAATCTGGTAGTCGAGCGCTTAGTATCCAGTGGCAATAGGAATCAGGGGATAGCGAGCTTATTGCTATTCTACGGTTGGTAACAATATAAGTTAAACAAGAAATAAATTTATATTTAATTAAGCTTGATTCGAGAGACGGCGAAGGATTCCCTAATCATCTTCTTTATTATTATTTACAACAAAGTATTATTATTTTATTTTATTAGTTACTTTGATTTGAAATCTAAAAACCCCATTTCAGTGACTTTTAACAACTAGAAACTCCCTGCTCTTTGTGGGAACGAACTTCTTGCCATTATATTACCAGTTAATTGTGTGGAAAGAAGTAATTAATTTGTTGCGTAAACGACGCGCACCCATGTCTCTTCTAAAACATACCAAAAGTGTGCATCAATCGGACATACGAGCTGAAAGATATGGCCTTTACCGTGAGGTCTACGAAATCTGAAAAATTTGTACGGGATTACAAATTACAAATGTGCACGCTTCGTTGGCTGACCTCTAAAACTAAAAATTGAGTGATTATTTTCTCATGTGATAACTCAGTCTCTTAGATTCAAAAGTTGGGGTCAAGCACTAAATTCTGACATCGTATGAGGTTCCTACAACTTTCAGAGCATACAACATGCAAGCGGAAATTCTTAGACGGGATTCATAACCTCCACGGTCGATCGGTGTCCACCAGGACTTTCCACTAAGTCCTTCATCAAGGTACCTCCAACTTCGATCACCTAGGTCTTTACATCAATTTTTTTACCCGGGTCCTCTATCTAGGTATTGCGAGAAGAAGGGAAAACGAAAGGGAGAGATTTAACCAAATACTGAGGACTGACGGTCTACTGATCATGACGATCAATTTCACAGTCCAAGACTCGTGGCGCCGGGCTCTCCAGTGCTAATCATTCATCGTAAAAGGAATGCTACCACCGGGACATGCAACCATGGTCATTACATCATCCCTTCTTGAGAGCAACCTCAGTTATGGTCCCGTGACCAGGGTTTCAGAAGTGATGTTTCTACGACTGACAGAAACAAGATGGCACTATAAGCACCATGCTCATGTATCAATCAAGGGGTCCTGATCTCAAATGCATCAATGACATTAAAATACTTCACCAACCGTTCAAGACACAAGCGAATGGTCTAAAGACACAAGATGAGTGTTTTACAACAAGCTCATCTGAGATGATTTTACACTGTTCCGCACAAAGCAGCGATCTGGGGGAAATTGGTGAAGAATATAGGGATGGGTCATATACCATTCTCTTCGTATGGATGTCCTCTACAACATATCCAAAACTCACAGTAATTGATGAACGAGCAAAAAGATGTGGCCGAAACATCAAACTACATGACAGGTGAAGTTTCTGAAGATTTCCTAGAAGTTTACTGTTTCATTGATTTCGACCACTAAACGTGCTCAAAACTCAAAAGGCTTCTTTCATAAGTCTAGGAAATTTCATGGGCTTCAAAAAGTTGGGGTAGATCATCAAAAACGGACATCGCATGAAGATTCTACAGCATTTTCAATGAAGACTTAACTTCTGAATTTTCTGATGACGAATTATGACGAAATTCTTCATTCATCCACATCTGAATCAGGAGCTACACCATCAACGCAAGGTCGAACTTCATATTCAGCCGATAGTCTCACTTGCAAGTCGGCGGTGCTTCTACTGATGAGATATGAGCTTTTCATCTTCAACTCTTTTCTTCTGTGATATTTCATCACGTCTCTGCTTTCCCTCCGCATTTGCTAAGACCAAGAAAGCATGTATCTTAGCATGAACCGATTTCAGATGATCAGGAGACATACCACGTATCAGCTTTCCAGCATCTCTGAAAGGTTAATTCACGTTGGCATGAGCATCTGCAGAAGTCTTCATCTTTGACTTGATATTTTTGGAGCGTTCCCCGGAAGATCCAGAAGGGTGGTTGTAACTGGAAGTCACCATTATCTGAGGCGAAAGACATGGACTCATGGATATACCAATAACAGACACGCGCTAAAACGGTAACAATCCAACTCTTACCTATTTACAATTTCACTAGCTGTAGTGATTATAACGTCATAATTTCAAAAACTTGCTCGTTCCTTCAAACCTACAAAGACGAGCAAAATTCATTATTCAAAATCATGACTTGATTTTCATAAAACCGTGAACAACCCACGTGAATTTTAACATCCACTGGTTTTTCAAGAATTGGACAGTCGTCCATTCTACAATTGTGAAAACTCACATACCAACATTATTTCACCGTGTATAATTGTCTACTTTCAACAGTTGTTCAAAACCAAAACATTGATTTTACAAAATACGTATATATTTAACGTGAAACTCACGTAAATTTGAAGAAAAAAAAAAAACTCCCTCCGTTTCTAAAAAATAGGCTTGTTTCCTTATTTGGGTATGTCAAAAAAATAGGCTTGTTTCCATATATGGAAAGTCAAATGTTATGATTTTACTACTATGCCCATAGAGTGACCACTTCTCTCTCTCTCTCTCTCCCTTTTCTCTCTTAATACAAAAAGGGGACCACATCTCTCTCCTCTTTCTCTAATAACAAATGAGTGGGGGGCAAAGGATAGATTAAGAAAAAACATGAAAAAATGGTTATAAAATCGGATTAATGAAATTAAGATTTTACACTTTTAGTTGGTAACCGAGCTACAAGCTGGGCACCAACCCCTTTCTGAATAACAACACCCAACCTATGAAAAATAAATCTACCTGGATCACTACCAGCATCATTACTAACTAAACAATTTTTCAAACGCTTGAAGAAACAAATCATATCTTCACCAAGATCCCCTAGAGTAGTGAAAGCTAAAACACCCAACCCGAAACCATGTGAGTAATGATTAGTTTTCTTAATTTTTGTGCAAACCAAACAAACCTATTTTTTAGAAACGGAGGGAGTATATATATTTTTCTCCCTCGGGCGAGAATGTGTCTTTGAAATGGGAGTATATTTTCAAAGATTTCTAAAAGTTCGAAGATAAAAAAATTTCATGAAAGCTCATAAACAAAATTTTATTACTAACAGACGCACGTCTATTCAAAAAAGAAAAAAAAACTTTTCTCTCATACGAGCATCCACCTTTGAAACGAGAGTTTATTCCATTTTGTGAAATCTCACATATTTAAAAAATAAATATGCTCATAGACAAATTTTTTATCATTAGACTCGGGTCTATTTTGTTTGCTTCCTAAACTAACGAACGAACAAGCGTTTGTTCCTAAAACAAGGATTTCCTTTTTGGGACCAGACCCGTAAACGCTAAACCGACCAAGACTGGACCTCCGATCGTCCAAATCAGCAGTGCTTCATCTCTCCGTGCTCACGAGATGACACTCTACCATACTGGGTCCTTACCTGGGCATTTGCTCGTACATGACACCATTGGAGCAAATAGAGAATTCTGAAAATACCTTTGTACGACTGAGTTCAAATGCTTGTCTCGTCAACTGGAAAATCACCATCTAGTGCTTACTGTGGAACATGACTGTCCCTCACTAAGCAGGGGACTTAATGTTGATGGTGGATTTTCGATAAAGGTCAAATCGTAAAATTATGATACTGCATGTTTCTGACCCGGCTTAAGGAACGCATGAGACGATTCATATTTTATGATTCGTGAACCGTTTCACGATCTCTGACCGAGCGAATATTCCTCTCAGATCCATGATGAATATGTTTCTCGAAAGACCTCCCAGCTGAGCGTTCGATGCTACACATTTCATCATGACCTCTATGTAGAATAAAATGATTGGGCGGTTCTCTAGACATAATTGTTTGTTAGAGAGCTTAACGCCTTCAGGACGTCACGTTGCTCGCTGTTCCCTGACAGAGAGACCCACCTCTACATAAAATAATGATTGGGCGGTTCTCTAGACATAATTGTTTGTTATAGAGCTTAACTCCTTCAAGACGTCACACCGTTCGTTGTTCCCTGACTATTTAGAGAGACCGTGTATAGAATCTTGATGATCGGGCGGTTCTCTAGACATAATTGTTTGTTAGAGAGCTTAACGCCTTCAGGACGTCACGTCGTTCGTTGTTCCCTGACTATACACCCCTCAGAACGAAAATGATGCTTCAACTATCTCATATTTCGATTCTGCAAATAGATTAATTCTATCGTGACATTCATCCACTGAATTCCTAGAAAATAATCTATTATATCTCATTACTCCGTTCCTGAATTCCCCGACTGGATTCATGGATTAGTAATAGATAACCATTTTTTGTCATTACTCCGTTCCTTGAATTCCTCAACTGGATTTCATGGATTAGTAATAGATACTCAATTCATTTTATTACTCCGTTTCATGAATCATTCTCCATTGAATTTCATGAGTTTGTAATGATTACTCAACAATCGGGCGTCTGGACTATCACCGAGTAAGTCCCAAGAAAATGGTGCAAGTGTACTCAATGATGATGCACAAACGAGCACCCAAATGGACGAACGAGCATTCAAAAATATGGAAAAACGAGGAAACCTACACAAATAGGAGAGAGAAAATATAATAATAAAATAAAAAGAGGCGCCTAGGGAATAGGCCCACCGGCCGGCCGGTCATGCCGCCATGCCCGATCCCCCACGCCTCTTCCTTTATTTTTTCTTATTTTATTATTTTCATAATCTCATGAAGACTCCTCCGTTCGAGCAAATTTCCTTGTTTGAGCAAAACTCACGGTTTCTCCATATTTTCCCTCAAACGATGAAAAATAATAATTAAAAATAGGGGAAAGTGTCACGGGACCGGGCTACCTAGCCGTCCGGCCATGCCCTAGACGTGGCCGGTCCCACACTTTGCAATCCCTTGTTTTCACAATTATTATTTCCCTCATCTCATGAAACTCCTCCGTTTGAGAAAAAACCCTGGTTTTTCCATATTTTCTCAAATATTGCTCAAACCATGAAAAAGCCAAAAAGTCAAATGGTCACATGACCGACTAGGCTACTCATGAAAAATAATGTTAAAATATTATCATTTTAATATTCTCAAAATATTGATCAAATGAGAAAAGTTCTACTTGCCCATTCGAGCAAAATCAAGAATTTCAGTCAAAGATCAAACTCTTTTGAAAACCCAAAATATTGCTCAAACGCATATCAGAAAATACCAAAACTCTCAGGACTGAGACACGAATATTATGGTGACACGGGCATGCTTCCTTGACCGACCAAGGCTAACCCTAAGGAGTTGTCCCACACATCTTTATATTTTTGACCTAATTTGCTCAATTGCTCATATTGGGTCCAAACTATTTCCAACCAACTTGGAATTTTTTCGACCATCAGCTGGTCCCACGACCACCCATGGCCTGTCCCATGATCCTTTCGTTCCCTCACTTCTCCATAAGTAGGTTTTATCACCTAATGCTCAGACGAGCACTATTCTAATAAGTGATTAAATCAACATTTAATCATCCTTTCACCAATTGGTCAACAAAGGACTTTGGTGCATGCTCACACGAGCACCTGGGCACTACATGGTCGTCCATTATCCCATGTAAACGGTCCTCCTTCACTCAGTGATTTTCAATAAATCACCAACTGATCAGCAATCGATCAAAATTAGGGTTTCGAACTGAATGCTCTGCAAATCATAATTTTGAGCAAGTTTAAACACTAATAATTTTATGTTGATTCAGCAATTAACATCTTAAGTAATTATAGTATTCGGTCCAACTACCAATATCTTAATTAATATTTTATTGGGTCAAGTTACCAATAATTCATCGAATGAGCAATACTTACTCAGTTATTCGAATATTTATCCAACTATCAATATTCAGTAATTTATCGAATGCTTGCTCAAATGCTCGAATATTGATCCAACTATCAATATTCAGTAATTTACTGATGCTCGAACATTGATTCAACTATCAATATTCAACGATTCATCAGATAATATTTGCTCAGACGAGCGGCCCAAAATATCAACATCATTCATTCAAGAATTGCATGTCTCAACAGACATGTTCAATCCATGAATCACTGAGCATTCGTCAATCATGCTCGATTCAACAAAACTTAGATTCACCGTTTAATAAGTCAACAACTGACTAATCAAATACACGTCTACTTTGTAGACTCCACGTTCGTGAGACATCAATCACGTCACATGGGGGATGTCAATTAGGGTTTTGGTCTGGTGGCCTACAACACGTGTGTTCATCCATGCTGAGAAATGTGAGTAAGTCTTTCAAGCAGTTGATGGAGTTAGCAAAGTAGTGGGTGGACAATCAACCAAGTCTCCGCACGACCTGGAACTGGTTAACACACAATTTCCCACTTTCCCACTCTTTCACTCGAGCAACCGTCACACTTACTGGAGATCAATGTGTCTACTATTATGGCAATATAAATAAGTCTCTGAATCCACGATTGAAAACAAGACAATTTTTCGAGTAATCACTCTCAAGAATTCCATCAATCGACCAGAACTTATTCGAACTCAACAGTTCACAGAAAACTTGCAGAAACCCACAACACATTCACAATCCTTGATCATCATTAATCTCACACGATTCTCGGCTTCCCTCCTACATATCAACCCATCTCCCTCTTTGTGACCGAATTGACTCTGGAACAGCCATTGGCTTGGTTTAGGCCGGAGTCATACAGATTGATCTCTCGAACTCAAAGCACTCCCGTGCAGTGCATCTGTTTGAGGTTAAGCAGTTTACTCGGTTGAGGAGTCTCGTCCGCACGGTCGTCTCTTCACTTTCCTAAAAAAACAGTAAATCGGTTTTCCCCATCTACATATGCACACCTTGACTAGGGTACCCATAATTCCACGACTATGTTTAGCCAATATTTTTATTTTATTTTTTTGACAGGTCATGTTTGGCCTTTATTTGCTCTCATATACCCAAATGTTTTAGCTTGATTCTCATTTTGTCACGCACGTAGTTGTACAGATTTCTCATGTTACGTTGAGTTCTGGGACGGAGCTTAGTAGAGGTCAGGGGTGGGCCCCGCCTCCCCTGTTTTCGGTTAATTCCTTAGTGATCCTTTAAAATTCCTATTAATTAAAAGAAAAATTTCTTAATAAACCCCCCTGAATATTTTTTTTGTCAATTAGCCCCCTTGTAAGAAATTTCTTGCTCCGTCCTGGTTGAGTTATCATATCACTCACACACAACAAACAAAATGCCATGCACATTACAGTGCTGCCATATATCCGGAGTTCATTAATCATAAAAAAAAAAAAAAAAAAAAAAAAAAAAACGTGTATTAGGTGAGCCATAAGCTCTGCAAGTTATGTGTAGCTTATAGCTATTTCATGTGTATTATAGATCTCTTTGTCAGCGACATGCTTGGCGTTGCATCATTGCTTTATTCAGTTGCACCAGAATCTTTTCTTTTTGTTTTGTTTTCACTACATGCATTTGAAATGGAAACCAAGCACACTATATGCGTGAACAATTCGTTTTTATAACAAACGTAATCAACTAGTGGTGCATTAGCATAGACGTCTTTATGTGCACACCCTAATTATTTTTGAACTGGCAATTTATCTGGTCAGTAACGGGAAACCTTATCTATCCGAATTTGGACTACAGTGATGTGGTTCTATCATTTTTGATATATAACATGTGAATGTGATGGTGGTTTTTATAGCAAACTCATGTAAGAACTTTGATCTCTTACAACTAAACTAAATGCTTGTCGTTCTGAACTAAATACTAAATGTGATGGTGGTTTTCAGCAAACTCATTTAGCAAATCACGAGCTAAATGTGATGGTGGTTTTTAGCAAACTCATTTAGCAAACTAAATGTGATGGTGGTTTTTAGCAAACTCATGTACAACTAAACTAAATACTTGTCGTTCTGAATTAGTACTAATTACGTGTAAGAACTTTGATCTCTTGTTATTTATCAATCATAGCTAATCAATAAGCATCATTTCCACATTAAGAGTGTGTTGCTTAAAACTTTTTTTTTTTTTTTTTGATCAATATAAATAGTAATGGTGCTGCCCAGGCACGAATGTTGCTTAAAACTTTCGTAAGCCTAAACATGGTTTCAGTCTAAAGGTATGACCAACCTTTCGGACACGACTTTTTTCTCTAGCTTTATAATGATATGTGTGGACAGTGGTACTAATTTATGCGATAAGATTAAGACTTTAGATGTCATGCAATAATAATGATCTTGATTGTTAAACTTTGCGTACACGTTCTAAATATACCAGAATGAGAACGAGTTCCATTTTTGACCAGTTAATTCCTATTAGCCACTGATATTTTCTGTATCAAAACGCGATTATACATCTCTTAATAATTCGACGCTAATCAATATATCTATACCTACATCGGAGTAGTTAACAAGGCTGACTTTGGCTGTAATCCTTGATTAAGCTCTTAACACCATCTTTTGCAATTATCTTTAATTGATACGTATACGACGAGTCCATGACATGACTACATGTTTAGGAATGGGTTGCCCTCACGCTTACTGTTTTGTTGGAGGAGTTGTCCTGTTTTTGGTTTTGACATTCTTCCTCTTAATTATCAAATTAGTAGACCTTAATCAAGTTGGATAAAAAAACTAAGCTGAATCTTAATAAGTTTGACCTTAATTCAAGCACCAACTTATCACCATCCACGATCCATTTGGGGATTGTCAATATGCCCTACACCGAGCCTTATCTTCCTATCAACCACCGATATTGATCCATTACCAGTACTGTGTTTTAACAGTTGAAGAGTACACGACTCGGCTGAAACAAATTTGTCTGCAGCATGGTAAAAATGATAATTAATGTTCGGTACCCCTACAATACAGTGGTAAAGTTACTGAGTGAGGATGCATATCAGTGATCTGGGTACAAAATTTGCCAACACCAAATTCCTTACCAATCAAAAAATAAAATAAAAGATACTCCCTCCGTTTTTGGAAAAGAGTTATTATCGTTTTTTCAATTTAACCTATTTTTAGGCTAAAATGAAAAAGTGAAAGTAACTTTTTTCCAGAAACGGGGGTAGTAAATGATAATTACTGGATAAGTAGACTACATTATATTGATACAAACTCTAATGAAAGATTAATAGTGTAGTTGTGTGAACTGAAGTCTACCCTAGTCCCTGAAGTCTCCTTCCTAGTTTGGGTGATTCTAGACTCACCGAAGTTTCCTTCCGATAACGGATTTGATGGACGAGATAAGCGCTTTTAGTATTGGGATTTGGACCGGTGGAAGTAGATCCCCTAAATTATCTCTTTCGGGAGATTTACTCGGGATAATCTATCGGTACCTTTAGCATTTCAGTTCCTAGATATGTCTATACGACAGTCTTTAATGGACCGCACATTTTGATTGTACGGATTTCAATGTACGCTTTCAAGATTTGAAGTCTTAAATGTTAGGTTCTTTTAAGAAATACTCTTTAACGATGAAGTCATCCTCAAGTTTAAAACCATGGATTCGTATAACCAGAAGATCTAACGATCACTGATTAACTCGAAATTGCTACTCCTTGGGAGAACTCTACTGGAGATTACTGTGGTTTTCGGCTCTCACGTGGCTCTCTATAAAAAAAAAA
The DNA here is from genome assembly GCA_023531295.1 of Papaver armeniacum. NCBI lineage: Eukaryota > Viridiplantae > Streptophyta > Magnoliopsida > Ranunculales > Papaveraceae > Papaver > Papaver armeniacum. The sequence continues at coordinate 169,830 of JAJJWW010006138.1, read as the reverse complement.
AGCGTCCTATATTTATTTGTTTCTCCTTTTATTGGACCATAAAAATGGAAAATTACAAAATTAGGATATCTTTTGGATAAAATCCCTTTTATCTTTCCAGTTCATATGTTGTTCTTGTTTGCAGTTGGATTGGTCTATAAACTTTGTGTAGTAACTTGATAATTACATTTTTTGTGAGATTATTGATTTACTAGTGATTAAACTTTTTGGGGTTTATAGCGTTGAATGCAAATTTAAGGTTCTGCAACATTATTTAGAAAATGGAGAGAGGTGTGTTTGAGATCTCTTATTATTTTGTCACTGATTTAGGATATCTGGACCACTCCATTACTTAATTTTCATACGTTGGTTTTTATATATTTTCTACGATCTGCTTTCAGGTCGTGGGAGAGAACCTTTGTCCCATTTGTTCCGCACCCTGTACCTTTGTTTTTAAATTTTGATATTTAATTGCAACATTATTACCGAATGTAACAGTAAAACCAAAATTACTATCTGTCTGTGTACATGCAGGTTAGTAATTTATAAATTTATATGTCTATGAATATACTGATTTTCATCTCTCTTCTTCTTCTCCTCCTTCTCAAAGGTGATTTCCGACGACCAAAACCCAAACTCCGGCAACCTTTAACTGCTCAGATCCACTCCTTTTTTGGAGTGGATCTGAGCAATACCCACCTTTTCCTTTTAGTTTTAACAAGTTATTTCATAGATTAGCTAGGTTTTTAATGTTTTTTAGGTTTAGTTTTGGGATCTATTCCCCTTGCTTGGCGGCAAGTTGTCTCCATCTTCATGGTGGTTCTTTCTATGCTTTTATAACATCTTCTATCGACTTTCATGGTCGTTTCTTTGTTAATGTTCATAGGTTTCAAGATCATCGTTGACGAACTCCGTAGCCTAATCTTCATCGGTATATTCAAGACTCAAAGCAAATCACTCCTATTTTGGAGTATCTCTTTCTCAAGAAGAAGAAAATCAACAAAAATGGTGGACTTGTGATCCGAAAACCATTTCTCCTCCGATTCAATCGGTTCTTACATACATTTTTCTAGTCTTTTTCCGGTGTTCTTTCTCTTTTCTTGCTAGAATACTTGGTTATGTACTAGTATTGTATTGTATGGTGTTTCTCTATTACTTTATCTTGATGTCTTGAAACTCTTTGTAAACTTAACATTGAATTATTAATGAAGAGTTGATCTTTTATAAAAAAATTAAAAAAAAAAAAAAATTATATGTCTATGAATCTATGATCCTGCCAGCAGTATTGATATACTTGCCAAAAGTGGACTGATTTTTTTAGAAGCATGAAAAACAAAAAGATCAAAACAAAACAAAAAACTAAGTACCTACTTTTCCAACGATTACCTGAACCTAATACTTAAATCGGACTAGATTTATGCGAATATACTTAAATACTAAACAAATCGTTCAGAACGTGAGGAGAAATGGAGAAAGTATGGATGGGATGGTTTCATGGCCCAGGGGCCAGGGCTTATATTGTTTTGGGAAGACGATGAAGATTATTATTTTTAGTGTTCATCTTATTATATTTTTAATACATTTCTGTTTTGATATCCGTTCCTTACTTCCATCCGATGTTCTCTACACTTTGATTCTCTATATTATTATAAAAACTAAGGTCATGAATGAACCTATAAATATCTCGGTGGAGAAGCAACTGAATCATAAAGGTGCACGATATTTTGTTGATTTTTGTTGTTTTCTATCTCAAAGATTTCAGTATTGCGCATCAATTCACTTCTATAGATTGTCGGCAAAAGACTCACGTAGCTTTAGGCTTGCGTAGTTCGTTTGTCTCTTTTACTTTTACCTTTACCAAGACCAAACTCATACTCCCTCGGATTCTAAATAGATGATTTATTCACTTTTAAATTTTATTTCATAAATAAATGACTAATATTAAATAAGGGGATATTTCTAAAATTATAATTTTAATTGATTATTGTTTGTATAAGAAATATGTATAATTTAGTCATGTTTATAATCGTTATGTGGGTGTTTTAAAATGCTTTCAATGGTATAAACTTTACGAACATCTGTATCCGTAGTATAGTTTGAAAGATAAATCATTTTTAAATTTTACTAATTATTATCTATAAGCGTATAATTGTAAAAAAATACTTTAAAATACACTTATATTTCCTCCTTACCTTAAGAATTGTGCAAACTTGAACTAGGTTATCTATTGCGGACAAAAGGAGTTTTTTTATTTAATTAATAGTCCATGAAAATTTTAGCATTATGATGTTCATTTTTTTTACCTCTTAACAATAGCTAAGAAGACCCAAAAAGAACAAGTCTTGGTCCAGTAACACCCATAACATCATTTTGAAATTCAAAAACAATAAAACTCGACATGTTATTAGTCCATATGCCTTCATGACTTCTAGCAGCACCATTCTTAGCCAACTTATCAGCCACAAAGTTGGCCTCTTTATATCTTTGGTTGAACCTCACTTGATCAAAAGTGTCTTTGAGATCACTGATCTCATGGACAAGTTTGTGAGAGCAAGTCTTATGGTGGAATACATCCATCTTCCATCTTCCACGCCACCTCAGCACTTGGAACTGTGGATGGAAGCGCAAGTGTAATGGTGGAACACAGAAAACGCTAATAAGAATAGCGTAAAACGCTAATAATAATAGCGCAGGGAAAACGCTACTAAGAATAGCGCTTGACTAAAGTCAACGGTCAAAACGCTATTCTTAATAGCGCTAAACACAATTGTTAATAGCGCTTAACGCTATTGTTAATAGCGTTTTTTGATTCTTATATCCAGTAACACCATCGACCCCTTCTTCTTCTTCCTCAGTTCATCTTAGACTCTTGAAAAAAAAACCAAACCTAAAAAAACCCCTTGTTTAATTATCAGAGCATGGTTCAAATCAATGAAATTGCTTCAAAGGGTTTGTTCTCTGCTTCATAAGGAATCGAAGCATACTTAAATTTCTCAATTTGGTTGAGAATCCAAAGAGAGGTTAGTTGAATTATAATTTGAGTTTATTTTATGGTTTGATGAAATGTTAGGGCTTTAGATGATATTATTGTTGATTGTATGCATGATACTCGATTGTATGATGAATGATAACAATTTTGATTCTAACAATGACGAATTTGACATGTAATTTAGGGTTTTAGATGATGAACATTGTGTAATTTAGCCTTTTAGATGATGAACATTGTGAAATTGCCATGAGATAATGAATTAACATGTTTTAGTTACATTATGTAAACAATTTAAGTGCATTGTGTGACTGTATTGTTTTTGTTTGATGATTTTGTATAGATATGGATGTGTGTATGACCTTGAGTTCAAAAGAACCGGATGAGAAACATATATCTACAAGTATAAACCCACTTGATACACAACATGATATCACGTTTAGAAGTAATCTAGAAGACCTTGAGGATTTACATAAACGTGTGGTGGTTCATGAAAGTGCTAGTCAAGTTCTTCATAATTCAGGCCTTGCTAGATTTTTTGAAATTAGCATTAAGAGAGCTGATCAACAACTAGCTTATGCAATCATAGAGAGGTGGTGGTATAGCACCAATTCGTTTTATTTCCCAAACTTTAAAATTGGTTTCACTCCTTTAGACTTTGTTCACTTAACCGGAATTCCTATTGGAAATGGTCGTAGAAGATTGGAACACGGTGCTACAAGTAAATGGAAAAGTAAAGAAAATCAACAACTAGAGGATACCTACTTTAGACCTATGCATGGGTATGCTAACTACAACAAGCACTCACCTGATTTTCCTATTATTTGCCTCGCAAACTATATAAAGGACAATCCAATTAATGATGAAAATTGGGAGATTGTGACTCGATACTTCTTATTATGGGTGATTTCAAAAGTTTTATTGGCACGTACCACTACAATAGCAAGCAAAGGTTGGATCGCCTCCTTGCATGATTTGAATGCGATTAGTAATTATGATTGGGGTTCGGCTTGTTTTAGTCACTTGTATAGTAGCATGAGTGTGGTTGCTAGAGGTGCAAAAAACATGTGTGGAATGGCGATGGTTTTAGAATATTGGTTTTACATGTATTTTCATACTTTGACGCCTTTTCTCCAAGAAGGTGTCTTGACTGATGTATGGCCTCGCAATTATGATATTTAAGAAAAATAGTCTATTGAAGTTGCAAAGGGGTACTTCCAAACACTCTCTTAATACTGACTCGCCAACAAATTGAGTTGAGGACAATTGTTGGAACGGAATGGCAACCATGGTCTACTAGTATGTATAGAGATCATCCTGATATAGTGCATGCTCGTGAAATCTCCATTCAAAGAGTGGCTTTCTATAATCCGGAAAGCGATACTAGTATCATGTATCTTGGTGAACGGTTTTTAAGGCAAACAAGGGGATTAATAACAATTCCAAGAAGTCCACGTGAACGTTTGGAAGACCTTGCTACCCCCCCATGATCCTATTGATGTGGTTGAAGGACGAGACTATAAGCATGTTGATGAGAGCATGTATGTGTGGTGGTGGAAGCAACAATCTATTGGATTTTTGCTCCCAGAAATATATCGTCAAGAAAACAGAGATGAAGTTGGAGCTGCAAGTACTCAAGATCCGACATTTCTGGTGAATCAGGTCCCCCCAATACATCCATCACGGTATAAGTATGACAACGTCTCACAAGCTTCACCTGAATTTCCAAGAGTTTCTTTCTATACCGTACATTCAGACAGTGAAGGCAACCGTGTTCAAGTGCCTTTGCAAGCACCCGATCCTCTTCCATTTACGTATGATGCTAATTGGGGAACAAGGGTTAGTAATTTTTGGTTTTAACTCCTTCAATTATTTTGTTTGCCATATTATTATGATTTTCTTTACACATTAGAAGTTCCTTAATATACTTGCTATCTTGATGTTTCTTTTCATGATCAATGGAAAGATTTTGCGCATAGGTTGGCTATGTTAAATCTTGCAAAGGACCAGCATTGGTTTGAAATAGATCATGCACGTGCTCTTGGGGAAGGATCGACGTCAACCCAATCATGTTATGATCTTGGAGATAACTCTCAATGGTCAAGCCGTAAAAGACCAGCCACAAGTCAATCAGATGATGCACATGGTCATTATGTTCCACAAGATGAAGTAGTTCCAGATGTAGTTCCAGAGTCACAAATAACTCAATTGATGAATAGTGGTGGGATTGGTTTAAGTGAAGATGAAATGGCAAGGATGTTAGGATTAAGTGATTAAGATGAACTTGTCTTTTCTTTTGTATGAAACTTGGATGTGTTTTCTTTAATGAACTTGTCTTTTCTTTTGTACGAAACTTGGATGTGTTTTCTTTAATGAATGTGTGCATGAATGTCTTCTCTTTTGTATGGATGTTTTTTCTTTTGTATGGATTCAAAAATCATGGAATTCTTACAGTATTTGAGTTTTGTTTACAGGTGCAATATGGACGATGAAAATCCGTTAAGGAGGTATGTACTAATGACATATGGTATCGATCTTAGCATTGGTGATGATAGTGAGGAGAGAGCAATTGTGATGTACCAGTATATGACTCAAAGAATGCATAGGCTCTTCCAACCGGTGCCTCGGGAAGTATTGACGCGACAAATGGTGGACAGGCAACAAGAGGACGAAGATGCAAGGATGATGCATGACTACTTTGGACCTAACGGTACTTGGGGCCCTAAGAAGTTCCACCAACATTTGGGTATGTATCGACCTATTTTCTTACGTATTCTAAGTGAAATAGTTATTTCGGATCCTGCTTTTGATTTCCAAGTTGATTGCACCGGAAAAATTGGTCACTCTCCCCACATGAAGATGTATGCCGTAATGAAATGTTTGTGTAAAGGCATAGCCGCTGATATCACAGATGATTATGTCCGTATGAGAGCGCCGACCGTCTATATGTATGTGAAGAGGTTTACCAGGGTAATTGTTCGCCACTTTGGTCCAAGGTACATGCGACTTCCTACAAGAGAAGACACGGAAAGATTACTAGCAGAAAATGCGGCTAGAGGGTTTCCTGGAATGCTTGGAAGTGTTGATTGTATGCATTTTCAGTGGAAGAATTGTCCAACAGCATGGGCAGGTACATTCCGTGGGCATGAGAAAAAACCTACCATGATCTTAGAAGCCGTGGCATCATATGATCGGTGGTTTTGTCATGGTTTCTTTGGAACGCCAGGGTCGAACAACGACTTGAACGTCTTGGCTCAATCTCCACTTTTGATAAGATGGCTAATGGTTTAGCAGCTTCTTGTAATTACCGCATCAGTGGCCACAACTACGCCAAGGGTTACTACTTAGCGGATAATATATATCCACGATTGTCTTGTATTGTGCAGTCATTCAAAATTCTTCTTCCAAATCAGCCAGCTAATACGTTGTTCAATAGATACCAACAAGCGAAGAGAAAGGATGTTGAAGGGGCTTTTGGAACTCTCCAAAACAAGTTCCAAATAACAAAAAAGCCAAAGATTTTACTTTGGGATAGGGAGGATATAAACTTTATTATCAAGTCTTGTTTGATTCTGCATAACATGGTCATTGAGAATGAAAGACGTAACGTAGATTGGGGTGAAGTCGTGAACGAACCAATACGACAGGTTACTGGAATACCGAGGTCATACCACGAGTTAAGGAATGACGAGGCATATCTCCAACTCCACAATGATCTTGTTCAACACATTTGGATACGACATGGACTAGGTCTCAGAGACGGTGAAATGCCACCAGAATCTCCCCCTCCGCCACCAGATGATCTTGACGGTTCGGATGGTGAATTCGATCCTACCGATGTTTACCCACCAGAACAACTTTAGTCTTTTTTCGTAAGATTTCGAATGAACTTTCAGTATGTAAGCAACTTGGTTGCAATCCTATGATTTCTAGATTTTAAAATTAAGAAATATTAAGATTTTCATTGTATTATTTTTGGTTTTCATTGTTTTCAAAAGAGAAGAAAAAAAAACTAAGTATGGAACTTGAGGAATTGGCTTAGGTTCTGGATGTTTTTCAAGAAAAGCGCCTAACGCTATTAAAAATAGCGTTTCATTTATAACCATTAGATATTTAACGGCTCCTTATAATCAACGACTCACAAAAAAACGCTATTAACAATAGCGTTTCAACGGCTATTTTTTTGAATTCGAAATTTTCCCTATAAATTGATCATTTCTCAGCTCAGACTAAAACCTTTCAATCTCTAGATTTTTTTCTCCATCTTCTTAAAATTCATTGCAATTCAGACTTTTTTTTAACCATGGCAAAATATGCTACACCCGAAGATGTTGCAATCACCAAAGCTTGGATAAGCATTACACTTGATGGTGTTGCCGGAGTTGATCAAAAATCTAACCAGTTTTGGGAGCGGGTATTCGATACCTATGTAAGCAGCTTTGGGAATAAGTATGATATGACTGTTCATAAGTTGCAGAATAGAATTGGTACCTTGAAAAAAGATGTCAAAAAGTGGGTTGGTATCTTAAGAAATATGCATAGAAACAATGCAAGCGGATGTGGAATTGATGATCTTGTAAGTTTTATTAAGATTTCTTAATGTATATCATTTTGTTTTATTGAAGGATTTCTAACTTGGGTTTTGTTTGTTTTTTGTAGGAGAGATAAGCTAGATTGGAATATAGTAAGGTTAGCAAGGGAAAACCTTTTAGAAATGAAGAGGTGTACCGACTTTTCAAAGCCCATGTTCCCGGATTCAATCTCGAAGAATTTGATCCTACCCAAAATGAGGAAGATGAATCGGAGGCTCCTAGTGTTAATGCTTCAACAAGTAGTGCTCCGACAAGAAGCGACCCAAGATGGCATGAAGAGGATGGCCCTCGTCGACCAACGGGAAAAATGGCTCAACAAAGGGAAGCTTCGGAGCTATCGGCCATCAACGACGGAACCGACCGTATTTTGAAACATTTTAGTGAAGAGAATGCAAAGAAGATGGCAAGGTTGGATGTACAAGAAGAATATTTATTAATTGTTGCAGAGACAAACAAGAAATCCTTGGATTTAGCTTTGGAGAAACATGAACTCGAAGTGTTGGATGTGGTGGTTGAGACCTTGCCGGAATGGAAGAAGCAATTTATGTTGGATAAACAAAATAAGATTTTGGAAAAACATGGTTATCCTCCTAGAAAAATTGGTGCAAACTATGGTTATCCTAGCACTAGCAATGTTCGTCATTTCAATATATGAAACCATGTAGCTTATGGAACTATGTTTTTATGTTTTTTCTTTTTTTTTCAATTTGATGTAGTGGAATCAATGTAGTTGAAGTATTTTTAGTATCAATCAAGTTTCAATTTCATTCAATTTTATCTTCTTTTGATTCAATTTCATTCAATTGTATATTGAACCAAAAAACTAGTTTGTTCAAGAGGAAAAAATGAGAGACTAGAAAAAAAAACTAAGTATAGGATAGGAGAAGTCGAGTGGCTCCTAGATGTTTTTTGTGATTAGCGCAATTAAGATTGGCGTTTGGCGCAAATAAGAATGGCGCTTAACGCTATTCTCAATTGCGTTTTTTCCTACACCATTGGATTCTCAACGGCTCCTTCTAATCAACGACTCAAAATAAACGCCATTAAGAATGGCACTTAACGCTATTCTCAATAGCGTTTCAACGGTCAGATTTTCAAAATTAAAATTTATCTATAAATTGGCTTCTTCAACACAAATCAAACCATCCCAAAATCTCAAGATTTTCTTTGCTCCCATCTCTCCCGATTTTATATTTTCAATTCCAAACCTTCTTTCAATCAAGTTCAAGTATGGCATACACTACAAATGGAGATGTTACAATCACCAAAGCTTGGATGAGAATTAGTCTCCAACCGATTGTTGAACAAAATCAAGGAGTCAACAACTATTGGGAAAGGGTGCTTCAAGCCTTTGTAGAAGAAGCGGGTGGTAATGAAAACGGAAGAACAAGACAAAGTATTCAAAATAGGTTTTCGGTGATAAAAAAGCAATTCAAAGTTTACATGGGTATCATACATTCAATTTCTGCAAATATGCCCGAAGGAGGATGGGCGTTAGAAGAAGTTGTAAGTATTATTCAATGGAACCTCTTATTTTCAATTATCTACATATTTCAAGTCATTAATTTTCTAAATGAGAGATTATGTTTATTTATTTTGTAGGAGGCACATGCTAGAACTCTATATTCTCAACAAAACAACAAAGATTTTGCATTTGATCATGTGTACCAAATTCTTAAGAACCATCCCGCTTTCGGAAATTAAATATCGTGATCTTACCGATGATGAAGTGAACTTTGAGAAATGATGAAGCTTGACAATGAAAATCGGATAATGTTAAATTCTAAATATTAGTTATTTCAATCCATGTAATGTCGCTTTTAGTTTTTTTAATCCATGTAACTTAATCTATGAAATGAAAATTAGCTAATTTATATCCTGTTTCAATTTCAAATTTATAAATTTTGTTTTATAATTTTAAATTTTTTTTATTTTCAATTTATAGGTAAAGAAACAGGAGTGATGTGAGAAGAGTGTAAAAATAAATAAGGCGAAACGCTATTGTTAATAGCGCTTAACGCTATTGTTAATGGCGCCAATAAAACATTGTTGTTAATAGCGCTACACGCCATTCTTATTAGCGCTTGACTTACGCTATTTAGATTAGCGTTCAGCGCCATTAATATTGGCGTTTCTTGTCCTCTACCGCGCCAATCTTATTGGCGTTTAGCGCTATTCTTAATGGCGTTCAGATGGATTCCACGAACCCTTCCACGAAACCATGGAAGGTTGCTTGGATTTTCTGTGGAAGACCCCAACTTGGAAGACATTAGACTTGACATTCCATGGATTTTCCACACTTGGAATAGCTTGGATTCCACCATAAGACTTGCTCTAGCCCAACATGGTTTGGTTTCATTCTTGTAGATTTGGATAGCATAGCAAGAGTCACCTACTTCCACACAGCGTAAGACCATATCAGCAACCAACTTAAGCCCTTCTCTGATTGTCTATACATTGGCGACAATGTTGTTATTTTGGAAAATATGTTTTCCAAAACAAGAAACAAATTCTCCAGCTTCATCTGATGATTCCACCAACACCTGCATTACCAAAATCAAGTGAAGAACCATCAATATTAATCTTGTAGAAATTAGTGTTAAAAGCCTTCCAAGTTATGTTGATATCCTCCACTCTCCTTGTACCTGCATAAGCTTTTGTATTAGCCTGAAAAAATTCATTAATCATTTTCAAAGTAGTGACCAAGACCCATAAAGGATTGAATTTAGTTTTCTCAGAGATGAACTTGTTTCAATGAACCCGAATGCCCCACAAAATAAATGGATAAACATCTTTGCATTTTAGATTCCCTATATTACCATCAAAGGAACAGAGTTTTTCCAGAAAACTAGGTGTAAGCACCTCAAAAGCGATATTCATACCTGTCCATTGTCGAATCTTAACCCAATTGGCCAAACTATAAAACATCCAAAAAAAAAAATGGAAAGGAGTCTCAAAATCTCGATTGCATAGCAAGCAACCGAGATGGCTACATATTCCTTTACGATATAAAGACTCATTCACATTTATTTTATTTTGGCAGAGCTGCCATGAGAAAACCGAGAGCTTCCAAAGGAATCTCCATTCCTTATTAGTAGTATTGGTATTACTGGATTTGTTACGCAGAAACTTATAAGTGTCTTTAACAGTGATAGTACCAGTACCAGTTTTACTGGCAGACCAGATAGATGTCACTATTATTAGGCATATTGCACTCTGGTATAGCTAACACATCTTGGACAATGTTGTTGGGTACATTACTCTGAAGCCTAGATATATGTCATTTATTTCTACCAGACTCAAAATAATTGCTGACACGTTCCCTAGGTATATTAATTCCATCAATCTGCAGACTAGTAGCTATAGGGAAATCGACCACCCATGGGTCTCTCCAGAAATCTACACTATTACCATCACCAATGCTCCATCTCAAGCACTCCCCAATAGCATTTTTACCTTTCATGATATTTCTCCAACTAACATAAACACCATTATTCAACTCAGTAGTTTAGACACAACAGATTTAAAATGAATAAATTTTCCAAGCCATCTTAGCTAAAACAACTAGGTTACTAATTTCCAAGTCCCTAATGTTAACTCCACCCATGTCAATTGGCTTCCAGACTGTAGCCCAATTCATATCATGCACACTACATGTATCCTTGAATCCATTCCAGAAATTTTTTATTCTGTACATATCAATTTTATTGATCAGCCCTTTCGGGAGCTTGACAACGGACATCACATGGCTAGTAATGGGGTCAATAGTGGATCTAAGCATAGTACACCTACCAGCTAAGTTCAAATTCATAGATTTCCAACCCGTATTTTATTACACAATTTCTCACTAATCATACCCCACTGAAGGGGGATCCTAAGATACTTACCAGGGATGGCAGTAACTTGAACACCAAGAGCATTGGCCATTCCTCTAGTAAAGCTTCTTCCCAAATTGGTTGAGGTAAGAAGAGTGGACTTGTTGTCATTGACTATGACCAGTCCAACTGCAGAACTTGTCCAGCAGATATTTGAGATTCAGTGCATTTTTGTACTTAGCTTTGAGAAAAACGATAATGTCATTTGCAAACAAATAATGGGTGATCATGGGAGCACCCTTAGCTACAGAAAAACCAGAGAGAGTTTTATTAGTAATTCCGGTATTGATCAACCTAAATAAGCTTCAAGACAAAGAATGAAAGGTAAAGGGTTAGAGGATCCCCTTACCTCAACCATTAGAAGGTATGAATCTAAAAATATGAGCACCATTAATAAGTACCGGGAAAGAGACAGTCGATATACACCGGATAATCCATTTAACAATCTTATGATCAAACCAATTACAAAAAAGAACTTTCTCAATAAAATTCCAACTAATCCTATCGTAAGCTTTGTCAAAATCCAACTAATCTTATGGTGCTCATTTATTTGATCAATTTAAATGTGTGTTTATAAATTAGATGGCAATACATAATAATTGCATTCTACTCCATCCGTCCAAGTTATATAGGCGGAGATGATATTTGATCAATTTAAATGTGTGTTTTTAAATTAGATGTCGATACATAATAATTGCATTCTACTCCCTCCGTCCAAGTTATATAGGCGGATAAGATATTTTTGCTTGTCTAACTAGATATGCGGAGTTCATATTTCTAGGCTATTTTTGACATATATGGCCTTATTAATGTTGCATGAATATCAGCACAATTAACTTGATGTTTCTAATATTGAGAATATAACAAGGGGTAACACAAGAAACAAGATGAATTTTTATAGAACTTAATTTTTTTCTTAATCTAAGATATTTGGATTTTCCGCCTATATAACTTGGACGGAAGGAGTACATTATCTTTGAAATGATAAAAACGATAAAAAATTCCCTACTTCTAGGTCACCTATTTGTTTGTTTGGAGACAAATCTCTTTATCAAAAGGTGGTAAACTTGTTCTTTTTTTTTTTTAACAAATGAACCTTTCATTAATGGAAATTCAAGGTTACAATGGGTTTAAAATCGAAAACTAGAGAATATAAAGAAATATGAACATGCCACACAAGTACAACATCGAGAAATCCGACAAAGGAAAAAGAAGGATTAACGGAACATGACGAATACAAGCATGGATAAGAATCGATCAAATCGATAGAATGATGGTTTTTCTCGAAAATAAATTCCAACCATTTTGTTTGATTTTCTTCTTAATAAAGAAATGCTTCCATAATTGGAGTGATGTGCTTAAATCTCTTATAACGTGTGATGAAGATTCTGTTGCCAGAAATATCATTGTTGAAGATTCCAACTTAGATTCCGTCGCCGAATAAATCAATGATAAAGATTTCGTCTCCGGAGACAAAAATGACGAAGATTTTGTCATTGGAAAGCATCTCAAGTGATGTTAAAAACCATAGTACCCAAGAACGACCATTAAAGACAAGAATTATGAAGATTTCATCTCAAGTAAACTTGCTCTCATGAAGTGCTTTCTCGACTCTTTACTTATGTATTAATTATTTTTATTTAGATTACCTATTTCCATTATAAAAATCTTGGAGAAAAAGATGATGAATTTCTTGTGGGAGTATAATGATGGCTCCAAGACTTCCCACTTGATTAACTGGAATTTAGTTTATGCTATATAAAGGAGAGAGGTGGTTTAGGTGTATTTAATCTCAACTTGATGAATATGGCAATGCTCGCTAAATGGTGTTGAAGGTCTAGTGGAGAAAAATAAATTATGATATAGTGTCATCACTGACAAATATGGTGATGAGTTTTCTCGCTGGGTACTTGGTAAATTTGATTCACCATATGGCGTTTCCTGCTGGAGGGTTATTGCTCTTACAACATCTTTAGTAAGTGAAAACTCAACTCTCATTATTCATTCAGGGAGGCAAACTACATTTTGGGACGATACTTGGATTGATCAATTTATTTTTAGCTTCTACTTTCCGCGGTCTCTATAAGTTATCTAGAGGATCACACTATGAAATTGCAGACATGATCACAAGTAATGGGAGTTGAGAATTTGACTCTAAGAGAATACTAAGTGATGTCGAGACTGATCAATTAACTAATCTTCAGGTCTTAATTGGTGATTCACTAACTGACACACGGTGATGGTTCTTGCATAACTCTAGTATCTTTAATGTGAAGTCTTTATATTCGAGGTTGGAGGATTTCCCTCATGTTTTTATCCGGAAACATGCCATCTCACCAAAAATTTGTTTCTTAGTTTGGTATTTGACTCATGGAAACCTAAATACAATCGACATGATGGAGCGCAAAGGTATTACATTATACAACTTTTGTGTACTTTGAGGTAATGAAATTGAGACACAAGATCATATTTTTTCTTCACTGTAAAATTACACGTAAGAACTGATCTATGAATTTACCAAGTAGCTACTTGAAATGGGTAGTTCTTGGTACTATGAAAATAATGGTTGAGAGTTGGCATCACTCGCATATCTCTTGTAAAGGAAATATTACATGGGGTTTCATTATTGTGATCAATTTCTTGCAAACTTGACTCGTGGAGTGACTCATTTTTGAAATTTGAAGATCGAATCGTATGTTGAATCGTGTCTCAAAGATTCATAGTCGATGATGAATCTTTTAGTATAATATTTTTTACGTTTATAAATAGATCCGTAAACATAAAACAGTAGTTAAGAGTTTACCTTTGGATGTAAGAGGTGGCAGGTTCGAAACTTTCCAAGCTTATTTTAGTTTTCACAAGTTTATTGGTTATTTACGATTCAAACTTGGTCAATTCTGTTGACTTTCACGAGTCATGGGCCGAACGAGGCCTGCATATGATTTGACTCAACGTACCAATATAATAAAGTTGGCCTGTCTATACAATTTCAAAATTACTTCTAGAGGCAATAAAATTAACTTTTTGTGAAGCACAAACATTTTTCTTCTGACATTTGCTTCTGTAGAATCAAAAGCACTTCTACTTCTGGTATCCAAACATGCTATAAATCTGGACGATAAAGTTTAGGTGTTCTTCATGGTTGGGAAGAAGAATATAAGAGGGGGAAAATGAGAATGGTTTGTAGGGTTTTGTTTTCGTTTCCAACTAAAATTCCTCACCATATATTCCTGAATACTAAGATGTCGCCAACTTATAAAAGCCAATAACCTTAGAACTGGAAAGTTTGTTCAATTTATCCCTTACCTTTCCTCATGGATGGGTAAAGTATATCTATCAAATAAAACCAAAAATAAATTAACTAAAACTTATGGTTCAATAATTGTGACAACTTTAGGAATTGACTTTAAGTATACCTATCAGATAAAGCGAAAAATAAATTAAATTAAACTTATGGTTTAACAATTGTGACAACTTTAGGAATTGAATTCATATAAACATTGTAGGGAATGGGTTCCTGGTACCATGAAAATATTGGCTGGGAGTTGGCATCACTCACACATCTCTTGTACATGAAATCCTACATGGGGTTTCATTCCTGCGATCAATGTTTTCCAAACGTGACTTGTGGAGCGATTCGTTTTTCAAATTTGAGGATTAAATCGTATGTTAAATTGTGTCACGAAGATTCATGGTTGATGAGGAATCTTTAGTATAGTTTTTCTTTACGTCTATAAATAGATTTGTAAACATAAAACAGTAGTTAAGAGTTTACCTATGGATGCAAGAGGTGGCAGGTTCGAAACTTTCGAAACTTCTTTTAATTTTCACCAGTTTATTGGTTATTTGCCATTCAAGCTTGGTCAATTATGTTGACTTTCACGAGTCACGGGCGAAACAATTCCTGCATACAATTCGACTCAACGTACCAAATATAATAAAATTAGTTTGTGTATACAATTTCAAAATTAGTTCTAGAGGCAATAAAATTAACTTTTTGTGTAGCACAAACATTTTGTTTCTGACTTCTCCTTCTGTAGAAGCAAGAGCACTTCTACTTCTGGTATCCAAATAGGCTATAAATCTAGATGATAAAGTTTATGTGTTCTTCATGTTTAGGAGAATATGATAGGAAAAGAAATGAAGATGGTTTGTAGGGTTTTATTTTCGTTTCCAACTAAAATTCCCACTATATATTCCTGAATACTAAGATGTCGCCAACTTATAACCTTGGAATCGGAAAGTTTGTTCAATTTATCCCTTACCTTTCCCCATGGTTGGGTAAAATATACCTATCAAATAAAGCCATAAATAAATTAACTTATGGTTCAACAATTGTGACAACTTTAGGAATTGACTTCATATAAACATTGTGGGGAATGAGTAGTTCTTGATAATATGAAAATATTGTCTGGGAGTTGGCATCACTCCCATATCTCTTGTACAGGAAATCTTACATGGGGATTCATTCTTGCGATCATTATTTTGCAAACGCGACTTGTGGATTGACTCGTTTTTCAAATTTAACAATCGATTCGTATGTTGAATCGTGTCTCGAAGATTCATGGTTGATGATGATCCTTTTAGTATAATATTTTGTACGTTTATAAATGGACCTGTAAACATAAAATAGTGGTTAATAGTTTACCTTTAGATGCAAGAGGTGGCAGGTTCGAAACTTTCCAAACTTCTTTTAATTTTCACCAGTTTATTGGCTATTTACGATTCAAACTTGGTCAATTATGTTGACTTTCACGAGTCATGGGCTGAACGAGTCCTGCATACGATTCGAATCAACGTACCAATATAATAAAGTTAGTTTGTGTATACAATTTCAAAATTACTTATAGAGGCTATAAAATTAACTTTTTGTGAAGCATAAACATTTTGTTTCTAACTTATGCTTCTTTAGAAGCAAGAGAACTTCTACTTCTGGTATCCAAACAGGTTATAAATTTAGATGATAAAGTTTATGTGTTTTTCATAGTTGGGAAGAAGAATATGAGAGGGGGAAAAATGAGAATGGTTTGTAGGGTTTTGTTTTCGTTTCAACTAAAATTGCCCACCATGTATTCCTGAATACTAAGATGTTGCCAACTTATAAAAGCCAATAACCTTGGAACCGGAAAGTTTGTTCAATTTATCCCTTACCTTTCCCCATGGCCGGGTAAAATATACCTATCAAATAAAGCCATAAATAAATTAACTTAACTTATGGTTCAACAATTGTGACAACTTTAGGAATTGACTTAAAGTATACCTATCACATAAAGCCAAAAATAAATTATCTTAAACTTATGGTTCAACAATTGTGACAACTTTAGGAATTGACTTTATATAAACATTGTGGGGAATGAGTAGTTCTTGGTACTATGAAAATATTGGCTGGGAGTTGGCATCACTCCCAAATCTCTTGTACATGAAATCTTACATGGGGTTGCATTCTTGCGATCAATGTTTTGCAAACGCGACTTGTGGATTGACTCGTTTTTCAAATTTAAGAATCGAATCGTATGTTGAATCGTGTCTCGAAGATTCATGGTTGATGATGAACCTTTTAGTATAATATTTTTTACGTTTATAAATAGATATGTAAACATAACACAGTATTTAAGAGTTTACCTTTGGATGCAAGAGGTGGCAGGTTCGAAACTTTCCAAACTTCTTTTCATTTTCACCAATTTATTGGTTATTTACGATTCAGACTTGGTCGATTCTGTTGACTTTCATGAGTCATGGGTCGAACGAGTCCTGCACGATTCGACTCAACGTACCAATATAATAAAGTTAGTTTGTGTATACAATTTCAAAATTACTTTTAGCGGCAATAATATTAACTTTTTGTGAAGCACAAACAATTTGCTTTTGACTCCTGGTTCTGTAAAAGCAGTCTGGAGAAGTTGGAGCACTTCTACTACTGGTATCCAAACAGGCTATAAATCTTGATGATAAAGTTTATGCTTTCTTCATGGTTGGGAAGAAGAATATAAGAGTAAAAAAATGAGAATGGTTTGTAGGTTTTTTTTTTTTTCCTTTCCAACTAAACTTCCCCACCATGTATTCCTGAATACTAAGATATCGCAAACTTATAAAAGCCAATAACCTTGGAATTGGAAAGTTTGTTCAATTTATCCCTTACCTTTCCATATCTATCAAATAAAGCAAAAAATAAATCAACTTAAACTTATGGTTCAACAATTGTGACAACTTTAGGAATTGACTTAAAGTATACCTATCAAATAAAGCCAAAAATAAATTAACCTAAACCTATGGTTCAACGATTGTGACAACTTTAGGAATTGACTTTATATTGACATTGTGGGGAAAAACCCCATGTTAAACGACTCTCATCAACAATATTTTATGAAAACAAATACTTATGATCCGTTAATGTTGATATTTGATACTAATTACTATTGAAAATAAATCCCGTGTGTTGTGTAACGAAGTAGATAAGCTGTGTTGTGTAACGAAGTAGATGAGTCTGCTGATCACTTCTTCTTTCACTGCCAAACTAATTTGAACTTTGGGATTATTTAATAAAAGATAATCATATTTCGTGGCCAATCCCGGCGACTATTCTGTAGTTCTTTCAACCGTGGAGTTAAAATGTTATTCATAGAAGATGTAGAGAGGTGTGGAGTATGTTACATTATGCGTTAATATGGAACGTATGGAAGGAAAGAAATAATAGAGTTTTTGGAGGGCGACCAAAATTTGTTTATGAGATGCTTATTCGTATTGAACAAGCTTTGGTTTTCTGGTGTTGTGAGAAAGAAACGTTTAGGTTCATTGCCATTTTCAGATTTTGTATAACTGGGAAATGGCGTTGCACATGTAATCTAGCCTGTAATAACTTGGATTTTCTTTTTAATATAAATTTTTTTTCTTCGGATTTTTTTACTTGAGGCCCCTTATCATGTTGCCCATGAAAATAAAGAGGTTATTCTATATTTTCTTTGGTAGGAAGTAAAGAGGATATTATCGAGCATTACCCTGATACCATATTAAAAAGTTACAATGGGAAGAATCATCCCTTTTGGTAAATATTTTAATAAAATCTTTTCAGTGTTAATGTTATAGTTCACCGTCACTCAAGCGTAAGGAGATATACCACTACCACTTGGTTGATAGTAAATTGTTGCATTTCATGGTACCTATATGGTGAGAAAGTAGGTATTCACGTTTCAAATTATGAATGTGAACACTTTGTTTATTTATTTTCTCACCAGTAGAACGAACCAAGGATTTACATAATGATTTTTTATCTGAAAATAAAAACAATATATTAAAATCATGCTTTCATTATTTCGGTACTTAACATTATTCGTTTTTAGCAAACTCAGGTTTTTCTATAAACAAATATTCACAAAACGTGACATTTTTCTCTTGATTTTTATGTTTTAATCGGTATTTGATTTCTTACATTCGAAAAGAGAAAAGGAGTAGTAAGGGTTCAATGTCTTCTACCCAACCTTCAAATCGATATATTTTCCATCATTATCGTCATGCCCAGAGATTCAGACGTACTTAGGCTTAGTTTGGTATTGCTGCAGCTTTTGTAAAAGCACTTTTCTGCTGTGCGTTGTTGTGATGTTCAGTGAGAAAAAAACAGTTAGACGTTTGATAAAATATTAATTAAAGTTGAAGCTGATTAAAAAAGCGATCAAAGTGTGTTTGGTAAAATTTTAGATTCAACCATTGTTGTTGTAGCAATTGACAAAAACAGACAAATCTCTGATAATAGTTTTATTCAATTTTATTGGGTTTAAATATAATTAATTTTTTTACTATATATAATATCAATGTTCATACTAATTATCACTATTATATATATAATTTTCAAACAAAAAATGAAACTAAAATTAAGTAATTACTTAATATTTGTTTTTATTTTTACTGTTGACAAATTAAATGAAATGGTATAAAAAAATAGTTTTAATTTAATTTAATTTATTTTTGTTTTCGTATATAAAATAGTTTGAAAATAATAAAATAATAATATTTAAATAATGCAATATAAGAAATAGTAAAAAAATTGATTGTATATAAATTGAAGGGTAACTTTTGTCATTTATAAAATAAAGAAAATAATAAAATAATAATATTTAAATAATGCAATATAAGAAATAGTAAAAAATTGATTGTATATAAATTGAAGGGTAACTTTTGTCATTTATAAAATAAAGCAGGGATAAAAAAGATAAAACAAGGATTATATTAAGGTGGGACCACATCTTATGCTTTTGCAGTTTCTAAAAGAACGCGAAATTTGGGGATATAAAAAGGAATTGGGGGATATTGATTACTTCTCCCAACCCATGGTGTCTGCTAAGGGGTGGTTTTGGGGTGCAAAAATACTAAAATATCCTCCTTCAAAATAAAAATCAAAAAACTTAAAATAAAAAAACAAAATCATATCCCCCATTTCCATCTCCACTTCTTATTAATCTCTTTCAGGTTAGAGCTTTGAAACCCAAATATTCCCCATTCCCTTTCAAATTCTAAACTCTCCCCACTCTCTTTCAAATTCTCTTCTCCTTCTCTCCTTGACTCCTCACTTTGGAAACAAATTATTATTTTTTTTTTAATTCGGAAGTGATGAAGATCATGCCGCAAGTGATGAAGACCATGCTTAGGATTGATGAAGACCATGCCGGAAACTAGTGCCGGCATTCTTGGTAACTAACATTCAATGCCGTAACTAAGTACCGGCATGCTCAATAGAAATCTATCAATGCAGATAGTCAAGTGAAAAAAAAAATCAACTTTCTGGATACTTTACATCATGTGCCTAAGCATAAAAATTAAAGCAACATACTATGCCTAAACCGGTGTGTAGAGATGCTCGAGAATTAACTAATCGTGCTTAAGTGGACTGATTAAAACCGAAAAATTTCAAAACGGAATATTTTTTTACATCGCCGGAAGAGATGAAGACCATGCCGGAATTGGTGAAGAACCATGCCGGAAAATGGTGCCGGCATGCTTGGTGACAACAGTCTAAAATGCTTACAAGAACCAGGTCTTGAAACAATCTATAAAATTTGGTAGGAAATCATAGAGTTCAAAACTCGAGACAAAATCCAAAATTAAAGATGGCTACTAGCTTTTGGTGCTAATTACTGCCAACTATGGTTCCCAACAAAACGAAAACATTCTAGGTAGAGCTTCCTTCACTTACTGAGCCCAATACATTAAAGAAGATGCAAATATCTTTGCACTGCGCTCCTAGAATTACTAGTACTGAGAACCAACAAATGAATATCTAGTTGACGATAATATGAACAGCTAATAATGAAACTACCTCTTGCCAACAATATATCTATGTTATTACCATCACTACAAAAGAAGGAAATTGAAAGACATGACTATGTTATTACCATTCCTGCTTTCTTGAGAACTTTGAGTTTCATTGACAGACTGTCGGAATGCCTCATGCCACTGATCCTCAGTATGTACACTTCCCACTGGTTCATTACTGTGACCATCATTTGGAGAGTGCTCACCATCAGATGAAGACAAATGTTCATTCCTAGAACCTGGACTTGCAGAAGCATTGAGCAAGGGAGTAGGCCGATCACTTGAAGTTGACCTACTAGTTGTAGGATGATATCGAAGCTGCGACTTCCGCTACTAAGTCTCACCACAGTCATCTAAAATCAAAAATAAATCATACCATTTCAAGAAAAAGTTCGATTTTTTCATCATTAAGATCATCCAAAAACATATTTAGATATTAATCATACAAATCATGATATAAATTGCATAAAAAACCACCCTAAACATGATAAATCAAATATAAATCATAAACCAGAACATTTAAATAATTTTAGAAAATTTCATATTTTACTTCATTAAGAAATCTGAAAACATATCGAGATGTTAATCATACAAATCATGATATAAATTGAATAATAAAAACCCTAAACATGATACTGATCATACAATACAAAACAATAACAAATCTTAGAGTTACTTAACATTATCTTCATACCCAATCACACAAAACAATTAGAAACCACAAAATATGTGATTTTCATAGTAAAGTGATTTTACCTGAAGATCTTGCAGAAATCAAGTAAAACCCTGTCAACAAACAAACACAAACGATAATTAAAACCAACAATTAAACAAGAGGAACAAGAAAAGAAAACAGAAAAGGGTTTTTTTTTTTTTTTTTTTGCAAACCCTAACTTTAAAATTACAAACCTTAACTTTACCTTGGACAAAATCAAGATTGAATCTGGTTTTGATAATGTCTGGTATCAAAGAAAATGGTTCAATCATGTGATTTTTTTTTTTCTCGATTTGGGGTTTGTGTGAGAGCTGGAGTGGGGGGCTTGGGTGAGAGAGTACTGAGAGGGTTTGAGTGAGAGAGTACTGACTAAATAAAGAGATGAAGAAAACATTAAAATTATATATTACTCGATACTAACGAGGGACACTTGTTTCATCACAGCGGTTCCAACAAAAAAATTATTTCTAACCACACAAAGTGGCGGGAATCATCGCGCCAAAATCTATATAGCAAAGAAACAATACTACCACTGCGTCGTTGTCTTGGTCAACTATAGTCAAACCACTACGACCACTTGACTTTATTCAAAGAACAAAATCATCGATGTCGTTGTAGAAGTCAACTAAAGTCCAACTATAACGACAACTTGACTTTAGACAACGACGCGTTCTGCGTATGGTAGTTTTGAGACATTAGGTTTTTGTGTCGTTACATTATGACTCAAATAGCCTCTTTTCCACTAGTGTAAGTGCCGCCATGCTCGATGGTTCTTCTATCAATGCCGGCAGTCAAGTGAAAAAAAAATTGAAGTTTCCTGGATACTTTTCATCATGTGCCGGCATAGAAATTTAAGCAACATACTATGCCGGAAGCAGTGCCGGCATGCTCGAAAATTAGATAGTCATCTTAGAAAGTGGACTGATTAGAACAAAAAAAATAGGTTTTGAAGATCAAAACCAGAAAATTTTGTTACCCCCCCCCCGGATAGTGGCAAACAATTTATGAAAATTTCCAACAAATGGCGGCATGGTTTTTTCGGTTGAATACAATACCGGCACCGAGCTATTTCAGCTGGATTCAAAGAAAAAAATCAAATTTTCAACCTCTTAGCAAAGAATTCTCTCTTCACAATCATCCTCCACTTTCACCAAAAAAAGTTCCCTCTCAAATTTTTTTTCCATCTTTCTACTCTCATCTCATTCACCCAAATACAAATACACACTAATCATTTAACAAATACTTAAGATTTTTACTAATTATTATTAACCACTAAACCTGATTAGTGAGGGGTAGATTAGGATTTAAAAAAATATTTAGATAAGGGGTGACCCCGAATTGATATCTGGATCCAGTTTTTGTCCTTTTCTTATATCCCCCAATTCCTTTTTATATCCCCCAATTTCGCGTTCTTTGAAAAGCTCCTCCCCAATTTTTAAAAATTGAGGAATTTGGGAACCTGGCGAGATTGGGGTACCCAAATTTTCCAAATTAATTGGGGTATACCCATTTTATTCCCATCCAAACTAGTGTGCTAAGGGGTGTCTAAAAGGCATTAAAAGACCAAATTGCCCCCCCCCCCAAAAAAAAAAAAACCATGCCGACTAAAATCCATCCAAAATCTTTTTCCAAAACTCTAACTATGAAATCAAAAAGTCCAAAAAAAAATAAATAAAAAAACAAATCGAGAAGAAACTGAAAATGTGTATCATACGGGTTTTGAGATTGGGTGCAAAATCATACCGAATCTCAAATCCTTTATGATTCAACATTTTTACCAAACGTCGGCAGGGTATTTTTTTATCAATCTTGCCGACTAATACTAGTCGGTAGGGTAATTTTTTTGTCAACCTTGCCGACTTTTCATCTCTAGAATTAGCATTTACAGGGTTGGCATGGTATTCATCCTTATACCTTGCCGACTTTTCATCTCTGAAATTAGCATTTACAGGGTCGGCACGGTATTCATCCTTATACCTTGCCGACTATAGTTTAGTCGGCAGGTTATGAAATTAATACCTTGCCGACTAATCATGCATTTGTAACACCTTCTCTGTATGTCAAAAATCCTCTAGTCGGCAGGGTATTGTTTTGTCGATCTTGCCGACTTTTCATAGTCGGTAGGGTATTTTTGTCGACCTTGCCGACTTTTCATATTTTCAGAATTGAAAGTGTTGATTCCTTCTGTAATTTTGAGTATGAAATCACTCATCAGCTTTGCAATTCCCTTTGTAGAAGTGTTTGGCTAGTGTGGTTTCATTTCCGTTACAAAAAAAAAAATCATCAAAAATCATAACACATAATCCATGAATTCAGTCCAAACAATACCTAATTTGAGAATTTTAATTCAACTAATTAATTAACTAAATTAATTAACCTAAACACATTCTTAGTGTTAATTAAGTAAGGGTAGATTAGGTATTTTGAAAATAACTGGTTAAGGGGTGGCGTGTTTTACTTCATAATGACCTGGGTTTTGTCTTATTAGGTATACCCCAATTAATCTGGGTATACCCCAATCAAGTCAGGTTTGGGAAGTGCTTTTGATAAAAAACACATTAATTTTTTTTTACCAAACACCAATTTCAAAAATTATTGACATATATAGGTTTTGAAAGTGCTTTTGCCAAAAAAAAAAGCTTCACCCAAACCCAGCCTTAGCGTGCCGCGTGTTGTGCTAGGCTGTACCAGAGATTCAGACGTGTTGTGTTGTGTCCTGCTAACTGGCATGTTGTGTTGTGCCAGAAAAATAAACGTGTTGTACTGTGTCGTGCTGTGCTAGCCCGCTTAATTTATGTTTTTCAAAATAAATATTTTTTTAGATATTTTAGTTAGTATATGTACTATTATAGAAATAAATCAGCATAACTAATATAAAATAAAAAGTCAAACACTGACTAAAATAAAGACATTTTTGTGAAATATGCATGAAATGTGATGTATTGTGTAGTATTTTATGCATGATATGGCATGCTTTCTTCGCGTGTCGTGCTGTGTCGCGTGCTTACATTTGCCACGTGTTGTGTCGTGCTGATGTGCCTATTTGCCCAGCACATCACATTTAGCTAACGTATTGTGCTCGTGCTGTGTCGTACTGTGCTCAAATTTTAACGTGTTGTGCTGTGCCATAAATGTGCTGGTACGACCCAATTTACACCTCTACTCATTCCGATATCGGGAATAAAAAATTACATGAATCGGATGTGAACAAGATTCCATCCACTTTGGTTACATCCATTCACAATTTTACTCCCTTAGCTTAAATAGGTTTATGTCACCGCGTGGGAGTAACTCCATTTTTCCACACACAATTGAATAAACGCCGCTCTTCTTTGAGTCATTAGGACGGACAGTTTCTGCACAACAAAATTATTTACTATTAATTAATGTCAGTGAATTATTCCCGACTAAAACTTGTACAGAATGTACACAGCTCCCAAGGTAAATTTGGGGACACCACGGAAACGGTGTACAAATTAGCAGTACGTTTAATAATTAAACAGGTCCCTCCTCCTAGTTAGGCAAATTTGGGGACACCAAGAAAACAATGTACATATTCGTAGTCGGATTATTTTGGAAGTTTAAAAAAAAAAAAAAAAGTGCCCCGCAAGTTTGCCCGAACAGGTTGCATAAACACGAAATGACCAAAAATAGCCTGAATACCAACTCAAGTGACTGAGCAAAACGTTTACCAATTTTGGACCAATTTTCCCGTCACAAGATTTGGAATTAGTTTGATGCTAAAACCCTAATATTTAGTAAGTAACAGAAAAAAATCACAAACTTAATAAAAAAATGAAAATAAAATCGGAAAGTAAAAATAAAAAAAAGAAAAGAAATATATTCGGGCCAATGAAAATGAAAAAACCTCACGTGAGTGGGGCCATACAAGAAGCTCTCTCATGATGAAACACTTTTGATGGGGCCCATTTTACATCTTGCTCCTCCCCCTCTTGGTGTAGCTGCTGTTTTGGTATTTATATATATATAAACCCTTGAGGGTGTAGAGATGCAAGAAAAAAAATAGAGAAGAGAGATTCAAGACCAATCTGTGGTTAATAGTTGTGTGTTTCTTCTCTCTCAGCCGGAGTTTGGATCTCGTATCCTTTCTTCCAATAATGGCGAGTTGGTTCTCACCAAAATATGGTCTTAGATCCATTCTTCGTCTTCCCAGAACCTTATTCTCAGCTTCAGCAAACAGAGTGCACAAGAACAATGAATATCAACAACAGGCGAACATAAATGAGGTTCAAAATGAAGAGGAGGAGGATAAAAATGATGGGTTTAATCCAGGTGCACCACCTCCATTTAAGATAGCTGAGATCCGTAATGCCATTCCTAAACACTGTTGGATCAAGAATCCATGGAGGTCGATGAGTTATGTTTTTAGGGATATTCTTGTGGTTGCTGCATTAGCTGCTTCTGCTGAGTATTTTAATAACTGGGTTTTCTGGATTTTCTATTGGGCTGCTCAAGGAACCATGTTCTGGGCTATCTTTGTTCTTGGCCATGACTGGTTTGTCCCCCTCCTTATCTCTTATTCTTCTTTCAATGCCCTTCCCCCATTTTTATGAATCTCTTGATTGATTTTATTATCATTTGTTTGTTTGATGAAATTCTGTAGCGGCCATGGGAGCTTTTCAAACAGTCAGAAACTTAACAGTATTGTTGGACATCTTCTTCATTCGTTCATTCTTGTACCTTACAATGGATGGTAATGAAATCTTATTTTCTTGAAATGTTTTTCCGGATTTGTAATAGATCTAAATCTGCAAATTTTGGAAACAATACAAAATGTAATTTTGATATTTTAGGAAATTATGTCAGATTTGTAATACCATTTGTAATTTGCCATAAATGTTTACAGGAGAATCAGTCACAGAACTCATCACCAGAATCATGGACACGTTGAGAATGATGAATCATGGCACCCGGTTTGTTCTGCAACAACTCTCTTTGCATGACCTTTCTGTTCCAAAAGAAAAGGGGACCATTACACCTGTTTTTAATTTTGGTTTAAATGTTTTGAATTGGATTTTTAAAGTAATTGATTTTATGCATTGCAGTTGACTGAGAAGGTTTACAGAAACATGGATGATACTAGTCGAAGCCTTCGATTCACCGTTCCGTTCCCCATGTTTGCATACCCAATTTATCTGGTAAGCTAGCTTCATCTTTGTAGTTGTTGTAGAATATTGAATTCTGGTGTTAAATTGGATTCCAATATCTTGGGATTGTCTGGTGATAAATGGATTGTTGGTTGCAGTGGCGCAGAAGTCCCGGAAAGAAGGGTTCTCATTTCGACCCAAACAGTGACTTGTTTGCACCAAATGAGAGGAGCTGTGTGGTTATCTCTACCCTTTGCTGGATGACAATGGCTGCATCACTTGTAGTATGTTCTTGTATAGTAGGTCCAATCCGAGTCATCAAGTTATACGGCGTACCATATTGGGTGAGTTCACTAGTTGTTTTTTCTTGTTGAATTTGTTTATCTTGTTTGAATCGTATAAGATGTTCTTACTTGAGATTTGATTACAAACGCAGATCTTTGTAATGTGGTTGGATATGGTTACCTACTTGCATCACCACGGCCACGAGCAAAAGCTTCCTTGGTACAGAGGAGAGGTGAGAATTGGTCCCAATTAGACCCATTCTGAATTTTGTATACTCTTAATTTTCAGGAGCTAGGAAACACACAAATCTGATTACTTCATACCCAGGGAAAAGTAAACGTGCTTAGCTGCAATTTTAATCTCAAACCACTGCTGACCCAAATAGAAGAAACTAAATTGTTCAAATGACTGGTATGCAACAGGAATGGAGTTATCTAAGAGGAGGGCTCACAACAGTTGATCGTGATTACGGGTGGATCAACAACATTCATCACGACATTGGAACTCACGTTATCCATCATCTATTCCCCCAGATTCCACATTATCATTTGGTAGAAGCAGTGAGTACCTATCTATCTGCCTATCTAATCTTTACATTCTGAATAAGTGTGTAAACCCTCTAGAAATTTTTGCTTAATGGCTGTTAAAACTGATTTTGCAGACCAAGGCAGCTAAACATGTGTTAGGTAAGTATTACCGGGAGCCAAAGAAATCAGGGCCACTCCCAATTCATTTAGTTGGAAACCTAATAAACAGCATGAAACAAGACCATTACGTCAGTGATAGCGGGGAGGTTGTGTATTATCAAACCGATGATCAGTTGTTTGAAAAGTCTAAAAACAAGTCAGAGTAAAAGCCATGGAATGGAAGGCCACAACTCCAGCTATTTTGATCGTTTCATCACCAAAAAAGAAAAGAAAAAATCTTCCTTCAATAATTCAAACTTGTAGTGAGATGGAGAGGGCAACTCCATTTTTGCCCTAACTTATGATTTTTACTCTTTTCGTTTCACAAGTAAGAAAATATTGTTTCGTAACGGAAAATTTAGAGCTGATAATGTAATTCAATCTTTGGTGATAAAACCTAATGTGATTTCAGCAAATAGTTAATTGCATACATCATTGTTTCATTTTCTTCTGTTGCATGCACTTTTTAATGAATACCTACCTAATCAAACTAAACTTCTTTGAGGACATAGTCCAAAGATTGAATTCTACCAGCCAACTATAGTTTAAAGATGGCTTTGCCTACATTGTTGGAGTAAATACTAAATTCTACCAGCCAACTAACTACCTGTTTGTTTGCTCCATATTGCTTGAAATCTTGCCTAGTTGACATGCGCAATCAAGTGCTCAACCACACAAAAACATCACTGATTCAGAAAAATCCAATGTAGTAGGGTAAGGAGTAAATGGCACTGCCATGACCTCATATGATCTCCAATTCTCCATCACAAGGTTTGCATAAGGAAAAAACTTAACTTTTCATGCAGTGGCACCATAAAGGCAAGTCCAAATAAGTCAGTACCGTTTGGGAGGTGGGAGATGGTACTGGTATCCATATTCGGATGATGTCTCTGTCAACAACCAAACAATTGAATCATCATCACCATTCCAATTATGTTAAGATCTGTCAATTACTGGATTTTTACAGATTGGGTATGGTAATAAATTTCTAAAATGAATTGTTTCTTCCTAATAATGTATCATCCCTTTTAGATAGGTTGGTTATAGCTAATATCAAATTAGATAAAGGGTCAATTCACTGGCACTGCCAATTTAGTACATAAGCAGCTTGCAATGGAAGAATGTGATTTCCCAGCAACCAATTAATTTTCCTGAAAACAATAAATAATCGTTCCTTCAGTTAGGTTTGAGGTACCTTAGATGGATTAAATGAAAAATAATTGCAAGAATTCATTTTTACAAACAAGAATAAAATTCATTTTTACAATCAAGAATGAAATCTTATGACAGTAACAAGGACACAGATTTGTAGGTGGGTCTTTAAGCAATTGAAGAAATGGACAACATAAATGGTCCAGGCAACTAAGCTTGCACAATGCAGTTCGCATCCACCTCTTTCTCCTTGTGAGTTGTGAGATGGTCGAGAGTGAGAGCTACTGTTGAGTATTGGCTTTCAAATCGGTCCAGGGCTAAAAACAAAAAAAATCCAAGGCCAGAATGATTTGCTATTGAAGAAAAATATTTTGGGAAAACTACACTTTGTCCTTGTCCTTGGAATCCAAGGAAAATCTGTGGAGAACTTAGTTCATGTGACAAATCTTGTCGCTCTAAAGTACTCTCCAAACCCCTAACCTCCATGTATGTTCTGCAGCACTTTGGAACCCAAATGAAAGGGAGAGTTGATCTTCTAATTTTTACACCCAAATCCTCCCTGACCTGACACCTCTTTGCTTGCAACATGTTTTGGGCTGAATGTATCCTTTTGGTGGGCTAACAGGCCCATTTGAGAGAAAGAAGCATTGAGACTCATTGTAGAGCATACTAAATGAACTATGATTTTAGGCATAAGGAAATCTTTTAGGGCATACCAAGTAAAGACAAAAAAAAGAGTGCAAATAGCAAAATTAGAAGCCCCTTAACCAAATATTTTTGGTAATGACAAATCTGCCATTTTAGGATTAGTGTTAATACTAATGATTAGTTAAAATAATTCTGATTAGTGATTAGTTTTAAGATTATTTAGTTATTAATTTGTGTAGATAAAATATTTTGAGTAAGAAAAAAAAAAGTTAGGTTTTTTTAGAAGGAGAAGGGGAAAGTGAGAAAATTTTTTATGTAGATTATTTAGATACCCTTTAATTGTAATCATTTAGGCTGTTCACGGGGTTTGACCTGCCCGGTCAGGTCGCTGGGGGTCTAGGGAGCAAGGGCCCCCCTTCAGAGTGCGAGACAACGTCTCGCCGGAAATTTTCCAACATATCTTATGTTTAATCTCACTTTTGTAGGTTTAAATCATCAAAAGTTTGTGTTTTTTCACTAAGGTTCGGCGAGTCTGGATGAACAGTTCGGCTAGCTGAAAGTGTTGATTAAGAGCCGAACCTACCTTGTAGACCAGAGTTCGGCTTGGTTCGAATTGTCCTAACAAGCCGAACCCTACACTGAACTGTCTGGAAGAAAAAATGTTTAGGGTTCGGCTTATATTTATAAATTCGTAGCGCCGAACCTGTTGGAAACACATTGTTCGGCTATTTGAATAAGTAGAATATAAGCCGAACCTGATCATGTACATTCCTAGGTTAATAATTTTGTATTGGTTCGGCACATATTGTGAATATCGTAATAGCCGAACATCGTAAATGTGCTAGGTTCGCCACATATTATGATTATCGAATACGCCGAACCCCTATGCATCTCTTTACGTGACTAGGTTCGGCTTGAAATTTCATGAAATTTCAAGCCGAACTATTCATACACGATTACAAGAAGCTTTTGTGAAGAACGGTTCGGCTAAAAACGCAACTCAATTTTAGTAGAACCCAACACCGTAACAGTCATTTAATCGATGAAAAACAGCAAATATGAGATTGGGTTTGTAAAACTTACTTTCTTATCCTCATTTCCGGAGTTGGAGATGCAGTTGGTTCAATTTATGGTTCAATTGGTGGTTGATTTTTAGTTTCTACACCTTCGTCTTCAATTGGTTCTTCTTCTTCAATTGATGGATTAGAAGACGATTTGGTTTACCTAGTCCCTGCTTTTCTTTGTACGAGTCATTATGTAGTTCAGTTTAATCGATAATCATTTTTTTACGAATCGACAATTAATCACGGTGATGAATTTTTTTTTTTTTCGCGGGAGGAAGAGTTAGAATAGAGGAGGAAGAAGAAGAGATGTTAAGGGAAGCTGATTTTGATTTTTTAGAAAACTGATTTTAGATTTTTGTATTAAGGGTATATAGGTAATTAAGCTACCCATAGGTTACCCCTTATAAGGTCACCCAAGATGGGACTATCATTTTGTATGCCCTGAAAATTTTATGTATGCCTAAAATCATAGTTCTACTAAATTCTTAAATCATTTCATTCACCACTGAACAACGGGACAATGCCCAAAAATGTACCCTGCAGAAAGTTATTTATTAAAAATGTCTAGTTTTTTAAAAATTCCAAAAAAGGTATAATGTGCACACATTACAGGTGTGGATTCATCATATTGGGCACACAATGTCAAGCAATGGGTACACATTCAAACATTTTTGGTAATTTACAACATTTTTGGGAATAACTAATTAAAACTAAACACTTTTGGAAATTTCCTCACTGAACAACACTTCTTAATTCAATTTGGGTTTAGCTAAACTCATAATCGTGTAGAGCACTGT
The DNA here is from genome assembly GCA_023531295.1 of Papaver armeniacum. NCBI lineage: Eukaryota > Viridiplantae > Streptophyta > Magnoliopsida > Ranunculales > Papaveraceae > Papaver > Papaver armeniacum. Next base: position 138,640 of record JAJJWW010006138.1, on the reverse strand, counting down.
ACACAAGATGATAACAAAAAATGATTCTCTTTGCAGTTTATTTATATTCACCTAAAGAGACAACAACTTCAAAAGAGAAAGTGAAAAGCACCTTTACTTCTTCTTTTCAGGATTTTGCTCTACATTCAAAAAATTCTAAACCCATACTACATTGTTTATTAATTGTTTGATTCTTAGATCAGTATGAGTTTCTGATAATGTTGTCCAAAACATTCATCATAACACTAAAAGAGCTCGTTGGAGATTATAATCTCAACTTTAATGGCTAGATGATCAATAATCGAGCTGAATTTGCGGATGTTTGGTCCCTTGATATAGAAGTGCACCCACAACTTAGGATATTGTTAGTGTTGCATGCATGTTAAAACGCAACCATGCAAGGTAATATTCTCCCGGAGAGTGTTGGGGAATTCAGAAGGTTATTCCCTCCTCCGTTTTCAAAGTGAATGTTTGGGATTTCAGGAATAGTACCAAAAAGTTATGAATTTCTGTCTGTTTCCCATTACTGGTTTAGCCTAAAGTACACAATTAGTCATGCTTTTGTTTTTCGGACGGTTGCAATCGAATCTCCCAAACAATAAGCATGCCAAAAGTGATGTTATTGGAATATTTAACCCTCGTTGGGGTATAATTATTATACTCTTTTTTTTTTGACAAATTTTATTAGAACAAGAAACTTTCCAATTCTTGGTCTAGACGGCCATTCAAATTGTTTCGTCCAAGAAGTGGTGATAAACTCCACAGCGTTACCATAGATACAATACATAACTAAACTTATAAGTAAGAGTAAACAGAAGTACAATATATAGTGAAGAATGAAGATCATCAAAATCATCAGCTAGAATCACAACAATCAAACCTCTATCGATGACTACCGAAACTACCACTCCCATATATGCTATCCCACGAGATAAATCTATCAAGATAAGAAGGTTAACAGACTTCAATGAATTCATATTAGCCTAAAGATGATCTCTGGCCCTCTAAGAAGCCTCCATGACAGAGAGTTTAAACCGTTGGGGATCGAACCAGTCTTCTCGGCAGAAGATCGATAAATTTATAACTTTTCTAAATAACAAACTCGAATTTTTTTTTTTTTTTGGGTAACAAGGAAATCAACAAAGAACAGGTATATATTAACATATAATTGAGCTGAATTCAAACTACTATAATACCAGAAAATGGGTCGTGAAGTAATAAAGTGATAGGTTTTAATCCCGCTCAATCTTCTACGTCTCCAGCGAATATAGATGTTACGATGATGAAGACCTTGTACCCACCTGATAGAATCGCTGCCCAATTCAAAGCCGCTGATAATTAGAACTACAAGTACTATGACGCTTATTTGTATGAAACATCAACCAATATTTTGGGGCATTAGTTTTATCTAAAATATTTAAACGATAACATATTGAAAATTAATATTTCGGGTGTGTGCTTCTCTTATAAAACTCTTCTCTCATATTAAAAATGGACACATTCAGACCACCATTGCTTTGAAAACCAATCGTTGAAATTAAGATCGGTAGATAGTGATGTTTTGGATGTCGAAATGCACTCATTTTTTGTACATACGTAGAGCTTTGTAAGATGAGCATACACTTCCCAAAATATTAATTTCAAATCCTTTACTATTTAAGTTTTATAAAAATAACACCCTCCAAATTATAAGATAGTGCGGAAAATAAAAGTGGGAGTGCCCTCCCTCAAAATTATGAAAACTAAGTGTCACTGAAACACATCCGAAATTAAGTTTAATCCTATAAGCCTGTTAACATAATCTTATCCATGGGAATGTATAAACAAAACGAGTCTTCTATGTTGGATTGTTGGAGTCATTAGAAAATTAAAAAAAATCCCCATATATGTTGGATTGTTGGAGTCATTAGAAAATTAAAAAAAAATCCCCATATGGTAGCAATGATAACTTTTATGGTCATTTTTTTTTACGATTTAAAATATATTGAAAGTTCAAAACTTTTTAACCCTTCTCTATTCATTTTCTGTCCGGATCTTTATTCTTTTAAGTTTGAACACAATAACTGTCATCACGATTTTAAGATTTTTTTCCATGTTCTTCTTGATTCTCAGAGTCATCTAATGTATCCGGAAACGGTCTAATGTGTAAAGAAAATACTTAAATATCCAATAATATTAAATAAAATTGGCCTTCTATGGGAATTATTTGAGTCGTCATCATACGGTGGCTAGAATCCTTAATATGTTATATGCACAAAACGGGAGTGTATCTAATCAGGATACCCAATCATGAAGCCTAGAACATGTGGAAAATATTAATTTTATACATCTCATATAACTGATTCTGGTGGTTCAAGAATGAAATGACGAGGGTACCAAGTACACCACAATATTTTCGATATCAACCTATAAGTTCGATACCTTGTATGATTTAATATAGACAAAGACCGCCAAGAAGATAGCGACAACAAGGTATAATCTTACTATATAGTATAAGTTCGAAACCGAACCTTAATATAAGGATCAACCCAAGTATTTGGACTAAGGTACAATGCATTTACTTTTAATCATAACTAAAACACTAATTATAATTTCAGAAAGTAAAAGTAAAGACACAACAAGATTTTGTTAATGAGGAAACCGCAAATGCATAAAAACTCAGGGACCTAGTACAGTTTTGAATACTCTCAGAATTAAGCCGTTATACAAAGAACACTACCAACTTTGTATAGTTGAGACCAAGTATTCTACCCCCAGTTACCTAGTTTCCTCAGTGTCGATGTGCCTATAGCCAATTTCGTCAATACACGCGGATCCTAAGATATAGTTCACTATCTTAAGTTGCTTCAGCCACTGTGAAGACTTCAATCACTCAACTACTTTGGATCGTCTTCCAAACAGTAAATGACTAATCTATTTGGTAACCGCTTTATCAATCTCAAGAAGTAAATTAGAGATTATGTTGAGTACGATAAAGTATTTTCGTTTAAACTAATAAACTTCTTTGTCCGGTTTAGATCAATCAAGATCTAGACTACCGAAATAATCATATCTAGATTTACAAGCTATCAGTTTCGGATTTTGAAGAATACCACCAAATGATAACTTGTCGATCTACTGACAATATTCAATCAATCGTATATCAAAGATAAACGAGATATAGTCGGATTCAAAGATCAAGTTTGTGCACGAAGCAAATCACAAATATAAGAAACCAATAAGAAATCTTCTTGTCTTCAAATCTTCATGTCTTCTTCGTACATGTACAACTGAACTTGATTTCAACTTATGATCGATCACACACAGAACGAAGTTTGTTAACAATGGATGATCACAAGTCAACGTCAGATCGAAAGACATATCCGAACTACCGCTATTCTCTTGATCTAGTTTGAGTGACCTTATGTCAGAAGAGAAGGCTCTCAAGAATAATCAAACTAGGTGCAATCAAGGGTTAACAACCGTTAGTCAATCAGATCAATAATCGAAAACTAACATAACAATGCAATTATAGTTTCCCACCAATGGTACCAGTAGACGCTTCTTGATCCCAAAAAAGTTGTTAAACTAGCGGACGTAAGAGATTTATTCTAATTAGGTTACTCTCCTCTCCAAGATAGTATTACAAGTAATACAATTAGTCGTCTATAATAGTCACTACAAAATGAAGTGCCTGCCTCAGGATCAGTTTGTAAGAAGAACAAACTTCACTATTTATATACCAAGAAAGTTTGGAAATCAAGGGAAATCCATAACAAAAAAATTTCTCAAGATATTCAATAAAGCACCTAGATTCGGTTTTTTCTAATTCCAACCAATATCCAACTGTATAAACTAAATCCCTCTTGGATATAACTCAATATTAGCTAGCATACAATATATTTAACTAATATATCTTCCAGAGATATGCTTTGCTTGCTGGAAAAACAAAACATATACATTCGAAAATCTAAACAAAAAGATTCTCAAACATTTCGGTTTCGGATCTCATCTTGAGCATCAAGGGATATCTTTAAACATTAAAATATATAAAATTTATGCACATGTTCAAATTACTCATTATTTCGACATCTTGAACTTTCCTATTTTGCAAACCCAATTTCCAAAATCACACAAACCCTAAAGTGTACGTGATTAGAGAAATGGACTTTGCATTTGGGGATCGGTTCTACCATGACTCCCAAAGTAGGTAGGGATCAGTATTACCTTGATTCCCATATAGGTTCGGATCGGTATTACCTTGACTCCCAACATAGATAAGGACCGGTACCACCCTGACTCCCAACATTGGTAAGGATCGGTTCTTCTTTAGATCTTCAATGAAAACTAGACCACCAATCCTATTGATTCTTTCAACTACGAAACAAGTTCGTAAGTCTACTTCCTTAAACCCATGATCAAATATAGTTTTCAAGGTATGAAATCAAACCTAAGTTCATTACACAATCTAGTAACAAGTTACAATGATTATGTCTATGTCGCAATTACGAAGTTCAAAAGATAAGCATTATACTTTGTAAATCAATATACCTAAGTTGTAAAACAACTTGTATATTCTTCCTTGAAACTTTGATCATAATGATATGATCAAGTCTCGAATGCTAGAGTATCATGTATACAACTTCGCATGTTATTTTTTTGATCTAAACGACTTGAAAGTAACGATATTGAAATGGAAACATGTCAAGTCTTGTATTACTAACCTCAAGTAGAAGGATGATGTCTTCGTTGATGTCGGTACATCTTTGGAATCTTCAGGTCTTCAGAATAATACTTGTATATCTCAATAATTATATACTTCCTAGTCTAACCTTACGAAGTTAACTCTAGTAGTTCTAATCAAGCGACTATTGAATTTGGATGCTAAAATATGACAACCAACCTTGACATACTAATGCTTGGTGGGTTCAACCGAGAAATGTTCTAACATACTCTTCTCATGAAGCATGAACTTTGCTATCTCCATCACAGTTTGGTTCTTTAACTTGGAAATACTTTTTGGTTGAGGAGTATAACCCACGGTTAATTTCCTTCCCAAGCCTTCAACTTCACAAAATTTATCAAACTCTTTGTTCTTGTACTTTTATCCTCTATCACTTCTCAAAAATTCTTGAATATGCCACACATCGGATTTTTGTCTCATGAAGTACACCCAATTCATACGACTAAAGTTATCAATGAATAAGATGAAGTATCTATTACCTCCATTAGTTTGTGTCTTCATTGGTCAACACACATCGATATGTACCAAACCTACACCTTTTGGAAATGGTTGGGAATGTTGCTTTCCAAGAGCACAACCTTCACACACTCCATCCTTGTGATCAATATGATGTGGTAGTCCTTGCACCATATTCTTGTTAGAAAGCACCTTGAGACTATTGAAATTCAAATGCCCAAGTCTTTTATGCCATAAACATGTTTCATCGGTGGTTTACATCCTCAAAACAACATTCTTTTACTTTTCAAACACAATTGGAAAGATTATATTCTTTTCCATCTTGATATTCTTCATCAATTTTCTCTTGTATTTGTGTTTCTTGTTATAAATGGTGCAATACTCATCTTCAAAATAGACATCATACCCAAGCTCTACAAGTTTCCCTGTTAAAGCATAGCTTGGTTGAACCCACCAAGCGTTGGTATGTCAAGTTTGGTTGTCATATTTTAGTGAATCAAAATCATCTAAGAGTCGCTTGATTATGTACTAGAGACAACTTCGTATATGTTAGACTAGAAAGTCTAGGAATATGAGACATACAAGTATTACTCGAAGACCTGAAGAATGTGAAGATATAACGAGCTATAACGACGACATCATCCTTCCCCTTGAGCTTAGTAATATTGACTTGAACTATTTCATTCCTAAAGTATCTTTCAAGTCGTGCTATATTGAAAACATAACTACGAAGCTGTGAATGATTATTTTACTCTAGTAGTGAGACATGATCGTATGATCATAGTATTAAGGAATTAGACTACGAAGTATAACGCTTATCTTTTGAACTTCATAGATATGACATCGACATAATCGTATGAATGCTATTGTGATTATGTGCATGGGTAAAGGTGAAGATTTCATCCTAGGAAACAATGTTTACATTTGTTTAAAGGAAGTACATTCATGAACTTTTTTATGAATCGAAAGGGAAATCTATAGGATTATTGGTATTGTAATTCACTGCATATGTATGGATTACCAATATGTGTGAGTTAGTAGAACTGACCATAACTTGTTATGTATCTTGGTATAACTAATCACAATGCCTGACTTATGATTTGGTATGACTAGTTTTGATTAATTAGTGTAACCGATCCTAAGTAATCACCTGAGATGGTATGATCGATATTTGTAATTGATGTGACCGATCCTAGTAATTGGTGTGACCGATCACAAAAGAGTTGTATAACCGCTCCTTGTAATTGGTGTAACCGGTCATAGTAATTGGTGTAACCGATCCTGTTAATTGATGTAACCGATCCTTGTGACTTGTGTAACCGATCACAAGCAATACCATGAGTATATGGTAACCGATCCTGGTAATTGACATAACCGATCCTAGTAACTGACGTAACCGGTCCTGGTAACTTGTGTGTCCTATCACAAGTAATCCATATTAAGGTATAACAGATCCTAGTGATTGGTAGGAAACCGATTGAACCCATGTTTGTGAGTTAATATTTGATCAATCACATAGTTGTCTTGGAATACAGATGAGCCAATTTTAAACTTGTTTGGAAGTGTGGTATAATTGATTCCAATATGTAAATATGAAAGATGATTTACAAATAAAAGATGTCAACATACTTTGAACACGAACAGTAACTCTTATCTTTTATTGTTCAAAGATATTCCTTAATTACTCAAGGAGATACTGGTCCGAAATAAATTAAAAATCTTTTAATTAAGGTTGTTAGTTTTATATTCTTTAATTACCATCAATTAAATGCATATCTCTAGAGAATAAAAATTAGTAATGTGCATTTACTAATTGGAGATTTTCTATTGAGAGATTTTGGAAAATATTGGACAAAGCATTTCCAGGAATTATGAAAACCGATTTGGGAATTTATTGCATATCTTGAGAATACTTTCGGTTTTGGAAATTCCTTGGTGTCCAAACATTCTTGGTCTATAAATACCCAAGTTTGCATTTCTAGCAATTTATCCTAAGAGCCGGGCAAACTTCATCTTTTTGTTGTTTCTGGTGGAGCCGTCTATCCGGAGAGGAAAGTAACCTAATTAGGCGAAATCTCTTACGACCGCTCGTTTAAAGACTTCTATGGGATCAAGAAGCTCAACGAGTACCGTTGGTGGGAAACTAGATAATTGCAGTTTATTAGTTTTCGATTGATTTGATTGACTAACAGTTGTTGAACTTTGATTGCACCTAGTTTGTTTATTCTTGAGAATCTTCTCTTCTGATATAAGATTCACTCAAACTAGATCGAAGTGTCGACGAGACTTTTAGAACTGTTTGTAGATCTAAATACATCTTGTGATAATCCATTATCAACAGACTCCGTTCTGTGCGTGATTGATCACAAGAGATTTAAGTGATGTTGTGCAGGTTTGATTGAAGATTAAAGAAGATTTGAAGACGAAGAAGATTTCTTATTGGTTTCTCATATCTTTGTGTAGCACAAACCTTGATCGGCTGGGATCCAACTAGAATCAGATTTATTCAATTGATTAGTTGCGTGAGAACGGTAAAACCTAATAGTTATCTTGAGTTCTATTTTGATTGTTACAAATCCGAATCTTATTACTTAGGTAATAGAGATTGGATTGATCTAACCAGGCAAAGGAGTTTATTAGTTTAAACGGAAGAACCTTTGCATATGACTTGAGATATCTTTATCTGGAAAGAATCAATAGAGTTGTTACCAAACAAATTTGTTGTTTCTTTACTGTTTGGAATACGATCCAAAGGAATTGTTCAAGTGTGTGCACTTATTGAATATCGGAAGCACAGGGATACTGAAGAAACTAAGCGAACTAGGTTTAGTTGCTTGGTCTCAACTATACGAAGTTGGTTTAGATTTTGTATAGCGGCTTAATTCTGAGAGTATTCAAATCTGTACTTGGTCTCGGGGTTTTTCTGCATTTGCGGTTTCCTTGTTAACAAAATCTTGCTGTGTCTAATTATAATTGTTTATTATAATTAGAAGTAAAAATACACAAACGTTAACTCTGTATTACTTGATAGTGATCCTATAGAGTTTGGTTAAGTCCGAACCTATTATCAAGTAATCACACTTTGATTGTTGTATTGTCTCGATCTCGTATCCATGGACGATCACACAAAGTGTGAATACCTATTTGTCGTATTGTCTCGACTTTGTCCATAGACAATCACTTTAAGTAAGAGGACTTATAAGTGGATAAATTAAAGATTGTGGTGTATTTTGGTACCCTCGTCTTTTCATTCCCGACAATTAGAAAATTTTGTGCCAAATACGGAACATAAAATACATCTCTAACGTATTTTTTTTCCATTAATTGTTCGCACACAAATTGAACTTATTCCGTTAGCTTGAACCATGTTTCTGTTCCCCATCTTCACTAGAAAATTTACGGATGAATCCATATCCACAAACTAGCTTTTCTCGCCGGACATATGAGTTGTACAACCAGTATCCACAAGCCAAACTTCACTTTTAGATGCTTCCATGACACTTTGACAAGCATAAAACAAGTTTTGTTTATCTTCTATCTCCTTGGCTATACCGACTTGTTCATCATCATTGTATCTACAATCCTTATCCAAATGTCCATACTTCTTGCAATAATGACATTGGAGTTTTCTTTTGTTCCAACAATTCTTCTCCAAATGACCATTCTTCTTGCAAAAATTGCATCTTGGTGCTTGGATGAATCACTCTTTTTGTAGTTGTTGGAGCTTGCTCCTCATTTGTTCTATTTTCTCTTTCCTTTGTAACTTATTGTTGCTTCCCCTTGTACTCATTGTAGGATCAGAATATCGCAACACCAAGATTCTCGCGGGATCCATAAACGACACACTGCGAAGACATCGCGGGATGAAAGTAAAAACGATGTAACGGATGACGACAGCCAAAACACGAGAAAGATGTGAAGATGTAACGAGATCGAGGAGTGTCGCGAGATTTAACATTTATACATTTGCGAGATTTTGCAAGAGATACCCGAAAATAAAGGACAACTTAGCTGTCATCCACTATATAATGTCCTATATAAAGAGCCGAATAGACTTACGGAAGAGGGGGATCCTTTTTCGAGTGTTGAGCAAGTCATTAAGAAAGAGAAAGTTTAAAGTGGTTGTAATTCTTTGGTTTATCTCATGTTCATCATGTAATGTTTCTGGAATTTGATCAATAAAACTTATAATTGTTCATCTTAAAATGATTTGATTGTGTGAATTCTTGTGAGGGGTGTAGTGTGGGATTTCCTGCAACTACATATTGGCGCTAGAAACATGGATTGATTGAAGGAAAAGATTAAAGATTGTTATCAAGGTTGTTCAAATCAAGAAAACGATAAAACAAGTGGATAAATCAGTAAAAATAGAGAAAACTAGAATCAAGAAATTTAACAAAAGGTTGGAGTGTAAATTGATCACAAAAACAATGATTAATGAATTCCATGAGAACATTAGAGGGAGAATACATAAACGAGATTTTGAAGGAAAGAAAATTGTAACAATTGAGAAGACATCACCTTTGAGAGATTGGGAAAAACAGAAAATTACGTTCACAGCAGCAGAAATACCAAAAGGAAATTTGGGGCATACATCTCCTTTGGTAATCACCGTAACCACACAGAAAGAAAAGGTGAACACGGCAAAAATTGTGGAAAAATGGACAATAAACAGAACTTTGGTGGATACAGGGAGTTCGGTGGATATAATGTTCTACCACACACAAAGAAATGGGGTACAAAAATGAAGAAATGTCTCCTTCAACTTATCATATTCATGGCTTTGGAAAATCTGTAACAAAACCAAAAGGAGAAGTAGAGTTGCGAATTTTACTAGGAGAAATCGAAACACGAGTAATATTCCGTGTGGTGGATATGGAATCACCATACAACATGTTGTTGGGAAGATCATGGATACATGCGATTAAAGTTGTTGCGTCGACATTACATCAATGCATTAAATTTCCTATACCAAGTGGGATCGGTGAAATTAAAGGAGATGTGGATAAAGCGAGATTATGTTATCAAATTGAAGTGAAGCAATATGAAGGACGTGCAGAAAAACGGAAAAATCGCAGGAAAATGGCGAAGGAAGCAAAGAAAGAAGAAGAATTTAGAATTTACATGATAAGAGCAGAGGAAGGAAAAGGCATACAGCGAATTTTAAGAAGGGAATGGACTGCAGAAGGAGATAAAAGAACCGACACCTATGCGAGAACCCGAGGCCAGCGACACTGCTGAAGAACCAGAACAAAGGAAGTGAATGTTGGGACCAAAGAAGCACCCAAAATACTAAAAATTGGAACTAAGATGGAGGAGGATGAGGAAGAAAGAACGTTAATCTATGCGAGAATATACGACATTTTCGCATGGGATATGGATGAGATACTGGGAATAGATCCGTCGCGTGGCATGTCATAAATTGGAGATTGATAAAAATGTAAGGCCATTCAAACAAAGAATAAGAAAAATCGCAACAACATATCATCCTCAAATAGAAGAAGAGTTACAGAAGATGCTTGATGCAGGAATTATAAGACAAGCAAAATATCCGGAGTGGATAGCAAACATGGTAGTAGTTCCAAAGAAGAATAAAGGGATAAGAATCTGTATAGATTTCACTGATTTAAATAAAGCTTGTCCAAAAGATAGTTTTCCATTACCATATATCCCACAATTGGTAGAATCAGCAGCAGGAAATGATAGAATATCTTCTCTGGATGGATACAAAGGATATAATCAAATCCCTCTCGCGGAAGAAGAACAAGAACACACTGCCTTTTTCGCCCCAAGAGGATTATATTGTTATACAAAAATTCCATTTGGTTTGCGAAATGCTGGAGCAACATACCAAAGAATGGTAGAGAAAGTGTTTGCGAATTGGATATATAAGACACTAGAGGTGTATGTGGATGACATGTTAATAAAAAATAAAGAAGCAAAAGTTCATGTCCAAGATCTGAGAGAAATTTTTGAACAAATGAGACAGTTTAACATCAAAGTAAATCCAGAGAAGTGTATTTTTGGGGTTGCGTCAGGGAGATTTTTAGGCTACATTGTATCAAAAGAGGGTATACAAGTTGATCCGGCGAAGGTACAAGCAATTCGCGACATGCCAACTCCAGCAACAATAAAAGATGTACAAAAGTTAAATGGACTCTTAGCTTCACTAGGGAGGTTTGTTTCGAGATCATCAGATAAATGCAAACACTTTTTCAACATATTCAAAAAAGGGACAAAATTCAAATGGACGGATGAATGCGAGAAAGCCCTGCAAGGAATAAAAGATTATCTGATGAATATATCTATTTTGCAAAAAGCAGAACTAGGAGAAGAACTATTACTATATCTTGCGACTACATCGCACGCATTAAGTGCTGTGTTAATTCGAGTAGATGAAGGAATTGAGAAACCAATCTACTACATCAGTAAAACTTTCAATGCCGCAGAGAAAAATTATTCAAAAATTGAAAAGTTAATTTTGGCGTTAGTTTATGCAGTATTCAAACTTCACATATATTTCCAAGCACATACAGTAAGGGTGTTGACAAAGGTACCCATTGAATTAGTAATGAAGAATTCAAAAAGATCAGCTAGAGTCGAAAGGTGGAACGCACAAATAGGACACTTCAAAATCAAGTATGAAGTGCTATCTTCACCCAAGTCGCAAGTTGTAGCAGATTTTTTAGCAGAATTTCCTTTAGAAGATGATGAAGCAGTGGAATAAATGATGGATATAAAAGAAGAATATGGAAACCCAAAGGACCTATTGATAGAGCCGGATAGATGGGAAGTGTTGGTAGATGGATCATCAAATGGAGAAGGTAACGGAATTGGAATTGTTTTGATTTCGCCAGAGGGCACTAAAATGGCTTTTTCCTTCAGACTGGAATTTACATCCACCAATAATGAAACGGAATATGAAGCTGTAATACATGCTTTGAAATTTGTAATAGAAATGCAGTTGGAAAATGTGGGAGTCACCGGTGACTCGCAGCTAGTCATTCGAAAAATAACAGGAGAATACACTACAAATGAACCATCTTTAAAGAAATACAAGAAACTTGTAGGAGAATTGTCAGCGAAAATCCCAAAAATAAAATGGAGACACATATCAAGAAAAGATAATAGACTCGCAGATGCTTTTGCTTTTATCTCAAGTATGATGACAGATCCAACTGCGAGATGCATAAAGATACAAACACTTTCATCACCATCAATCAATAAGGAAGAAGAAGGAGAAGTAGACGTGATGATCATAGAAGATGGGGAGCAAACACCCGTTGTCGAAGATTGGAGAGCCGAACTTCATGCATATTTGATGAGAGGAGAAACGCTTGAGAAATAGGTTGAGGTGCACAAATTAAAAAGCCGTGCTACAAATTATGAACTAAGAGATGGGATACTATACCGGAGATCCTTTAATGGACCTTCACTCAGGTGTTTGACACGAGAGGAAGGAGAAGCAGTGTTAAACATGTTGCATAGTAGGGACGCTGGCAATCACAGCGTCGGAAGATCTTTGGCATACAGAGCAAAAACACAAGGTTATTACTGGCCATATATGCATGAAGATGCGAAACGTGTATCAAGACGTTGCGAAGATTGCCAAAGACATGGAAAGAAAATACATGCACCTGGAGCACTATTAACATCTTCAACAAATGTGTGGCCCTTTGGAAAATGGGGTTTAGATATTGTGGGACTGTTTCTACCAGGGTCTGGGCAAAGAAGATATCTCATTGTTGCTCTGATTATTTCACAAAATGGGCGTAAGTAAAGGCAAGATACAACACATTCGCGACAAATATGTTTTTACATTCATATTTGGAATATCATATGCAGATTTGGAATTCCATTACAATTGGTATCCGATAATGGGAAGCAAGTTTGAAGGAGAATATAGAATTGTTACTAAATGCATTTAAGATAAAATGTGGAAAGTCAACCCCATTATACCCTCGAGTAAAATGGCAAGGCGGGCAAACAAAATAAGACAATCGCAGATATATTGAAGAAGAAATTAGAAGGGTACAATAAAGCATGGTGCGAACAGGTACATAATGCAGTATGGGTGATGAGTGCCAAATAGTGCATATTTATACACCTTTTTATTGGCATTTTACTCATCTTTTGTGCTCAAGAATCGAGATATTATCCCAGTTCGTGTTTTCTTTGTTTTCATGAATAAATATTTGTTTTAATTAATTTTGTATTTTTAGGTACTAAATAAAGTCCTGAGAATCGAGGAGCCAAAAGAGCGAAGAATTGAGTCGAGCATCTATGGAGCAGAGATGGCAAAGCCAGCGCGCGAATCGGTTGCAACCCAACAAGGAAGACATGGGCTAGAGCTACCCACGACCCGATCCGAGCCCGCTCACTCCGAGCCGTCAAGATCTCGCCTCGGCTACATCCAACGGTCGCTCCATCGCTTACATCTATCTCTCGATGATCCCGTACAACACCAGATCACACCGAGACCGCCTACCATTCTCGTCCGTTCGATCTTCCATTAAATCCTACGCTCGGTGCAGCGTTCCCATCAAACCTTTCTTTGCGCCGCCTCACAAACGGTAAATCCCTAACCTATACTACCCACTCGACCAAACCCCATTCTCCTATCCATCTTCTCTTTCTTCTTCCTCTCTCCCCCCTCCCTCACCCGACGTAGCTCGCTCACCTCCTCAACAACACCAACTCCACCTCCTTCTTCACCCATACCTCCACCAGAGACAACATCACTCAACCACTCCTCATTACCGCCATCACTTCTCTCCTTTTATCTCTTTCACAACTTCTCTACAAACCTAGAAGCTAGGTTAAAGATAAATAGAGTTTAGGTTTTCACCAACCCGTTGCATGTTCGATTCAAGTCGAGATGATTGAGTAGAGCCATCACGCGAGTCGAGAAGTGGGTGAGAGTTTATTTCATTTTTAATTGATGTTTTATCAAGAACTAGGGTTTGGGGTTTGTGTTGGTATAAATAGATGTGAACTGAGTTTGTTAGGGTTTATGCCTGGGCTAGCCAGTGCTTCATTGTAGGTTTAATTTGTAGTTTAACACCATTTTATCATGTTTTAATTTAGTTATTAGGGTTTCAGTGAAACCCTAATTCCATTCTGTGTTTCAAGCTCTGTTGATTTATCCTTGCATGCTTAATTTATAATTATGCTTTCAATTTTAGCACCAATGCATTTCTTTCACAATGCATGCCGGTATGCATTGTAGTCGTGGTATAAATGTATTGTGTGTCTTTGCGACTTAATCTTTAGACACAAAAACTAATTCTCTTGACTAATTGTGCTTCATTAGACAATTAGTACTCTAGGTTAGTATCCTCAGCTGATAATTGAAGTGTTATAAGGTGAAACATCCTAGTTAAGTGGTGGAATTGACACCCCCTTAACGCCATATAGAACAAGGAGTTCAATTTAGTTGAGCACACAGAGGGAGTGAGTGGTGGAACCGAGACCTTAGCATCCCCCTGTCACTTTATCATACCTTAGTTTAGGTTCACTTGATCACAACTCAAAGTTTCGGCAACCAAAATATCTTTGTTACATTCATTTACATTTTGTCACTCGTTATCACTAGAACTCGGTAGTTAGTTGTGTCGTAGAATCAACTAGAGCACACCCTCGTCTCGTGGGATCGACCGTGCTTTAGCGTCTCCCAAATAGACGCGTGCACTTCTTGTTATAACCCGTAGGCCATAAAAATAACCCATCTTCTAGGCCTACCAAGTTTTTGGGCGCACATTCTGACTCGCGCGTGCCCCGTTGACTATTGGCCTTGCTTCACTGATTTCCAACCTTGTATATATTCTCTCTGCATTGCTATTTCTAGCTGTAACTTGTCTTAGCTGTAGCTTTTGTTATCTTAGTCTTTCATTGTTGTTTTAGTCTTGTTGTAACTTAGTTTATTTTTCTTATAAATCATACATGCTTCAGAATTTAGGAATTCTAGTATAACTTAATATTACTTTGTTAGCTTTGTTAGTTTGCACTTTGTCAATTATTTTCTCGTGGCTTGGTTTTCATTTCAGGCATAGCTTCGAACTTCTCCGTAGCTTTATTGCTCTGTTGCTTTGACTGTGAAGCTCACGAGAACTAATCTCCTTGTTGAGCCAACAGGTCTGGCCGTGCTTGGGATGTCTTTGTGCAAACCAAGGGAAGGAAGGCAAGGGAAAAACTCAAAGACGTAAGGTTAGCCAAAACTGTGCATTTGTGAATCTTGGCTTGTCTTGTGGTGTGTGTAAGGTGCAAGCTTAGCTTGCCTGCCTGAACCCTGCTGATCCCTGTGCATCTTGTAACTCTGCACTTGCTTTGCCTTGCAAATCCCTGTGCATGATCTACACTGTCCAGCCCTGTGAGCAAAAAAAAACCTGAACACCTAGCCTAGATAACTTGTCTTTGTGCTCTGCCAGCGTTGTTTTACTTTTGGTCTCGAGTGAAGTCACAACCTGTGTAAACCCTGAGTCTGTGAATGTGCACCTGTGTACCTTGAGCTTGTATTGCCTTGAACTGATAGCCAACTGTATTGCCTTGTGTGACCTGTAAACCTGGAATGCATGTAACCCATGTTAGGCTAGCCTCTACAACAGAGTTGCATGAGTTTGTTTGCGCACCTGTGTGCCTTGTGTGAGATATCATGCACCCTGATGTGACCTGTTGAGCTCTGACCTGTGCACCTTGTGGGAAACCTTGTAAGGCTGCTCATCTGCAAAACTCAGTTGACTTCATCTGTTGCTTGTGTGAATGTAGGGATCAGTTTTTGCAAAATGGTGTATGCTCCTTTGGCATTGAATTAAGTTGTGAGATGTGATAATCAAAGTCATGCACTTTTAAACCGAAGCCCATTTACTTGGGCTAACTATTTTTGAATTTTCAACTTACATCGCCCCACACTTGTTGGGCTGTACACACAACCCATAACCAACTTTCAGCCCACCTAATCGGGCCATTCAATTGTCGGGCTGTGCACATTTACTGGGCTAACACACCCTGGGCTAGTCAACCAACCAAGGCCCACAACCCAGGCTAAACCAAGGCAAATTGGGCTAGTCAACCAACCAAGGCACATTTACTATTAATCATCTCACTTCTGGGCTGTGTTTCTACACAACCACTTGGGCTGCAACCAACTCAACCTAATCTAGGCTGACTGACCGCACACAACTAGGCTCACTAAACCCATTCTCGGGCTTAAACTAACCTCGAGCCCCCACATCCGCCTGGCCGTGTATTAACTGGCTGCTCACAATCAATCCACCTCTGGGCTTAACAATTCAAATAGCAACCGGGCCGAACCTTCCCATATAAACCAAACTTTCCCAACAAAAACCAAAATGAACCCATTTAAACCAAACAAGCCCACATAAACCAAACTTTCCCAACAAACCAAAAACCCAATAAACCAAACTAAGTCCATTACAATTGGGCTTTTGAGTTCAATTTGAGAGCTAGACCATGTCAGGATTTTGGTCTGCATCTCGGGGATGGAAACAAATCCCTTAGAGAGCGTGCTTACGGGCACGCTTCACGGTGATGAACCCCACATACCATAGTGATTTTAGAGAATTTTATGCGCCTTCTCGGGGCCCGACCTCACATACCCTAATCACTATGAGCACATGTATCATCCATCACAAAGTTGAGAATGAACACTCTCCTCATACCCAGTCATCACTTTTAGATCAATTAGAGGCTCGACTATCTTTGCTTTAGATAGGCAATCAGCTTTAGATAGGCAATCTTGCTTTAGAAAGGCAATCGTCGAATCTAGTTTTCTAGGCAATATGAAACGCATGCTTGTACCTTATATGTGGTGGCTTAGACCACCTGACATCTTGTTATATCTTGCATGATTTTAGACGCTAGGGAAAACCATGATAATCCAATGAACGAAGTGTCTAGAAGTGACTATTGGGACCATAATCAACCTGCACACATGCATCATTCACCACGGTGGGAGATGAACAATTTATACTCCCCAACTCCTAGTTTGCAATCAACAATGGATACACTCATGGAGCTAAATGTTAGGCTTGAAATGAATGCAATGCATGACCATCCATATATAACATGTGTCTCAATTTCCTTCTCTAGTGAACCTCATGCACAACCATACAATGAATATCCATATGAGGAATGCATACACACTAGTGAAAACTCTCCTTTCATTGAACAACATAATGAACTTCTTGAATTTAGTCAAAACCTTGAGCAAAACCTTGAGCAATATCAAAAGTCAACTGACCAAAGGTTTGCGAGCTTAGAACTCAAATTGAGTCAAATCAGTGATGCACTAAATGAGGAAAAGGGAGGAACTTCGAGATGAAATGAATGTTAGGGAAATGCATTTGTGCTATGATGATGATGATGATGAATATGAAGAGCATGTGTATTTTGAAAATATATAGTAGAATTTTTTGGTTCGGGACATTACGTGTCTCTTTCAGAACCCTATGAATGATGCTTCTTCGATATTCATGCATGTGATGTTGATGTGGAACTGTGGAATTTCCAGTGAAAATGACCATGATTTACCCTCTTTTGACTTTAGGAAAGTGTGTGATGGTACAAATGATTTTAAAAATGAAAACAACCTAGTTGTACCTAACCTCTCTCCTGAGTCACAAATTGAAACTCCTCCACCAAACCTAGGTGTAGTTTGTCACAAAATTGCAAAACCAACTTTTCTAAAAATGCCTAACTTAGGCCTAGAGCTTTGTGCTTCCCAAGTCCTCTTGGACTATTTTGCATCAAAGTATAACACTCTGAAGGAGCCACAGTTGGAATGTGTATGTCTGCATCGTAATTAGCAAAACTCATTTTGAGTTAGACCTTTTGCATGATGTACCTTTAAAATTGCAAGATTTTGTTCTCACAAACACACCTGTTCACAAGTTTAGGTTTGGGGAAACTCCTTCACATCTACAGTCTTACTTGCTCTCTCATGTTATATTTGTGTAAGATTGTTGATGATTGTACATATCGTCTTTTGGGTTGATCCTCAACTCTTTAGACTGTTGGTTTATGGTGCATTTTCATTGTATATATCCGGTAGGACTTGTTAAATTTTTCTTTTCTTGATTCGGTTGAGTCTTCTTGCACATATATTATGCTAATCCGATATGATCTCCGTTGAGAATATTGGATTCTAGCCTTGACTAGTGAAGCTCAACCTTGCTTCCGACATTTCCTAATCTCTTCCCTTTTCTCTTTCAACATAGTTCTCATGGTATGTGACCGTTTAAATTTTTCCTATCTGTTGACACATTGAGGACAATGTTTGATTTAGGTTTGGGGTGCATTTGCATATTTTTGCATTTAGAGTTTTTAGTCTTTTATTTTACCTTTTATTTTCAAAAAAAAAAAAAAAAAAAAAAAAAAAAAAAAAAAAAAAACTTCAAAACTCTTTTTGTAAAAACCTCCAACTTTTAGAGATTTTAGAGTCACTAGCATGCTTTTAGCTATGTTTACATAGAGATTCTGACCGAAATAATAGAACTTGGAAGTACTCACGCAATCGGTTCCTTAGTTGATTAGAGCGTTAAAGTTGGATTTAACCATACGGAGGGGCGAATTAGGTTATTTAGATATTCGGTAGTAGAATTGTGATCACCCATAGTGGAGACTACCCATTTTACATCAAGCGAGTACCGACCTTCACTCTTTGTGACTTTCTAGAAAAGCTTTTAGAGTGTGTCACCGTACGTTAAATTCCGGGTAGGAATGGTGAGCTACCCAACTTCGCACCACTTTCAGCACTACTTTTGATCTCTTGAGTGCTAATTCCGTCAATCATGAGGGTGACGTCTAAAGATGAAAACTCCTTCTAAATACCGATTTGCAGTTAGCATCTCTCTCTCTCTCAATCAGCAAGACCCATAGAAACACATCATCGTCAGCAAGCGGAGCATTAGCAGAATATTGAAAGAAAAATTGATATAGTCCAAGGTTTATGTGCAACAAGGAAAAGAAGATGAGAATTAATGAAGTTTGTGAAAATTTAAATTTTATCGTTGTTAGTGTTTGTTAAAAAAAAAAAAAAAAAAAAAAAAAAAAAAAAAAAATCAATCAAAATGAGTTGTATTATTTTTATTCCATGTACTTGAAAAAAAAAAAAAAATAAAAAAAAAAATAAAAAATAAAAAAAAAAAAAAAAAAATTATTAAGTTTTTGTGAAGTTCAGAAGTTCGTCATCAATAGTTGAAAGACTCAAGACCAGAAGACCAAGATTGAAGACGTTTCATGGTTTCTTATGAGAGATTGATGTTAATTGCCGATCGGGTGAGAAGTGAGTGAGTACTCCACCCTTGACTAATGGTTGATTTTCCTTTCTTAGAGATCATCGAAAAAGATTCTTTTGTCCACACCTCTGTGGAGTCTCCAGATTTTATTTTAAAGGTTATCCTTCTTACCTACAACGTGTGCGGGATTTCTCTCTTTATTCCCGCATGCACACATGAGAGACTAAAAAAGCATCTTTTTGAGTGCAATTATCATAAAACCCTAATAGTGAGGCGAAGTCGAGGCTTATGATCACAATCGAATCAATTCTTTCATATGGTATGGTTACTTCTCGCTCGGCACTTAAGGATGAGAATGCGTTCTTCGATAGTTCTAACTTCATTACTAGCATGCGAAAC
Source organism: Papaver armeniacum (assembly GCA_023531295.1). Lineage (NCBI taxonomy): Eukaryota > Viridiplantae > Streptophyta > Magnoliopsida > Ranunculales > Papaveraceae > Papaver > Papaver armeniacum. The sequence goes on along the minus strand of JAJJWW010006138.1, from coordinate 118,828 downwards.
TCTATGTCCTCATAGCTTCTTGGAGGCTTGAGACTCTTTTACACTCTGAAGTTGGAGAAGGTTTTGTGGGTACACCTCGGTAAACCCTCACGAGACTACAACTCGTCCACTAGGGACACCTAGGGTTTAAAGGCTTAGTGCATACGCTAAATGCATTCGAGAGACTGCGACGGGTATAGTTAGGATTTCTTAAATTCTGTTTCACTTGAGGACAAGTAAAATTCAGGTTTGGGGGTATTTGATGAGTGCCAAATAGTGCATATTTATACACCTTTTTATTGGCATTTTACTCATCTTTTTTGCTCAAGAATCAGATATTATCCCGGCATTCTGTGTTTTCTTTGTTTTCATGAATAAATATTTGTTTTAATTAATTTTGTATTTTTAGGTACTAAATAAAGTCCTAGGAGAATCTGAGAGCCAAAAGAGCGAAGAATTGGAGTCGAGCATCTATGGAGCAGATAGCCAAAGCCGCAAGGCGAATCGGTTGCAACCCAACAAGGAAGACATGGGCTAGAGCTACCCACGACCGGATCCGAGCCCGCTCACTCGAGCCGTCAAGATCTCGCTGGCTACATCCAACGATTCACTCCATCGCTTACATCTATCTCTCGATGATCCCGCAACACCAGATCACACCGAGACCGGCTACCATTCTCGTCCGTTCGAGATCTTCCCAGCTAAATCCTACGCTCGGTGCGGCGTTCCCATCAAACTTTGCTGCGCCTGCCTCACAACGAAATCCCTAACCCTATACTACCCACTCGACCAAACCCCATTCTCCTATCCATCTTCTCTTTCTTCTTCCTCTCTCCCGTCTCCCTCACCCGACAGAGCTCTGCTCTACCTCTGCAACAACACCAACTCCACCTCCTTCTTCACCCATACCTCCACCAGAGACAACATCACTCAACCACTCCCTCATTACCGCCATCACTCTCTCTCTGTTTATCTCTTTCACAGCTTCTCTACAAACCTAGAAGCTAGGTTAAAGATAAATAGAGTTTAGGGTTTTCACCAACTCCGTTGCATGTTCGATTCAGAAGTCAGAGATGATTGAGTAGAGCCATCACGCGAGTCAGAGAAGTGGGTGAGAGTTTATTTCATTTTTAATTGATGTTTTATCAAGAACTAGGGTTTGGGGTTTGGGTATGTATAAATAGAAGTGAACTGAGTTTGTTAGGGTTTACGCCTGGGCTAGCCAGTGCTTCATTGTAGGTTTAATTTGTAGTTTAACACCATTTTATCATGTTTTAATTTAGTTATTAGGGTTTCAGTGAAACCCTAATTCCATCTTGTTTCAAGCTCTCATTGATTTATCCTTGCATGCTTAATTTATAATTATGCTTTCAATTTTAGCACCTAATGCATTTCTTTCACAATGCATGCCAGGTATGCATTGTAGTCGGGGGTATAAATGTATTGTGTGTCTTTGCGACTTAATCTTTAGACACAAAAACTAATTCTCTTGACTAATTGTGCTTCATTAGACAATTAGTACTCTAGGTTAGTATCCTCACCGATAATTGAAGTGTTATAAGGTGAAACATCCTAGTTAAGTGGTGGAATTGACACCCTACCCTTAACGCCATAGAACAAGGAGTTCAATTTAGTTGAGCACACGGTAGGGAGTGAGTGGTGGGCCGAGACCTTAGCATCCCCTGTCACTTTATCATACCTTAGTTTAGGTTCACTTGATCACAACTCGGCCGTTTCTGGCAACCAAAATATCTTTGTTACATTCTCTGTTACATTTGTCACTCGTTATCACTAGAACTTCGACTAGTTAGCAAGCCGTAGAATCAACTAGAGCACACCCTCGTCTCGTGGGATCGACCCATGCCTTGCCGCGTCTCCAATAGACGCCTGTGCTTGCGGTATAACCCGTAGGCCATAAAATAACCCATCTTCTAGGCCTACCAATGGGCTTACAACACAACCAGCGAGAAGCCACGGGAATGTCACCTTTACATTTTAACATATGGGGTTGAGGCTGTACTTGCTACCAACGAAGTTGTTATCCCAACAACAAAGAGAGAAGCTTGGGAGAAAAATCTTAGTGCGGGTATTATTTTAACTAAATTGGATGAATTAGAAGAAAAAAAGAGAAAGGGCTTTGCAAAGATATGGAAAATTACCAGCGAAGATTAGCTGAGAATATAATAAACGTGTTAAAACACGCCGAATTTCAACCAGCGATTTGGTGCTGCGAGAAACACCGATATATCAACGAGAAAGTGGTGGAAAGCTTGCGAAAAAATGGGATGGACCTTATATCATCAAGGAGATAGTTGGAGCAGGGCATATAGATTGATGGACCACGAGGGTAGAGATGTGGGACGCGACTTGATAGACCATGGAATAGATTATACTTAAAGAGATATTACCCATAAATATATATATATATATATATATATATATATGGTGAAGAAAGAAGTAGACTGAGGAATGATACATGATTGAGGAAAAAAGAATTAAGTATTTCATTTGTATTCTCGAAAAACATGCGAATGTTTCGCCTTAAAAAACGACGAAAAATTGTCAAAGATCAATAAATTACAAAAGTGATTACATATACGAAGAATCAATAAAGTAATCGAAAGCGGCGAACTTACTATGGCGTACACCTAGTTCGCGAATAAAATTTCGCAAGAGGAAAAGTACCTAAAGTGCGCCATAATAGGGGTACCTATTGTATTAAAAAAAAAAAAAAATCGAGAATGGGACGAACCTTCATGGCGTACACCCTAGTTCGCGAATAAAATTTCGTAAGAGGCAAAGTACAAGTGCGTCATGTAAGGGGGTATTTGTAACGTGGCTCGGGAAAAGGTTACACCGCCCACGGAACCCGAGTCATGGAGATTGGGGGTAATAAAACCCATCCAGGAGAGGTACCTTGGATTTTCAATCTAAGCTTATGACTTAGATTGAATGACAGGGGTCTCTTCTAAGGAGTCGACATTTTACCAAGGCGCGAGTACACGGTTGAGCCAAGGGTGCAGGGCATTTGAAGTGTTTCGGCCATTCTTGGCAAGTCTCGGCTTATCTTTCACTCGGCCCGAAGAAAAATCCACTTAGGGTGCGATCTCGTAACCATAAGCCCTATACGCAAAAGGGATAAGAGGTCACGAAAACAATCGGTTGTTGTTAAGACCGGATGGGAGGAGCTAGCCTTGTATGGCAGAAGTACGCCTCCTTGAAGGGGCAACCGGGGGGAAGATAAGGGCGGCACCCTCCATTAGGGAGCTGATAGTGTCAAAAAAGACGTAAATGTCATGAGGCTTCTTACTCACGGGAGTATCAAGGCTTGTCATATTTATGCAAAAATCCTGAAGAGGCAAAAATACAAAAGAGTAGATAAGACGAGATCAATGGGTCCTTACATGCAAATGTAAAGACGTCCTGAGATTTCATCGCAAAGAAGACAATGTCATGGGGCTTTATGATCGCAAGGATATTTAGGCATGTCATATTTTCGCAAGAAAAATATCCTGCAGAGGCAATAATACTAAATAAATGATAAGACAAGATCAATGGGTCATTACATGAAAGTGTAAAGACGTCCTGCGATTTTGTCGCAATAATGAGAGGTAGCAAAATAAGACCTTTAACTAGGAAGGCAAAATAAGACCACACAAGAGAAATGATAAGGCAAGATCAATGGGTCATCACATGAAAATGTAAGGACGTCCTAAGATCTTGTCGCAATGAAAAAAGTTAACATAAACGGTTTGAATGTAAATGACAGAGATCTTTCATCGCAAAAAAAAAATAAATAATGAAAAACAAGATGGGAATTGTTAAACATCAAAGATTGTCTTCCATGCGGGGAAGAAGAATAATAAATGAGTAAATACATCTCAAAGGTGAATGAAGTACATAAACAAGTAACGATGCAAGAAGTAAAATTACAAGAGAAGTTCAATTCTCAATATCAATTTTTTCGCCAGAAGGAGATACTGGATGTTCTTCAACAATTTTATTAGCCTCACCAACTTCCGCACTTTCGCCGCTTATTGCATTCTCGCGACCTTCCTTCAACTAAATTCTTATTGACAGTTTCATTAGGTGGAATCACCTCTTCATCTGGAATCTTCGCCACTTTCATAATCATAATCACTATCGGGAGGGTTAGGAACTTCATCATCACTTACTTCCGAGGTTCGACGAGATACAAGATCAAGAGATTTGGACAATAATATATCATTCACAAGAACTTCAGCTTTGAGGTGAAATTGACGAAGGAGTGCTTTCTGATGATTCCTACTCTCTATATCTTTAGAGTAAGTGAGATAGTCGAGTCTTCTTTCTACTCGATCGCGAGAGCGATCAAGAGAAGCAGCGAGCAGTCCATTTTCTTTGCGAATTTTGGCATAGTCAGATTTCAAAGTGGAGACGGATGAGTGAAGATTCTTCTCGGATTCTGCAAAAATAAAGAATATAGAAAATAATTCAGATTTTTCTTGAATTCGCAAGGAAAATATATACCATAAATTCAAGAAAACAATATTGATTAAGGTAGTCAAATATCATGACTACCTTCCTTTTGCGAGATAAGATATTGAGTTAAAGCCAAACAACTATTCTCCAAGTGATCCATGGCACTGTCAAAATTATCTCCAACCAAACCTTTCAATCGAGATCGCAAGCTCTTTTAGATTTAGAAACAAATATGGCGTTTTCCTTCGCAAGAGAAGAGTAGGATTCTTATAACTTGGAATATTGATCCTTGAGTTGGCTTGTTTTTACACTTAAAGTTATTCTACCTTGGATAAGTTTATCCCTCTCAACAAAGAACTTCTTCGAGTTTATTTCTCGTGAACAGAGATCGTTCTTGTTCTTTACATATTTTTGACAGATATCAAGTTGTTGCAGGAAATCGCCACCTTATTTAATAGAGCTCGCTTCTCTTGAGAAAGAGTTCCATTTTCATCGATAAAGTTTCCAACTCCAAATTAGTTGTAGTGAAAGAGTAAGAGAGGCGAGATAATTCGCTACTTAATGAGTCCCGCCGAACTAAGTCGGCATTTTCTTTAGAAAGATTATCTATTTGATCAACGAGAATATGTATGAAGATTATCTAATTGGTTATATTGCTCCATCCAAACGTCTCTATCCATTCGAGTTTCTTCAACAATAGATTCCAACTGATATATCTCCATTTTTCGCTTCTGGTTCAAAGCTTGAAGGGCGAACAAGGGCTTGAAGATTAAAAAAAAAATAAAAAAAATAAAAAAAAAATTGAGAAAGGGGAGGGGGAGTTGTACCTTTTAATTCTTCATTCTTCTTTAGAAGATTATCACGATCCAAAATGAGACATTTTGAAGTTTTTGATTCTCAAGACGGAGAGTGTCACACTTTGCAGTCATGGCTTGGAGATTGTTCTTCAAAATTATAAATTCTTGCTCTAAAGATGTTTGCGAAGTGCAGCGGGAACCAAAGCATTTACTCAAAATCTCGAGACATTAGACTTGATGGGATCGACGGAGGTCTTCTTGGCGTCATTCATAATATCTCGATAAAACTTTGAAAGCCACGTCCATTCCCTCCAAATTTTCCTTAGTAAGAGGGATAGACTCGGATGAAGAGGTAGTAACGATAGAAGAGGGGAGAGTTGAATCATCTTTCGTCGTAGGAATGTCATGTGTAGATGAAATCTGATGAAGGTTAATGACTGGGGGAAAGGCATAGGCATCGATAGTAGGACTATCATTCACAATAGGACTATCATGAGGAACTTCATCTATGGAAAACTCAGACATATGAGGAAAATCAGCAGCGATATTTTCGCGGACGGTAAGGGTAGATTTATCTTGCGATGATATCGTAGGAGGAGTTGTAAGCTTAAATATAGGAAAAGGAACAGAAGTTTCAACATTTTTAGAACGACGAGATCTTTTGGGGGACCTATCGACGTTTTTGTCATCCTGCGAATCACAAGTTAAATAAGAAACAGAGGCAACAATATTGTTATTAGAAGAGTAAATGTTTCTTAATACCTTGCTATTCGCAGGCTTTCTCTTGTGTGCAATGGATTTTGGTTGCGAACCCTTGGATGTTTTAGGATTTTGGATTGTGAATTTGGTAACAGGGACGTTCTTGCTAAAACAGAAACAATAAGGGAATTAATCAGAGATGAACAAAATCAAATAAAGTAATCTCAGTAGAAAATTTCAAATGGATCACATGCAGTATGATCCACAAACCTTGATGGCTCCATAAGAACGAAGAGCGAGGAAGATTTACAGTAAGATGAACAACAGCAAAAGTTGTAGACGATAAAGAATTCACAAAGAATGCAGAGATGAAGAAGATGAAGTGAAAGAAAAAAAAGATATTCTTGATAGATCTCTTCTTAAATAGACAAAAAAAGGATGACCGTTTAGCATTTAATATGCCGGTAAAAAGGGGAATATGTAACACGTGTAAGCAGTTATACTGGATTTACGGAAGCTTGTCGGCAGAGAAATAAAGAAAAGAAATGAACGGCCGCGGCATTTTGAAAATACTAATTCTCATGACATTCCCTTCTTCGCAGAGAAGACATGAGAAGAGGCAAGATGTAGGATCAGAATATCGCAACACTAAGATTCTCGCGGGATCCATAAACGACACACTGCGAAGACATCGCGGGATGAAAGTAAAAACGACGTAACAGATGACGACAGCCAAAACACGAGAAAGATGTGAAGATGTAACGAGATTGAGGAGTGTCTCGAGATTTAACATTTATACATTTGCGAGATTTCGCAAGACATACCCGAAAATAAAGGACAGCTTAGCTGTCATCCACTATATAATGTCCTATATAAAGAGCCGAATAGACTTACGGAAGAGGGGGATCCTTTTTCGAGTGTTGAGCAAGTCATTAAGAGAGAGAGAAAGTTTAGAGTGGTTGTAATTATTTGGTTTATCTCCTGTTCATCTTGTAATATTTCGGAATTTGATCAATAAAACTTATAATTGTTCATCTTAAAATGATTTGATTGTGTGAATTCTTGTGAGGGGTGTAGTGTGGGATTTCCCTTGCTACACTCTCATTCTTCTTAATTTTTGAATCTTTGAACTCATATTCATTTTTGATTGAAATGCACATTTAATTGACTCTCGAAGTGTCTTTATACCCTTTGTTCATACACCTTCAAAGAAGCCCATAGTTCTTGTGACTTTAATGTTGAGAAATCCTTTGTTTCCTCCAAAACCGCCACAATGGGTTCGGTTTTTTTCGGCAAGCATATCAAAATCTTATTAAAAATTCTTCTTTCTTCCATCTTCTCACCATACATCATCATTTGATTAACAATTTCAACAACTCTATATGAAAACTCATTCAAACTTTCATTTTAATATTTCCAAAATCTCTTCTATAAAAAAGTAATTTTAATTCTCTTACCTTCTTGTTACCTTCATACTCTTGTTGTAAAAGATCTCAAGCTTCTTTAGATGATCACTCTTGGTAGAATAGTGTCTCCAACTACTTGTTGAATGTAAATGGATGTTTGGCATTCTTATTTCTACTCTCCTTGAGTAAATCCTTTTGGGGTTACGATAAATTGATTGTATCTTCATTTTCATCAAACTCATTCTATACAATCTCCCATACATCTTGAGATATGAACAAGGTCTTCATTACGAATCAATCTGATTATGTTTCAATTTGTTCATAAATATTTTTATGAGATAGTGAACAGTTGAACAACTCTATGTGAAACACAATTAGATTCATTTGATTATCTTTCATGATTGATTGATCATCATATTTGATCTGGAAGTGTTAGATGAATATGGTTAAGACAAAAGTGTTCATATGGCTAACTACGGTTAACTGTTATTGAGCCAACTCAATATACATGTTTAGGTATTTTTACCCATATATAAATGAAGGTATATTTCAATTGTGTGTAACAAGCTAAGACCATCTAACAGTGGAGATTGATTGCTTTATTTTTTAGCAGACTTAGCTTGAATCATAAATCAGGATTTCATTTAACGGTGAATATTGAATAATATGTTACTAAGATATCTTAGCTTTGATTGTAAGCAACCCTGATTTGAAAGACTATATAAGGGTGAACTCTAGCAACTGGAAAACCTAATCCCGATACTTTCTTGTGTCGTAGTTTCAAACTAGAGTCGATTCTCCTTTAACCTAGGTTTTTCCAAAACCATTATAGGTTAACGACTTGAGACTTCATTTGGGATTCGTGTAGCCAGATCCAACTATTTTTTTCCTGTAGTTGCGTATTCTGATCTTACTTGTTCTATCGTATTGAGTTTTATCTTCTCTACGATTTACTCGAGATTTATCTATGATAGGTAAGATATAAAAAGTAATCACAACAGTTCTCATCTCAGACTCTGGTGATTCCGCAATAACTTTTTCTGTTAATCAGTTGGGTTATTATGAGGTGATTGATATTTCTAGGCTGCTCTTCGGGAGTATAAGACCGGATTATCAATTGGTTCCTGTTCACCTTGATTTATCAAAAGACAGAACAAAAACCGAATAAAGAATAGACATATCTGAGGGAGACAGATTTGTTTATAAGTCTTCGACTTTGGGTCGTAGCAACTCTTAGTTGTGGGTGAGATCAACTAAGGGAATCAAGTGCGCATAATCCGACGTGGTTCTAGAGGCGTAAGGAACGCGACTGTAACTTAATCGGTGTGAGACTTGGTTAGAGCTCAACTAAATTCCAGTCCGAAGTTAACTTGTAGTAGGTGTTCAAAGCTGGACTAGGTCCTGGGGTTTTTCTGCATTTGCGGTTTCCTCGTTAACAAAATTTCTTGTGTCTGTGTTATTTATTTTCCGCATTAATTTGTTTATATAATAGAAATATCACAGGTTGTGCGTAGTTCAATCAATTGATAAATCCGACCTTGATTATTGGATATACTTGATTAACACTTGGGCATTGGTCTTTGGTACCGTCCAAGTTATTTCTCATATCAATCAGGCTCACGGATTTCTATCTATTCGATTTGTTGTTTGCATTGAGAAATAGAGATAAACCTCTTTGATATATCTCTTGATCGAGCTCGCTTTTAAGTTGGTGCTCTCGGGATTATATTGGAGTTTTGTCCATACAGATTGCCGAACGAATTATTGGGTGTAGTTGTTATACCCCCGCTTTTTCAATTGGTATCAATGCAGGAAAACACGATAAACCTAATTATCTTGTGTTTGTTTGATCCTAAAGAGGTCCTAATGGGAAATCACTTTGGGAAACTTATTCTGTGCATCTATGACGCACGCCAGAAATTCTTAAAGGTTGTTCATAGTTTATTCTTTACTAGACCTCTGGTCTTTCAAGATAATCTCTAGTCAACTAAGACAAAAATCTTAGTTGATGGAAAACAATCAAAAGGAAAAGGCTCCTCTAAGAAAAATCATGGCAAGAAATGTGTGAACAAAAAAAAAAGGATATGGAATCTCACTAGATTTTTACTCAGTCTATTCGAGGAATACTATCATGATGGATCTATCGACAAAGATCTATTTACAACTTTTGAAGATACGTTTAAATTCTTCGAGCGACTTTGTTCGATTAAGGAAAAAGGTTGTACTGGTGTTTGTTCTGATTCTGCCAAGTCATGTGTTAATAAAGTACATACTGGTATGGTTAACAACTCATGTAAAATCAATAAAAATATCTTTGCTGAGTGTGTTGCAAGTTCCAAATATCGGAAAGGTTCACCCCTTAGTCGTAAGAAGGAGGAGTCGGAAAGATTTATTAACCCTGAGTATCATCATTACTATGATTATACTTCTGGTACATATCACAAATATAAACCTGAGATGGTGCGTGAGATGACTCCTTCCCATCTAGCCTCTTGGTAACAAGATTTGGCTTCACCCCGTCTGTATATAACTTGAGATGGGGCAAGTAACAGTCTGATTAGCTTTGTGATTTTGTATTATTTTGGGTTAGTTTTTTTTTTTTTTTTTTTTGTAAGGGTATAAACTATTTTATTTTATAAGAAAAGCCTCTTTGCAGAATGTTTCTGACATTTTAATGTATTCAATGTGTTCCAATTATTTCATATCTTCTATGTCAGAGTAGTTCTGTCCCCTGAGGATAAATAATGCTATGTAGTTCTCTACTACCTTATTGACTATTGTGTAGTAATAAAAATATCAGTTGTTCATGTGCTCTGAATGTTCTTAAACTTTTCATTGAGTTAAGAATAAAAGTGATTATCTTATCACACTGATTTAAAATTCTCACAGTGTGCGAACCTCATGGGTCGGTTTTTACCTTGGTTTATTTTGAACCATCTAGGAATCCTGCTTTTCTTGGGCCACAACTTCTGCACGGGTTCAAACCCACTAAAGGGGTTATAAAGGTTACCATTCGCGTACATGTCTTCTTCATCTCCTTTTCCGCATACGTGAACAGGGAATTTTCTAGGGTTCGCGTACCGTCTCCATTAAAGCATATTTGGAGGCCTAAAAAAGGTGAAGGAAGCAATCTCTCAAGGAAGCTTACCAAGTAAGTTTCTTATCTTGTTCTTCTTCTCTCAATTCTATTATTTGTTGTAACGGAAAGGTCCAATGGTGATGATAAGAAATCAAAGAAAACTTCTAAGGATTTTGTTTCATCCTCTCTCTCAAGTAAGATTGCTCCAAAAGACCAAGACTCTATTAGAATTATATTCATCAATAATTCTTGTAGTAAGACCTTTGAAAAGATTTCTTCTAGTGAACTCATACTAGAAAAGAAATTGGTAAAGGAAATTGGTCATAAAGAAGACTTGGTGTTTTTTGAGAAATATAAACTTGGTAACATCTTCAATGATCTTGGTGAAGGTTTTGACACTCTGACAAGAATCTTTTATGCTAACATCCATGATGTTAATCTTGATAACTTGGAATTCAAGACTATGATAAATAGGAAAAAGATTCTAGTTGATATAGAGTTGATTTGAAAGATTACCAAAATCCCTTTGGGTAATGTATGTATACCTAGACCAAGAGGAGAAAGACCATCTTACGAAGCCATTTCTTTTGGTCTTTGTCGCAAGAAGTTTGATTGGATAGAAGGGAAATTTTCAACCCAAGATCTTAGTATTGCCTTGAGGATCTTCGGAAAACTTGGCATTTCTAATCTTTGTCCCTCCACGATTGAGAACTCTCGTTGGAGTCGTGAACTTTCGGAGTTGGTCTATTTCCTTGAAATGGGTGCTCAAGGTATTGATATTTTTGGATTTATCATTCTTCAAATGGTCTCGATGGCGTCACTCAACAAGAAGTTAGGCTTTCCATGCTTAATCGGGCAAATATTTAGTGAAAATTCCTTTGCTCCCATTGGAAAAACTCTATTGGAACTCCCAAACTAGATCGTCCAAGTATTTTCAAACATATGAAGATGAACTTCTACAAAAGACAAAGATGTGATACACTTGACGGTTCTTATGTTCGTACCACCTTGGGAATTCTTCAAAAAATTCACAAGGGCGTGTGTAAGGTCAATTCCAAGGTAAAATGTGTGCAAGAACAATTATGTGTGATTGCTACAAAATTTTCCGAAATCAAGGAAAAAATGGATAAAGTTCAAGCCTCTTGGATGAATTCCGATGATGATGAAGATGATGATTAACTTCCTTATCTTTTGGTTCTTATGTCTAGGAAACTTCTTATGAGAATTTATTTTTATGTTTTAAGAAGGATAGATGGATGGAGTACTGTTGTTTAGCTTCAATTAACCCATTTTCATTTTGAGTAATTTGTAGATAGATGGATGCATCGCAAGGTAATGTACGTCGAAGCCCAAGACTCATTGATCTGAATACAAAGCAAAAACAACTATGGCGAGCTCAATACAAAGCAAGACAAGAGAAAATGACCGATCAACAAAAACAGGCGGTTAATGAAAGACGGCGTGCTGCTTATCAAAATCGAAAGGGAAAAATTAATAAAGACGGTACAAGTTTTAAGTTTACTTATCTATAATGCCCATTATGCTCATAGGATGTAACTACGTAATCTTATCTTACTATAATTTTTTTACATATGCAACAAGCTTACAAGACTCAGCTGGAAAACATAAAGTAGAATCAAGTTTTATCCCTAGGCGAAGCCCCGGAATTCAGCTGCAGAGAGAGCTTCAATTAGAGAAGCTTCGTATTGCTAAAGGAAAAAACGAAGTTCAATGCCTGAAAACCAGAAACAACATATACTTGAAAAACGTCGTACAACTTATGAGATGCGAAGAGTTGTCGAGCAACTTCAGCATCAAGATGAGCACACTGCAGGGCCTCCCAAAAGAAAGGGAAAGTCGATTGCTCTTTCCCAGTATGTGTATTTATACAACGTAGTTCACGGCATCGCATACTTCGAATATGTTTTCGAATACTGAGCATGATTCTGAATTTGTTCCTAAGCGTAACAGTGGCCGTTTATTGCTACATTTTGGTTAAAATTTTGAATGTGATATCCTTTTTCTCCCAACAATAAATGTTTCTTCGCATAACAGTGACAATTTATTGCTTCATTTTAGTTAAATATCTTTTTTTGCCCAACTATTGGTATAGAAGACCTGGACAAAGCAATACATCTAATAACTCTGTTATATCCTTTTTGATTATAGGAGCGACGCTGAGCAAACAACTATGATCCTGGCAGGAACACTGCTGGCAACATTGTTATTGGTTCGACTGGAGAAAACGACAATAATGAGTCAACTGATGATAGCATCTCAGATGATGGGGAACAACAATTTGTTGATTCAGGTTTTACTATGGTCACTTCGAATTTACTTAATGACTTTGCTTTTACATTAAAATTTACAATTTTAAAGCTTATCAAGCTAATCAGTAAACTAATGTAGGTGTACTTGATCAGAGTGGCAAAGTAAGCATTAACTCCCAAGATATGGATTCAGATAATGAAACAAACAAGAGAAGACGTTATCAGGTTGACCCGCAACAACAGAATCTTCAGTTACAAGTGCGACGCACTGCAGATAGAGCAAGGAGAAGTTCAGATGCGAAGCAAGAAACAAGTCATGCCGGTGCTTTGATATCTACTTCCCAAACTGACAGAGGTATCGATTTATTAATATCCGTTAAAAAGTTCGTTCTCAAGTGTTGGATTACCAAACCCAGCAATAGTGTAAGGTTATCATATAGTTTCACCTAAGAAAGACTACACAAACTAATTGAGTACATTATGACTCATACCGAATCAGAAATTCATTTCCTTTTCTTCTCTGTTTTTAAATCTTTTATATATTTCAATTGTTTGTAGCAATTGAGGGGAACATACCCATTCAGATCAACAATCTCTGTCCAAGCCCCAAATTCCTCAATCAAGATACAATGGATAAAGCAGGACCAACTTCTACCGGTGCTTCTACATCGACAACTTCTACTTCCCAAGGTATAATCGTTGCCCACATGAAGAATTGGAAAATGAGTACATTCTGACTCATACTGAATCGGAAATCCATTTCCTTTCCTTCTCTGTTTTTAACTCTTTTATATATTTCAATTGTTCGTAGGAATTGAGGGGAACATACCCATTCGGATCAGCAATCTCCGTCGAAGCCCCAAGTTCCTCAATCAACATGTAATGGAAGAACCAGGTCCAAGTACTACCGGTGCTTCTACATCGACAACTTCTACTTCCCAAGGTATAATCATTACGCGCCACAGTCCCAGATTTATTGAGCAAGTTCATTTCCAAGATGAGGACGCTGCAGAGGCATCCCGACAAAGAAAAGGAAAGGCGATTGCGTTATACCAGGTATGTGCATATATATGTTACATCATTTAGAGATTTTTAGAAAAAATATCCTAGACATAAGTTGTCTTCATCAAAACAGAGAGGCATTCATGTGATCTAAGCATTCTCTGTTGCCTTCATCACCATTAGTTATGTGGACAGATCCATAGGGATCTGATTTTCTGTTATTAACCATTCAAAACAACTGTTGGTCGTGACTAATAGCAATAGATACAGTTCAGTATTTTGATGAGAAGTTGTAGTGTATTACATGTTTATGTACAAATTCCTATTTTAAGATATATCAAAATAGGTTTTCTTTTTCTTTCAGTTTTAGGATTAAGTAAAAATGGATGTGAATTTAGACTTATGTTAACAAAAATAATTGGTAAACAGAAACGGCGCCGACTCAATAGCTATGTTCCTGGAACAGAAACGGCAGGAGGCATAGTTATTGGTTTTGCAAGAGAGAAAACCAATCATGACTCGGCAAATGATAACAACTCCGATAATGGGGACACTGCTCCAGAAAATGCCTCGCATCAAGTAAATGTACCACATCGCGGAGAAAGCAGCCATGATGACCAATTACCTTTGCGAAGAAGTCCAAGGTTCAGTCAACATCCTCAACATAGAGAACCACCACATATACAGGATGCAATCGGTATAGCCATATTTTTCTTACATCGCTATCTATATATATTTCAGCATAGATTATATTCATCGATGTTCATAGTTTTTTTGTGATAACGTAATGGTTATTTTCACTGGCTCAATTTATGTAGCAACAAATGGCAGTCCTGCATTAAACCTTCGTAGAAGCCCTCGGCTAATGGCGCAAGGTGAGCTTCTTTTTTTACTTTTTCTAAGTGGATGTATATATATTTTTTTTCAAATGGTTATGGGAATATATATTTAGAATGGCTAAAATATTAGAGGTAAACCAATATCTATAACCATACCCCTTAGTCATCCGCATATTTATAAGGTTTTTAGTTGAACTTTCTCGGTTTATGTACAATAAATTCACAAGGAAGACGGATAGGTCATCCGCGTCAGAGTGTCGTGAGAAGATCTTCTTTCCATAATTGTGCAAGGGGACTTACTTACCAAGTTGGATTTATAAAATACCATTTGCCACTTTTAGAAACATGTCCAAAATGTCAAGCCAAGCTTTTCCATCGTGAACCAGAGAATTTTTGTTGTGGTAATGGAAAAATATCTTTGCAATTGGTTGAGCCACCTTTAGCACTTTTGGAGTTATTTGATGATCAGGGACCAAGAGGGAAGCAGTTTAGGATCAACATTAGATCTTATAATCGGTGCTTTGCGTTTACTTCGATGGGGGTTTACTTTGATAGGGATCTCGCTGATGGCACTGAAGGAGTTTATACTTTTCGTATTTAAGGCCATCTTTACCATAAAATTGGTAGTCTTTTTCCTGGAGAGAATGCTTCTCGACCACGATACCTACAGATATATTTATATGACACAGATCAGGAGATTGAGTGGGGGATGAAAGAAGGAAACGATGTGTTGGATAGAGATGTCTTGAAGCTATTAAGGGAGATCTTGAATAGACACAATAGTTTTGTCCATGTCTTCCGTCAAGGTGCAGAATGAGAAGATCTTTTGGATTGCCAGTTGATTATCAAAGAGCAACCTAAAGATCAGTTGCAGTACACTCTTCCAAGTGCTTCCCAGGTTGCAGCCATTGTACCAATAGGTGATACAAGTTATGAACACACGGAACGTGAAATCATAGTGCAGACAAGAGCTGGGAATCTCTTACAGGTCTTTGAGACAGGTGGTAATTACGATCCTATGCAGTATCCTCTTTTCCTCCCTTATGGAAGCTACGGGTGGGACATAGAAAGCAAATACAATAACGGAAGAAAGATGTCATGTCGTGGATACTATTCGTACATTCTGCAGGTATTAATACGATATTTAATTCTGAATTGTTCTCGAATTCATGTTTTTCCTGAATTACGAAACATCGTTTACTATCTTGCATCATAATGTGTTTCCGACTATATCTTCAGTATGTATTAAGTAATACCGTCTATAAATCTAAAGACTTGAACCCACATTTTTTAAGTATCTTTTAATCAATTTTGGGGTGTTTTTTAATTGTTGGACAGATGCGCAACAATCATGATTCACTTTTTCTTCGAGGCGGGCGATTGTTGCAACAGTACGTTGAGGATAATTGGGTTAAAATTAACTCTGCTAGGCTCAAATGGGTTACAGGTAATCAAAATAAATTAAGGGCAGAACTCTACGAAGGATTACAAGATGCGCAAAGAGCGGGAGAGACCAGCGTAGGTAAGTTATAAGTTGAATACATATGTGCATTTTGTTTTTTTTTCCTAAAATCAAATTCAAACTCAAAGATTCAGAATCCACTTTAGTTTTAAAAGAAAGCAAAAAACTTGGTATGTTTCTAATTTCATATCCTAAGTACATCAAATATGCATGAGTTCTTGATACATTTTTTGTCCCAATAGACGAACTAGGCAAGAAGATAGTACTACCTTCTTCATATATTGGTGGTCCGCGTGATATGTACCAAATGATACCAAGATGCGATGGCATTGGTACGAAATATGGGAAGCCTGATTTATTTCTTACGATGACTTGCAATCCACTCTGGCCCGAGATTATAGCTAACTTACGTCCTGGTCAATCCGCATCAGATAGACCTGATTTAACAACTAGGGTATTTCGTGCTAAATTTGAAGAGTTGAAGGAAGATATCTTCAACAAGAATATGCTAGGAAGAGTAGATGCTCATGTTCATGTGATTGAGTTTCAGAAAAGAGGTTTACCTCATGTCCATATGTTGATTATTTTGGAAAAAGAAGACAAGTTACAAGGTCCTGATGATTATGATCGCATAGTTAGAGCAAAAATCCCTGATAAGAATAAAGAGCCCGAGTTGTACAAGTGTGTGAAGAAATGGATGATACATGGTCCGTGTGGCAGCAAGTGCATGCGGGATGGAAAGTGCAAGAGAGGGTTTCCGAAACAGTTTTCGGAGTATACCATGCAAGGCAAGGATGCATACCCAGTTTATCAGAGGAGAAATGATGAAAATACTATAACAATGAGTAAGAAATTCATAGCGAATAATAGATTTGTGGCTCCTTACAATCCTTGGCTTCTTCAGAAATACGATTGCCACATCAATGTAGAAGTTTGTTCTCGTGTACAAAGTGTGAAGTATCTTTACAAGTACGTCTACAAAGGCCCAGATTATATTTCATTTCGAGTGCAGCGAGTGCCCCCAAAATCTGAGAATTACGAGGTAACACATTATATCAATGCAAGATGGGTGCGTGCTCAAGAGGCAATGTGGAGAATATACAGGTTTGCGATGAATAAGATGTGTCCAGCAGTTCAACGATTGCATTTGCATATCCCCAAACAAAACAGTGTCATGTTATACGAGCATCAAACAGTCCATGAGGTCTTGGCAAATGAAAATAATGCCAAAACGATGTTGACTGAGTACTTTGTTACAAATGCCTGTGATCCTATGGCTAGGCGGTGGTTGTATCGGGAGTTTCCCGAACATTATAAATGGGATAAAGCAATTATGAAATGGCAGAGAAGAAGAACTAAACAGAGGGTCATTGGTAGGGTATATTTTGTACCCCCTACTGCAGCTGAAAGGTTATTTCTGAGGCTCCTACTTATGCATGTTAGGGGTGCCACTTCATATGAAGATTTGTTGACAGTTGATGGAAAACAATTTCGAACATTTAAAAGTACAGCCGAGTCACGATGGCTGTTGGAGAATGATAATAGTTTGAGGGCATGTATGGTCAAGGAAGAACATACAAGATGCCATCTTGCTTTGAGAACTCTTTTTGGTAGCATACTGGTTTTTTGCAACTCGGTGGACACTTGAAAGCTCTGGGAGGAGTTCTTCAGCGACATGGTCGAAGATTATGCAAGTTCAAGTGACACTAGCTCCGCATACTTATCAGATCGTCTTCTTAGAGAGTTGGGTCAAATGCTTCATCAACATGGCAAGCGTCTAAAAGATTATGACCTTCCGGCAATTGTGGGCATATTGGATGATAATTTACATGTGTCTGATTTGATCGAAGAGGAGTTATCCATTCCGGTTTTCGAAGAAGATATGATGAATTTGGAAAAGTTGAATGAAGATCAGTCCAAGGATTATGATGCAATTATGGGTGTCGTCCGAAGAAAAGAAAGCAGAGTCTTCTTTGTTGATGGTCCATGAGGTACTGGGAAGATTTTTCTCTACCGTGCTATTTTGTCGACCGTTAGAAGAAATGGTGGCATTGTCATAGCAACAACTACGTCTGGAGTAGCAGCTACTATGTTACCTGGTGGAAGAACTGCACACTCAAGATTCAAGCTTCCATTTACCCCAGCAGCAACATCTACATGTGACATTGCCAAAAATGACAAGTTGGCTGATCTCCTCCGTCAAGCTACTGTGATCATGTGGGATGAAGCTACCATGGCACATCGGTATTCTGTCGAGGAATTCGATACGACTATGAAAGATATAACGGGTAACGAGAAGTCGTTTGGTGGTAAGATTGTTAATATGGGAGGTGATTTCCACCAGGTTCTGCCAGTTGTACCTAAAGCTTTAAGGGGGCAAATGGTTGATTCGTGTCTTACCTGGTCGGATCTGTGGAGACATGTAGAGGTTCTTCGTCTGAAGAAGAATATGCATGCAGTGGGCGATACGTCTTATTCTGATTTCTTGATGCGAGTTGGTGATGGAAATGAACCTTCTACGGCAAATGACATGATAAAGATGCCAGATGATATGGTGATACCCTGGAATGGTGAAGATTCAGTGTCCCAACTGATAGATGCTACCTTTCCCGACTTGGCAGATAATTCTGAGGATTAAGATTACTTGCTTAACCGGGCACTGATCACACCACTGAATGAGCATGTCGACAAGTTGAATGATCGAGTGGTTAGCATTTTTCCCGGGCAAGAGCATACGTATTATTCATTTGATTCTGTGGAAGATGATTTCCAAAACCTATATCTTCAAGAGCAGTTGAACAGAATAACCCATGGTGGTTTACCTCCTCATGAGTTGAAACTGAAGCTAAGAGCACCCATTATGTTACTGAGGAATGTTAGTGCCAAGAGCGGCTTATGCAATGGTACTAGGCTTATCATAAATAAATTCTTTCCAAATTGTATCGATGCAGTGATCCTCAGTGGGAATTCAACGGGTAAAAGAGTATTCCTCCATAGGATGCCAATGAGCCCGCCAGAGAATCTTGAGATGCCGTTCAAGATGATTCGCAAGCAATTCCCAGTACGTATGTGCTTTGCATTCACTATCAACAAAGCACAAGGACAAACAATTGAAAACACCGGTATTTATCTTCCCGAGCATGTCTTCAGTCATGGACAATTATATGTTGGGCTTTCAAGGGGTGTTTCCAGCAACAACACTAAGGTATTAATCAAGAAAGGAAGTGTTGCTAATAAAGTTGGAACGTTCACCAAGAACGTTGTGTACAAGGAAGTTCTTACGTCGTCCTAGCTTAGGTAAACAAAAATAAATATTGTAATATCATAGAATTTAGTATCTATGTCGAATTTTTAACTCTCTGAAATGTAAGTCACATTAATTCTAATTGACTACAAGAAATAGAATTGTGAAACATTAATTTTTATTTTGCAAGCGGATTTTTCCTCCTTAGTGTTTTAATTTGTTACTCCCTATAATTTGTAACGTAACAACAATTCGGCAGGTGCATCGCACGTGCATATTTACTAGTTTATAAATTAAAGAATAAAATCTTTTGCAAACCGTGGCTATAATGTTCATGAATTGATTCGAGTGAATCAAAATCAATTTTGCTTCAATTGTGTCTTGTATAATTCTAGGAGAATATAAACAATTGAATAACCCTATAACTAGTCTCATTTGAGTCATTTGAACTAGTTGTGTTAAGATGAACAAGGTTGATATGAAAGTGTTCATATGGACAACTTTTTAACTATTTTTGAGCCAACAAGGTGTACACGTTTAGGTACGGTTACCCATATCTAAATGAATTCACTTTTCATTTGTGTGTAACAAGCTAAGTTCGATCTAACGGTTGAAAGATATTATCTTGAGACTAATCAGGTTTTCATCTAACGGTGAATATTGAATGCTTTGTTACCAAGGTAACATTGATTGCAAACCCTGATTTGAAGACTATATGTTAGAGCACTGCTCGGTCGAACTCGCAAGCGTTGCTATCTCAAGCTTGTTTGTCAAGTTTAGTTGCCAAAACTATAAGTCTTTATTTCTAGTCTACTTATAGCTAAGTCTCGGATTAGGATAGAAAGTGTAGTTGAGCTTTAGACTTCACGATGTTCATCGATTGAAGACAAAGAACTACTAAGGGGAGCTTGTGGAACTTCATCAACAAAAAGGTATGTTGAGACTTGAACTCATTTATCACTCAAAAGTCTATCTACTCTATCTCCTATTTGAGACAAAAGTCGTATAGCTATATAGACTTCGATTATATACATTTGATATTTCGAGCTGAGTTTAACTCGCTTACATATTTCTCGAAATATGTGTTGGTAAGCTTTCGATTTAACCAAGTTCATATTATATTCTTGAAGAAAATCAAAAGATGATCATGTGAAAATCGCCTGGTAACATCTTACATGATTTGTGTGAGACAGTCATTTGATGTAGACTCGGAATATTTCGTATTGATCTATCGATCACTTGAAAATTGCTTTGAAGCTAATAGTTTGTGTGAGACAGCTATTGTCGTCTTCGAAGAATTTTTCAATGAGTATACTGAGAGTTTAGATCAATTAACCATGATTGGATATAGCACAATATGCGTACTTGTATGCTAACTATTTCAAGTTATTCCAAGTCCGAGAACCATAGTATGCATACCCGTATGTGTACTGTTGGTTAGTTGAAATTCCGGGAACTTATTATGCATACCCATATGCGTACCGGCGTAAGTTCAAGTCCGGGAATTCAACCGTGTTTGGTGGTATGCGTACATGTTCGCATACTGGCGAACCTAGACCAATTACGGCCACTTAGGTATGCGTACCGGTTTCCATACTTGAGTAGGTTATGTTCTAAAATCGGTTTGTTCATGAACTAATACATTTATAAATGAAGGAATGCAATATTTTGCAAACCGTGGCTATAATGTTCATGAATTGATTCGAGTGAATCAAAATTGATTTTGCTTCAATTGTGTCTTGTATACTTCTTTGAGAATATAAACAATTTAACAACTCTATAACTAGTTTCATTTGAGTCATTTGAACTTGTTGTGTTAAGATGAACAAGGTTGATATGAAAGTGTTCATATGCCTAACTTCGGTTAACTATTGTTGAGCCAACAAGGTGTACACGTTTAGGTCTGACTACTGTAGATGGTGGATTTTCAACAAAGGTCAAAATCGTAAAATCATGATACTTCATGTTTCTGACACGGCTTCAGGCATGTGACGATTCATATTTTACGATTCATGATGAATATGTTTCTCGAAAGGCCTCCACTAGCTGAGCATTCGATGCCTCGCATTTCATCATGCCCTCTATGTAGAATAACATAATTGGGCGGTTCTCCGTATGATTGAGAACTTAACGCCTTCAGGACGTCGGTGACACTCACTGTTCCCTAACTACATAGAGAGACCCCCCTCTACATAGAAAAACGATTGGGCGGTTCTCCGTATGATTGAGAGCTTAACGCCTTCGGGACGTCGGTGATGATCCTTTGTTCACGACTATGTAGAGAGACCGTGTATAGATTCAGGCGGTCCTCCATACATGATTGTTGAGAGGGCAAAACGCCTTCAGGACATCGGCAACACTCGTTGTTCCCTGACTATGCACCTTTCAGAACGAGTATGGCGCTTTAACTGGCTAATATCCCTTCTACAATAGATTAATTCTACCGTGACATTCACCACTGAATTCCTAGAAGATAATTTACTTTATCTCATTACTACGATTTCATGATCGAATCCACGACTGATTTCATGGAATGGTAATAGATAATTTTATTACTCCGATTCTATGGTCGAATCCATGATACCATGGAATGGTAATACTCGTTTATTATTCCGAATTCATGGTCGAATCCACGGCTGATCCTATGGATTGATAATAAAAAACTAGTCACTTTTATTACTCGGTTTCATGAATCATTCTCCATTGAATTTCATAAATTAGTAATAAATACTCAACAATCGGGCATCCGGACTATCACTGAGTAAGCCCCATAAAATGGTGCAAGTGTATTCAACAAATTCAAAAATATGGACAAATGAGGAATCCTACACAAAATAGGAGAGATAAAATAATATAAAAATAATAAAAGGCGCCTAGGGACCGGGCCCACCGGCCGGCCGTTCATGCCACCATGGCCGGTCTTCAGGCCTCTTCTCTTTATTTTTTATTATTATTTTCTTGTTTTCATGAACTCATGAAAATTCCTTCATTTGAGCAACTTTCCTTGTTTGAGCAAAACTCACGGTTTCTCCATATTTTCACGGTTTCATGAAAAATAATAAAATAGGGAAAAGTGTTGCGGGACCAGGTAACCTAGTCGGACCGGACATGCCCTAGCCGTGCTGGTCCCACACCTTACAATCTCTAGTCTTTCATAATTATTATTTCCCTCATCTCATGAAACTCCCCCGTTTGAGCAAAAATCATGGTTTCTTCATATTTTCTCAAATATTGCTCAAACCATGAAAAAGCCAAAAACTCAAATGGTCACATGACCGACTAGGCTACTCGCGCCGAATATTAAAATGTCATTATTTTAATATTTTCCAAATTTTGATCAAACGAGCAAAGTTCTACTTGCTCATTCGAGCAAAATCGAGAATTTCAGTCAAAGATTGAACTCTTCTGAAAATTCAAAATATTGCTCAAACGCACATCAGAAAATACCGAAACTCTCAGGACTAAGACACGGGCATGCTTCCTTAACCGACCAAGGCCGTCCCTAAGGGTTGCAAGGAGCCGGTCCCACACATTCTTATAATCTTGACCTAATTTGCTCGATTGCTCATATTAGGTCCAAACTCTTTCCAACCAACTTGGAATTTTCTCAAACGACCATCAGCTGGTCCCACGACCACCAAGGGCTGGTTTAATGCCCTCTTGGTCGGTCCCTCACTTCTCCATAAATTAGGTTTTATTACCTAATGCTCGGACGAGCACTATTTTAATAAATGATGAAACCGATATTTAATCATCATTCTTTCACCAACTGGTCAACTCAGAACCCTGGTGCACGCTCACTCTAGCGATTGGGCATCACATGGTCGTCCATTATCCCATGTGGTCGGTCCCTCCATCACTCATGACCAATTTTCAGCAATTCGTCAATTGACGAACAATTGATCAAAAATTAGGGTTTCGAACAAATCGCTCCACAAATCATCATTCTGAGCAAGTTCAAACATTAATAAATTTATGTTGATCCAACCCAATCAACATCTGGATTAATTATATAATATTCGGTAGTCTACCAATATTTTAATTAATATTTTATTGGGTCACGTCACCAATAAGTAATCCCGAATTGAGCAATACTTGCTCTTTGCTCCGAATATTGATCCAACTATCAATATTGGTAATTTATCGATAATTAAATCGAATTGAACAATACTTGCTCAGTTGCTCGAATATTGATCCAATTATCAATATTCAGTAATTCGTCGAATTGAGCAATACTTGTTAGTTGCTCGAATATTGATCCCACTATCAATATTCAGTAATTCATCGAATCGATGCTCAGTCGTCGAATTTACAATCTTTGCTAATACGCACAATGTCAACATCATTCAAAGAACTATACGTCTCAATAGACATCACTGAGTATTCGTCTCTCATGCTCAATTCAACAAAACCTAGACTCATTGTCTAAACGGTCAACAACCGACTAATTAAATACACGTCTGTCATGCAGACTCCACGATTCGTGATACATCAATCACGTCACATGGGGGGATATCAATTAGGGTTTTGGTCTGGCGGCCTACGGCACGTGGATTCATCCACGATGAGAAATGTGAGTAAGTCGTGCAAACGGTTGAAGGAGTTAGCAAAGTAGTGGGTGGACGGTTAACCAAGTCTCCGCACGACCCGGAACTGGTTTCACCATGATCTCCCACTTTCCCACTCTTTCACTCAAGAAACCGTCACACTTACAAGGATCAATGTTTTCATCATTCTAGCAATATAAATAAGTCCTAAATCGAAGACAAAAGACATTATTCATTTTTACACGAAAACATTCGTCTACACAACAACTCGATTGAAACATATTCACAGAACTCAACACTCGGCAGTTCATCAATTTTGCAGAAACCCACAACACATCCACAATCCTTGATCATCATTGATCCCACACAATTCTCAGCTTCCCTCCTACAAATCAACCCATTTCCCTCTTTATGACCGAATTGACTCTGGAACGGCCATTGACTTGGTTTAGGCCGGAGTCCTACATATTGATCTCTCAAATCTAAGCACTCCCTTTGCAGTGCATCTGTGTGAGGTTAAGCAGTTTGCTCGGTTCGAGGAGTCTCGTCCGCACGCTCGTCTCTTCACTTCTCTAAAAACCAACAAATCATTTTTCCCCATCTACACTACCCATTTCAAAATGAAGTCACTTTTCATTTGTGTGTAACAAGTTAAGTTCGATCCAACGGTTGAAAGATATTAGCTTGAGTCTAATCAGCTTTTCATCTAACGATGAATATTGATTGCTTTGTTACCAAGGTAACATTGATTGCAAACCCTGATTTGAAGACTACATAAGGGAGAACTCTATAACCCCAGGGAAACCTAATCCCCACACCTCCCGTGTGATACTAGTTGCGACTAGAGTCGATTCTCCTTTAACCTAGGTTTTTCTAAAACTATCAGGTTAACGACTTAAAGACTTCATTGGGATTGTGAAGCCAGAACCAACTATTTTCTCTGTAGTTGCGTGTTCTGATCTTGCTTTATTCCATCGTATGAGTACTATTTTCTCTAAGATTTTCTCGAGATTTAATCTCCGATAGAAAAGATAAAAAGTAGTCACAAACATCTTCGTCTCATCGTTTGTGATTCCACAATATCTTGTTTCGCTACCATGCGATTAAGATTATTGTGAGGTGATTGATATTATTAGGTTATTTTTCGGGAATATAAGTCCGGTGTATCAATTGGTTCCTGTTCACCACGATTTATCAAAAGACGGAACAAAACTCATAGGTACGTCTGAAGTTAAATTGTAGTTGGCTAGTGTCTGTAGCGGCTTAATACAGTGTGGTGTACAAATCTGGATTAGGTCCCGAGGTTTTTCTGCATTTGCGGTTTCCTCGTTAACAAAATTTAATTGTCAATGTTATTTCTTTTCCATTTATATATTTTATATAATTAAAATATCACAGGTTGTGCGTAGTTCAATTAATTAGATAATCCAACCTTTGGTTGTTGATATAAATTGATTGACACTTGATCATTGGCCTTTGGTACCGTTCAAGTTGTTTCACATAATAATCAGGCTCGCGGATTTCTATCTGTTTGATTTGCTTATTACATTGTGAAACAGAGATACAACTCTTGGATATATTTCCATTGATTGAGTCTGACTGTCTAGTTGATTCTCTTGGAATTATATTACAGTTTGTCCATACGAAATATTGGGTGAGGTTGTTAGACCCCCGCTTTTTCAGTTGGTATCAGAGCAGGCAAACACGTTTAAGACCTCATAAGTCTTTGTTTGTAGCAATCTGACTCTATAGATAGTAAAGTCTCTATAAACGCTTCACCAGGATTTAACTCTATCTTAGAGAACGTTCTGAAGAGCTAGTTAATCTCCAGAAGAAGTTGGATGAACAAATTCGGATCAATTCTGATCTTGTTGCAGAAATTGCAAAGTATAAGGATTTGAAGTCGGTCAAAGTATCTTCAATGGATTTGAATAACTCCTTTAATTCTTCCCTGAAGAATTTTCGCAAGTTAGGGGATAAGCGAGGTTTAGGCTTTGTGAAACCCGCGATGTGACTCGGGAACTACTCGGATGAGTTTAAAGATGTTAGTCCATGTATGTTACGTGATTCTCATAATCATTTTTAACATACGTGTACATCATTCAAGAAAAGTTTTAAAGGTTGCTAGTAATCTTCACAAGAAAGCTGAACAACTGTTTACTTCTCTAAAAAGGTGTACAAATCTAACAAGAAATCCTTAACGGGATAGTAGTGTTAGTATAGGAGCTTTTGCTCTAAAATCAACATCACCTTTTCAACGATTCCTTGATAGTGGATGTAGCCGACATATGACCGGAGATCTTTCGTGTTTTGTGAATTCAAGCGACTTTGAAAGAGGACCTATAACATTCAGAGATTGGAGTTTTTGCTACTTAAGCAAGAAGGGGATGATCAAACTTCATGGCGTTCCTGAAATCCATGATGTAGTATACGTTAAAGGTATGACTGCAAATCTCCTTTCTGTTAGTCAAATTTGTGACAAAGGACATAAAGTTGTCTTCAATGCGAATGGATGTGACATTGTAGACAAAACTGGAAAAGTATGGTTGTTGTGATATATTTCAGGATAATCCAAAGGAATCTCATCTTGCAGCTGAAAAGAGGATCATGTGATATATCCAACACACTATCGGGTATGGTCTATCTTATACTTTTGATACTAACACTGATCTTACTGCCTATTCAGATGCAGATTGGGAAGGATGTGTGGAAGACAGAAATAGTACTTCAGGGGAATTTTACTATGTTGGGTTGAATCTTGTAGCATGGCATAGCAAGAAACAAAACTCACAATCCCTGTCTACATACGAAGCAGAATATATTTCTGCAGGTTCGTGTTGTACTCAACTTTTATGGATGAAACAAATGCTTGCTGATTATGGAATTGACACTGGTGTAATGAAGATCTTTTGTGACAACTCAAGTGCGATTCGCATAACTGAGAATCCTGTTGAGCACTCAAGAACTAAGCACATTGACATAAGGTATCATTTAATTAGAGATCTCTATGAAAATGGTATTATCAATATGGAATTTGTGCCTTCCGAACAATAATTGGCTGATATTCTCTCCAAACCCTTAGATATTGCTACGTTTCAACACTTACGACAGTTTATTGGTGTTGTTTTGGTTCATTAGTTTTCTAGCCTTTTGCCCCTGGACTCATTTATATCTATTGGGCAATCAAGGCTTAGAACATTAGTGTAGTGTTATTTTAATTTCGCATTTGTTTCTACATAGATAAAAGCTCTGTTAGGGATCAAAGTATACAAATAAATCCTTATTTTCTTGTAAAAATAAGGTCTCTCTTGTTGTTCTCTCGGGAATGACATTTTATGGGGGAGAGTTCTTAATT
This sequence comes from Papaver armeniacum, assembly GCA_023531295.1. Lineage (NCBI taxonomy): Eukaryota > Viridiplantae > Streptophyta > Magnoliopsida > Ranunculales > Papaveraceae > Papaver > Papaver armeniacum. Next base: position 91,688 of record JAJJWW010006138.1, on the reverse strand, counting down.
GAACTTGAGCTTAATTGCCAAATCCTTGTAGGGAGTGCAGCTGTGGAATATTGTAGGAGTTTTCTTGTATCTTTATAAACTCCTTGATGAATACACTAAGTTTCGACTATGTGAAATCATCGAAACAAAGTTGATATGTTCTCTTTTAGTCATGAAGTATCTCTATGATAATTTCATTATGATCCCGCTAGTTTTAGTACCTTTGCCAATTTATATTGACAAAAAGGGGAGAATTATTGTGTAGTTCACACTACAAATACATATAGTTTACGGATTATTATGTAAGGGGGAGTATTTTTCATTGTGAGATGAAGTATTGACTAAGGGGGAGTGATACATATCACCATAGTATTGTTGTCAAAGTTGTGATACAATTGGACTTTGATGTTGTGTAATAATACTATGACATTGTATAACAATGATTAGGAGCTACTGTTTTCTCATTGTTATAGCTACGGATCTTCAACAACTATGATGCTGAGTTGAACACGTTTAAAATCACTGGAGTACTTGGAAGTGACGAAGATTTTGAGTAATGTTGAAGAACCAAGTAAATCAAGCATTTGGATGAGAAGCTACAAAGTTTATTCATTTTGTAATCCATATGTATTGATAGTTTTGTCACTAAAATTGACAAAGGGGAGATTGTTAGAGCAATCTTTGCTTTCTAGGTCGAACTCGCAAGCGTTGCTATCTCAAGCTTGTTTGTCAAGTTTAGTTGCCAAAACTATAATTCTTGATTTCTAGTCTACTTATAGCTAAGTCTCGTATTAGGATAGAAAGTGTAGTTGAGCTTTATGCTTCACGGCGTTCATCTATTGAAGACGAAGAAAAACTAAGGGGATCTTGTGGAACTTCATCAACAAAAAGGTATGTGGAGACTTGAACTCATCTATCACTCAAAAGTCTATCTACTCTATCTCCTATTTGAGACAAAAGTCGTATAGCTATATAGACTTCGATTATACACATTTGATATTTCGAGCTGAGTTTAACTCGCTTACATATTTCTCGAAATATGTGTGGGTAAGCTTTAGCTTTAACCAAGTTCATCTTATATTCTTGACGAAAGTCAAAAGATGATCATGTGAAAATCGCCTGGTAACATCTTACATGATTTGTGTGAGATAGTCATTTTATGTAGACTCGGAATGTTTCGTATTGATCTATCGATCACTTGAAAATTGTTTTGAAGCTAGTAGTTTGTGTGAGACAGCTATTGTCGTCCGCTAAGAATGTTTCAATGATTTAGCTGGGAGTTTAGAACAATTAACGATGATTGGATATAGCACAGTATGGGTACTTGTATGCTAACTGTTGCAAGTTATTCCAAGTCCGGGTACCATAGTATGCATTCCCGTATGCTACTGAAAAGACGAGGGTATCCAAATACACCACAATCTTTAAATTATCCACCTATAAGTCCTCTTACCGAAAGTGATTGTCTATGGACAAAGTCGAGACAATACGACAAATTGGTATTCACACTTTGTGTGATCGTCTATGGATACAAGATGGAGACAGTACAACAATAAAAGTGTGATTACTTGATAATGTATTCGGACTTAACCAAACTCTATAGGATCAATAACAAGTAATACGGAGTTAACGTTTGTGTATTTTACTTCTAATTATAACAAACAATTATAATTGCAGGAATAGAAAAGTGAAAGACACGGTAAGATTTTGTTAACGAGGAAACCGCAAATGCAGAAAAACCCCGGGACCAAATCCAGAATTGAATACTCTCAGAATTAAGCCGCTATACAAAATATAAACCAACTTCGTATAGTTGAGACCAAGCAACTAAACCTAGTTCACTTAGTTTCTTCAGTATCCTGCGCTTCCGACATTCAATAAGTGCACACACTGGAACAATTCCTTTGGATCGTATTCCAAACTGTAAAGAAACAACAAATCTGTTTGGTAACAACTCTACTGATTCTTTCCAGATAAAGATATCTCAAGTCATATGCAAAGGATCTTCCGTTTAAACTAATAAACTCATTTGCCTGGTTAGATCAATCCAATCTCTATTACCTAAGTAATAAGATTCGGATTTGCAACAATCATAATAGAACTCAAGAGAACTATTAGGTGTTACCGATCTCACGCAACTAATCAATCGAGTAAATCCGATTCTAGTTGGATCCCAGCCGATCAAGGTTTGCGCTACACAAAGATATGAGAAACCAATAAGAAATCTTCTTCATCTTCAAATCTTCTTTAATCTTCAATAAAACCTGCACAACACCACTTGAATCTCTTGTGATCAATCACGCACAGAAAGGATTCTGTTAACAATGTATTATCACAAGATATCTTTAGATCTATAAACAAATCTAAAGATCCCGTCGAAACTTTGATCTAGTTTGAATGAATCTTATATCAATTGAAAACTAGGTGCAATCAAAGTTCAACAACCTCTAGTAATCAAATCAATTGAAAACTAATAAACTGCAATTATCTAGTTTCCCACCAACGGTACTCGTAGAGCTTCTTGATCCCACAGAAGACTTTAAATGAGCGATCGTAAGATTTCGCCTAATTAGGGTACTTTCCTCTCCGGATGGACGGCTCTACCAGAAAAAACAAAAAGATGAAGTTTGCTTGGCTTTTAGGATAGTTTGCTAGAAATGCAAACTTATGTATTTATAGACCAAAGATGTTTGGACACCAAGGAATTTCCAAAACCGAAGTATTCTCAAGATATATAATAAATGCCCAATTCGGTTTTCATAATTCCTGGAAATGCACTGTCCAATATTTTCCGAAATCTCTCAATAGAAAATCTCCAATTAGAGATATGCATTTAATTGCTGGTAATTAAAGCATATAAAACTAACAACCTTAATTAAAAGATTCTTAATTTATTTCGGACCCGGATCTCCTTGTGTAATTAAGGAATATCTTTGAACAATAAAATATAAGAGTTATTGTTCGTGTTCAAAGTATGTTGACATCTTTTCTTTGTAAATCATCTTTCATATTTACAATCTTGGAATCGATTATATCACACTTCCAAATAAGTTTAGAATTGGTTTATCTGTATTCCAAGACAACTATGTGATTGATCAAATATCAAATCACAATCATGGGTTCAATCGGTTCAACCAATCACTATGATCGGTTATACCTTAATATGGATTACTAGGACACACAAGTTACCAGGACCGGTTACACCAGTTACCAGGATCGGTTACGTAAATTACCAGGACCGGTTACCATATACTCATGGTATTTCTTGTGATCGGTTACACACGTCACGAGGATCGGTTACACCAATTACAAGGACCGGTTATAACAATTACTAGGACCGATTACACCAATTAAAAGGATCGATTACACAACTTTTTTGTGATCGGTCACACCAATTACTAGGATCAGTCACACCAATTATAAATATCGATCATACCATCTCAGGTGATTACTTAGGATCAGTTACACTAATTAACCAAAACTAGTCATACCATCAGTCTTGAGTGTAGCTAGGCGCTAATGTCTTAAGGACAGGGTGTTGAACACATGGCTCACTATGTTTTTCCAAATTTTTGCCACGTTGCTGTTTCGGAGATCTAGGGCTCATTCGTTTAGTCAAACCGATCACTTCAATTATAAAGGAGCTAAGTATCAACAACTTTTATTTACTTAATTTTTTTTTATTTTTGATTATTGCACCTAACAATCTTAAGACATTATTTATAGTAATAATCGAAAATGAATGATTGATTTGTAAATCTTTGATTATACTTTATTGGAAAACGGATGTTAATTGGAGAGTGGAAAACAAAATTGAGTTTTTGGTTAGTCGTAGAGTTTCGAGGTTATCTCTTAACTTATAAGGAATTTTATCCTGATAGTTACCCACAGAATATTTCAGAATTTTTGGAGTTGTAAAAGTGTTTTTAAATATTCTACAAAACTAAGTAACGTTCCTGAAAAATTCTAACTAGCAGAAAAATGTTGTTGACTAAATTAGTTTTTTTGGGTAACCATGAGTTTTTTGAAATGGTGATGTTAGAGCATAGCTCGATTGAACTCACCAAGTTTTGGTATGTCAAGTTTGGTTGTCATATTTTAGTGTGTCAAAACTCATCTAAAGTCGCTTGATTAAATACTAGAGTCAACTTCGTTTAGGTTAGACTATAAAGTCTAGGAATGTTGAGACATACAAGTATTACTCCGAAGACCTAAAAAATGTGAAGAAGTAGCGAACTACAACGACGACATCATCTTTCCACTCGAGGTTAGTAATATTGACTTGAATTGTTTCATTCCTAACGTATTTTTCAAGTCATGCTATATTGAAAACATAACTGCGAAGCTGTATATATTGTACATATTGTATAATACTTTAGTGATGTGACATGTTCATAATTGTATGATCATAGTATTAGGGAATTAGACTACAAAGTATAACGCTTATCTTTTGAACTTCGTAGATATGACATCGACATAATCTTGTATATATTGTTATTGTTAGAGCATTGCTCGGTTGAGCCCACCAAGCGTTGGTATGTCAAGTTTGATTGTCATTTTAGTGAACCAAAACTCATTTAAAGAGTCGCTTGATTATGTACTAGAGTCAACTTCGTATAGGTTAGCTTGAAAGTATTAGGATTTGACACATTACAAGTATTACATGAAGACTTGAAGAAGTGAAGAAGTAAGGAGCTAAACGACAACATCATCCTTCCACTTGAGATTAGTAATATTTGACTTGAACTATTTTATTCCCTAACGTATATGTCAAGTCGTGCATATTGAAAACATAACTACGAAGCATGAATGATTATACTCTAGTTAGACGTAGTATTAAGGAATACAATACGAAGTATAACACTTATCTTTTGAACTTCGTATATAAGACATCGACATAATCGTTTGAATGCTATTGTGATTATGTATGGGTATGAGGTGAAGATTTCTCCAAGGAAACAATGTTTTTACATTCGTTTAAAGGAAGTAAATTCATGAACTTGTTTTGTGAATCGAAAGGGAAATCACTAGGCTTATTGGTATTGTTATTCATTGCATATATTTTGAACTACCAATATGTGTGATTAGTATAATCACTCATGACTTGTTTATGTTCTTGGTAAAACTATTCACAAGGCCTGACTTTTGTATTGGTATGACTTTTATTAGGGAAACCGATCTTAATTAATCACCTGAGATAGTATTATCGATTTGTTGTAATTGGTATGACCAACTCTAGGCAAAGGGGAACCAATCCTATGAAGAGGTGCAACCGATCACAAAAGGGGAATCGATCCTTGTAAGAGGTGCAGCAAGTTTCTAGATATTGGGAACCGATCCTATGAACATGTGCAACACGTTTTTAGATATTGGGAACCGATCCTATGGACATGTGCAACAAATACAAGTTAGATACCATATATATGTGGGAACCGATCCTAGTACCTAGTCAACCGAATTTTGGAAAACTAGTGTGACTAATTCCAGTACCCACGTGGAGGTAGAACCGAAACTTGTTTTGGTAGAACCGTGAATCCCATGTTTGGTGATTGAGTGTTCTTGATCAATCACATAGTTCTTGGAAGTCAAATGAACCAATTCTAAACTTGTTTGGAAGTGTGGAAAATCGATTCCAACATAGTAAATATGAAAGATGATTTAAAGTTAAGATGTCGACATACTTTGAACATGTGCAGTAACACTTATCTTTAATTGTTCAAAGATATTCCTTAATAGCTAAAGGAGAATCCCGGATCGAAATAAATTGAGAATCTTTTAATTAAGGTTTTTAATTTTATTTTTGGAAAATGAAAAATTAGTAATGTGCATTTACTATTTGGAGATTTTCTAAGATATTTTCGGTTATTATTTGGACAAAGCATTTCCAGGAATTATGGAAACCGAATTTGGAAATATATTGCATATCTTGAGAATATTTTCGGTTTTAGAAATTCCTTGGTGTCCAAACTTCCTTGGTCTATAAATATCAAAGTTTGGATTTCGAGCAAACTAATCCTCAGAGCCAGCAAAACTACCTAGTTGTGTTGTTACTGGTGGAGCCGCCTATTCGGAGAGGAAAGTAACCTAATTAGGCGAAATCTCTTACGGCCGATCATTTTAAAAACTTCTTTGGGATTGAGAAGCTCTATTAGTACCGTTGGTGGGAAACTAGATAATTGTGGTTTATTATTAGTTTTCGATTGATTTGATTAACTAACGGTTGTTGAACTTTGATTGCACCTAGTTTTTTTATGCTTGAGAATCTTCTCTTCTGATATAAGATTCACTCAAACTAGATCGAACTTTTGATGGGGATCTTTAGACTGTTTGTAGATCTAAAGACGTCTTGTGATAATCCATTGTTAACAAATTCCGTTCTGTGTGTGATTGATCAATAGATTCAAGTTGATTGTGTGCAGGTGTTTATTGAAGATCTAAGAAGATTTGAAGACGAAAAAGATTTCTGATTTGGGTTCATAATCTTTGGTGTGCACAATACTTGTTTCGGTTAAAGAGGATCCAACTATAATCGGTTTATCCTTGTGGTACATTGGATTGATTAGTTGAGTAGATCGGCATCAATACAATTCTTTGTGATTAAAAGTATTGATTGCAAAATCTTGACAATTACTTTGGTAGTTGTTGTTAGATGGATCTAAGGACATGACAAAGGAGTTTATTGGGATAAACGGAAGAGCCTTGTGTCGAAATCACATCACTTGGTTGAAAAGAGTTGCTACCAAACAGATTTTTTTTCCTTTACTGTTTGGAATACGAACCAAAGGAATTGTTCCAAGTACTTGACTTATTACAAGTTGGAGGCGTGGTAATACAGACGGAACTAGGTGAACTATAGGTTTAGTTGCTTGGTCTCAACTATACGAAGTTGTTTTGATTTTGTATAGCGGCTTAATCCTGAGAGTATTCAATTTTGAACAAGGTCCCGGGGTTTTTCTGCATTTGCGGTTTCCTCGTTAACAAAATCTTGCTGTGTCTTTTACTTTTCTATTTCCGCAATTATAATTGTTTTATTATAAGGGAAAAATATCGTTAGGTTCTTTTTTAAGTGGTCCCATGTCTGTTTAGTCCTTTGGGAAAACGCCTTTACTGTTTGGTCCATAATAATTTAAAAATATAAAACAGATAAAATTACTTTCCGTGCTAATTTTTACTTATTTTCTTGTAGCAGTTCATTCGTCAAAATGAACTCCTGTTAATTTCTACTTACTTTTTCAGAAAACATATAAACTAGAGTTCATTCCAGAAATGAACTCCATATAAAACCTAAAAAAACCAGAGTTCATTCTAGAAATGAACTCCATATAAAAACCTAAAAAAACAGAGTTCATTCCAGAAATGAACTCCATATAAAACCTAAAAAACCAGAATTCATTCCAGAAATGAACTCCATATAAAAACCTAAAAAAATAGATTTCATTCCAGAAATGAACTCCATATAAAAACCTAAAAAAACAGAGTTCATTCCATAAATGAACTCCGTATAAAAGCCTAAACACGCAAATCTTCATCTTCTTCATCATCTTCATCAATTTCAACATCAGCAACAACATCGCTCGTCATCAAAACAACAGCAACAAAACATCAAATCGTCTTCATCATCTTCGTTTCAATCTTCATATTCTTTGACAGCAGCAGAAAAAGTTAAAATCAAATCTTGTGACAAAGAAACACATAAATCTATCATCGCCTTCATCATCTTCATCGTGTTCATCATCATCTTCAACCGCAACAACATCAAACAGAGAATAAAAACAAAGAATCTTGTCGCAAGTCGTCGTCCTGTTCATCATCTGTATATACTCATCGTCTTTATCATCTCTGCAAGTCGTAATAATCATCTCTGCAAAATCAAAACCCTAAAACTCACACAAATCTTCATAGTTTATGCAGCAGCAGAAGAAAAAAGAGAGAGAGAGAGAAACTAGATATGAAAATATTGAGGTGAGAGAAAGTAAATCTGAAAATGATTTCCCCTCTCTTGATAATTGAGTATATATGTCCTAGGGTGACGTCATGGATGATGTAATGGTCCCAAAAGGGTATTTCTGCCACTCCAAGATGACAATTACATCATCTATGACGTCATCCTAGGACCAAACCATAATTTTTAGGACCAAACTATAATATATTTTTTCAAAAAGGACCAAACTGACTGAGTCAACTGGACTAGACTCTCTCTAATATATTATTACTAGGACTAGATGGTATTTCCTAGAAGTAAAATACACAAACGTTAATTCCTATTTACTTGATAGTAATCCTATTGTGTTTGGTTAAGTCCGAACCTTTATCAAGTAAACATACTTTGTTGATTGAGGATGAATTCGTTGTTGTATTGTCTCGATCTTGTATCCATAGTCAATCACACAAGTTATCTTGTTGTCATATTGTCTCGATCTCGTATCCATGTCACACGTCTTTTATTGTTTTGCTAGTGTGAACCTATTAGTTGTATTGTCTCGACTCGTTTTGTTTTTAAATTTTTTTTCTTGTGTTAAAATGTTTCCTTATGGACATAACATGTCACAGACACAAGACCAATCATCATATTATAGTGGTAATCCAATCTCATTCATGAACTACCAACCATACCCTACGATGACTTGGATAGTTATGCGTCAAATTGTTCTTGCGTCATTTATTTTAGGTGACTAATGGCAAACTATTAATATATTTTATGAAAAGGACTATATGTATGTCAAGTAAAATTACAATTGAGCAAGTTATTGATTGGCTAAATAGTTTGATGGGGATACAATAAAATTCTAGTATTGTGCGGAGTGATTTCTATCATGTCGAAGAAAAATTCGGACTACCGCAATCACCATAACGTCAGACCGTTTATCGAAACACTGTGCCCTTTTGACACTGTGTACCTCAGTCCATAGACAATCACTTTCGGAGAAAGGACTTATAGGTGGAAAAGTTTTAGATTGAGGTATATTTGGGTACCCTCGTCTTTTTAATTGGCATCAGAGCAGGCAAACACGAAAAGATCTAACAATCTGTGTTTGGTGCGATCCAACCTATAAGAATTGAATCTATGTCTGATTCAGTTAACGTTATGCAAGAGTATGAATACTCAAAAGTTGAAGATGTTACCACTTTGTTAACTCATGAGTCATGATCCAGGAGTTGCGAAAACATCTATGTCCTTCTCTGATGGAAAAAAGGATGCTGATAAAGAGTTGGTAAAACTCCTAAAGCATATAAAATCTCTGTCTTCTAAAGTTCTGATATTAAAGACATTCAACTAAATATTCTAGCCATAGAGAATATGGAAATCGCTGTCAAATTAGAAGCTCTTGGTAAATCTCTTTCTCAAGAAAAAGAGGCACGTCCTATGACTCTGACTAATGATGCTGTTGTGATTTCTTCTGATGTTGAGGAAACTAAAAGTCCTTGCTCGACTTTTACAGATTATGATAAAACCGGTTTAGTCACATCTGAAACATATCAAGATGATGGTAGTTTGCCTAACTACGTCAAGTTAGAAGATGATAAGAAACCATCTTCTATATCTACTGATGATCAAACAAAATCTTGTCCAAAGGAAACTTTGTACCGATTCGTGTAAGTGATCTTAAGGAATACAACTTTCAGTCACTTGACAAGAAACTTGTACTTCTTCAAAATATGGTGGTAAAAATATTGAAAGAAGTTTCTTGTCTTAAAAAACTGAAAGACCATTCCTCAGTAGAAAGACAGATCATACCACTACCCAATAAGATCAACTCAAAAGAATCAGAGGAAAGAGTTGATAATCGATTCTGGAAAAAGGTTCCTCCTCACCCATATCGAAACAATCCTTGTTTTGATAAAGAACGACTCCAGAAGAAACGAAAAGAGAGAATCTCTGTCAAAAGAAACAATCAGGAATTTCCGATAATTGTTTCAGATAATCATGCTGATGTGGACCATAAGGAAATCCTTAGGATGAGAAAATCTTATGAAAATCTCATTGATAGAATTAAGAGAGATTTATCTATCTTTGAAAATTCTCACATCTGTATATCTTCTCCACATGATCATATCTCTAGAGTTAGAAAAGATCATTATTCTGGGAGAAAATATTTTGGGCAGAAATTCCCAAGGAGAAACATGAATTATGGTTCGATACTCGTTGTAAGATAGAAAAAGCTTACTCCGATGCAACTTAGTTGTATCGAAATTGTGCACTCTCATCCTCTTCTGTGCTCTTAATTATGGATGAGAAAAGCACAATAAAACGAGAGCACATTTGTTATATGTGTAGTTGCTTATCAGAAAATTCTGTGACATTTTTATGGATTCATCATGAATCCATGTCTGTCTAAAAATTCTTCATGTTTATTACAATCTTCCAAAAATAGGTTTTATTTAGAATTTTCGAATTTTAATAAACCTCCTAGCATGAGAAGTTCGGACAAAGGAAACATAATATATTTCTGTAATATTTTCAGAATTTCCTGATATTTTCGGTCCGAGAGTTGTCTCTTCTTAAAGGGAAACTATCTCTTGCATGTATTATTGAAACCATGATCAATCCTTATTTATATAACCGAGCATGCCTCCAATAACTCGCAGTGTCACAAAGGCTAATAAGGAGGAAGCTCAAAAGGTTAAAGATTGTCAAGGAATCAATACAGAGAGGAAGAATTAACTGAAGAACAGAGAACCAATCTCATTATGACTGTTCAGCATCGAGACTAGCTCAAAGAAAGAATTGTTCAAACAAAAGGTGTTCTTGTTGAACTCAAGATCCTTGTTGAAGAACTTGAAAAACAGGAAGTGGTTGCAGACAAGTCTCTTGAGACATGCTTCAAAAGTTTGAACACTGAAGAAACCTCACTGGACAACAAGAGCACCACTAGAGATTAAGTTATATGCTGTAATAATTAATCCAGGAAAAATAGACATCAATTTTTGATTTCTTTCAATAATTGTAATTAGGTCTATTATGAATAAAACCATCTTATTTATGAATAAAATTATTTGATTTATAATTTTTCTTGTGATAGTTTTTCGTCTACATAGCATTGATGCGTGTCGTAGGTGCAATCAAATTAATATCTTATTTCCACTCAATTAAAAATAATATAATGGAAGTCAAGTTCGTTCCCACGAAGAGCAGGGAGATTTAGTTGTCAAAAAGTGTCACAATAGGGGTTTGTTTTTTATTCAAAGTAAATAACAAAGCAATTGAAAGTAATAAAGTTTGCAAGAAATGGAGAGAAATATGATCAGGGAATCCTTCTTCGTTACTAAACCGTCATCAAGTTATTATATTCATCCATTAATACAATTAATCACAAATTATTACCAACCGTGGAATAACGGCTAGCTCGTGCTATCCCCTAAATTCCTTAAATCATTTAGTGCGGAAGCTCTCAATACCCGAGATTCTATTCTTGAAACCACCTAGTAGTAGCTCACTCAAGGTGTAATTTGTCCGAATGCTTTATCTTTTGTGAATTATAGATTGATCCTAGTAGTTAGACTCTTAGCTCAAGGTCCACTTTCTAGTGTTATTTATACACACAATCGCTATCTGAGAATCCCTCTGCAAGGTCTTGTGTTCTCTACTTTTGTATGAATTATTCGACTATTACTTATCTCCTAACTCAATACTAGCATTTGATTTAATCAACAAATTAATTCAGTTGGCCACCTAAACAATCTATCAATCAATCATAAATATTTTAATTAGTATAAACAATCAATAATCATGTGAAGAACTTCAAAATAGATTTATATAATAACTCAAATCATGTCTAGTACTTAGAATTCATCCCCAATCACTAAGAAGTTTAGCTACTCATGGTACTAATAAAACCCATGAGTTTCATATTATATAATAGAAAAGAAATAGTTACGGTGATGAATCGCTCCAAAACCCTAGCTTTTCTCCCTTGTGTTCTTCTCTCCAAAACTTGATAAAAGATTATATGATATCCCTAAAAATATTAGATGAGCCTCTTATATAGTGGCCAAGTTTTGTGTGCCCGTGCACTGAATTCCGGTCCAAAACAATTGCCAAAACTCACAACTTTCCAAAACAAGTCACGTCCCAAGTCTGGCCGTGTGTGGTCTTTAGCCAATGGATTGTCTAGGCAGAACAAGCCCGATCCATTTCATTATCAATACCGGTCTTTGGCACATCGATTCTGCAGGAGACCGACAAGAGATTCCTACTATATTTTCATGGCAAAACTTCTTCTCTTTCCCCTGAGCTTGCTTACGGACTGATTTCCCTTCCGTAACCTTCCTTGTGTTTGCATACGGTGAGAAACTCCACCGTACCTTCACCTGACTTTCACTACGGTGGTAAAACTCCACCGTAAGTTGCCCTGTGTTCGCATACGGTGAGAAACTACTCCGTAACTCCTCTCCATCAAAATAACGATAACTCACTTCTCGTTCTTCATCTAAAATAACAACAACAACCTCTCGTGCAAAACACAGCTCGAGTTCTACTCCATCGATGGCAGTAGCTTAGAATCGACTCCATAGCTGCCTTACTCCATATCTCTCTGTCTCTTTCCTGTTTATATCGAGCTGAACTCACAGCTTAAAGTTCCATTCTCTTCCATTAACAGCACCACAGCGTCATCATCATTTCCGATAATTACGGCGGCATCTCTTCACGATTCCGAGCTCTGTTTGGGAATCTGACTCTCAATTAATTCTTCCCACGCCACTATTCTTCTCGGCTCAAACACGAATATCACCTCCATAACGAGACTCCATCGTGAGCAACATCAACGTTGCCATCTCGAACTGATCTTGCTCGTCAATGGCAGCGACACGATATCCTCGCGGACACCATTCATTCTCTGCTAACCGCATTTAACGACCCAGAGACTCGAGCTTCTTTTCTTCCTCTCCGAGCAACCAACCATCATCATTCCTTCATTCCACCCATTAACAAGCGTCTTCATCTTTCATTCTCGTCGCCGGCGAGAATTCACTTTCGTTAGCTGCAACCCAACGATAGCAGCTTCACCATTACGTCCGTTATCATATTCCAAACCGAACTCAAACTCCTTCCTGCCATTCTTGAGCTCCACTGCCTCTTCGTCAACTACCAATGGTAATTACCTAATTTCAGTTCCCTGAACTGGTCGTGAATGCATGGTGAAGAAGATGATAGCGGCAGCCCCTTATCCAATTAGCTGGTGCTCTTAGTATCTAGCTTTCAACTATCAGTCTTACAAGGGCCGACGATTCGATTTACTTCCTCTGTTATATTGTCAGTTCCGAGGAACCGACAAGCTCAACTTCTCATCTCGCATATAACTTCTCCATATGACGTCGGATTGACTCCATTCATTCGCCGTTGGCTTCGTCTTTTCGTCCTCTTCAAGATGATATCAAGGACTCCTAGGTTCGAACGAGCTCTACTTGGTCTTTGGCCCTTCTCTGCTTGCGGCTAACTTCTTTTATTGCACTATAAAGTGCAAATTCACTTCTTTTGGATGATTCACCCCGCAAAACATAAATAAGAGAAAACAAGAGTAATATACAATGATTTGCAAGAAACTAAGCAATTACTAGCATGGATTCGACACAAAATATATGCAAAATATGCACTTAACAAATTCCCCCACACTTGGCTTTTGCTAGTCCTCGAGCAAACTATCTAAAAAAAAATAACTCCATGTCGCCGAGGATACGGTTACTCTTAGCATGAGTAACAGGACTTTAAACCCCTAGGTGTCCCTAGTGGACGAGTTATAGTCTCGTGAGGGCTTACGAGAGGTATACCCACAAAACCAGCTCCAACTTCAAAGCGTTCCAGCGTCCCAAGCATCCAAAGAGCTATGAGGACATAGAGTTTACGCATGCTAGTAATAAGAAGTTAGAAATACCAAAGAACATATTCATTCTTAAATCTTGAGTGAGAAATAACCACACCATAATGAGAGAATGCGTGTTTGAGAGCGATCAATAAGCATTTCGCCTCGACTTCTACCTCACTTAAAAGGATTTTATGATAATTGCACTCGATAAGACGGCTTTTTTATGGGTCTCACATGTGTGCAGGTAGGAATGAAGAGAGAATCCTACACACATTGAATGGTGGGAAGGAAACCTTCCGAAGTATTTCTGGAGACTCCACAAAATCGTGGAAAATAAAGATATTTTTTCTGATGATCTCTACGAAAGGAAATCAACCATTATAGCAAGGATGAGAGTACTTACCACCTTCACATCCGATTGCAATGATGAAAGCACCACTCTCACAGCATCCAATAGAAACGTCTTCCTTTGGCTCGTCTTCTTCATCTTCTTGGTCTTCGTCTTCGGTCTTCAACTGTTGATGATAAACTCTTGAACTTGTAGAACTTCGACAATTTATACTCTTTTCCTCAATTTCCTTGTTGCTTGAAACTTCTTAATACATTTTTCTTCCACATGGCCTTATTGAACAAATAACAACCTAAATGCAAATCTCTTTGTGTACATATATATATATATATATTTTTTTTTTTTTTGAAGAGAGATTGCAACTAAAACAATAAATATGAAATAAAATTAACATGGCCATGAAAGAAGTACGTTACCACTTTGATCTTCACAACTTGTAATGCCTTCGTATCATAAACTTCAATAACTCTCATCTTTTGATTTTCTTCGCTCTTGTAATAAGTCTTCATACTTAGATATAGAATTTCGCTCTTTAAGTGTAAGTCTTCAACATGTATATAAAAATCTGCTCATGTATGTGTTGCTTTACTTGAATATGAAATTTCGCTCTTCCTTGTATTGTTGCTTGTAAACCTCAAACGTCTTCAACTTTCCTTGTAAATTTTGATGTCGCTCCACTTGTTGATGATGATGGTGTTTCTATGGATCTGTTGTTGTCGAGAGAGAATGGTGCTAGCGAAAATCAAACTACAAGAAGGTGGTTTTCGTCTATAGACGTCACCCTTATGATTGACAAAATTAGCACTCAAGAGATCAAAAATAGTGCTTCTATTGGTGGGAGGTTGGGTAGCTCACCATTCTACCGGAATTAACGTACGGTGACACACACTCAAAAGAAAGCTCTTTAGTCGGCTACAAATAAAATTTGATGCAGTGCCTTGGTTGATATGAAAATGGGTAGTCTCCACTAATGATTGATCAGCAACTCTAATAATGCATTTCTCCCTGCTCCTAATTTGCATCACCGGCATGATTAAATCCATTATTTAACACTCCAATTCGTAAGAAATCCGAATGTAGTTCCCTAACACTTCCAAGTTCGATTATGTCGGTCAGAATCTCTATGTAAACATACCTAGAAGTATGCTAGTGACTCTAAAATCTCTACAAGTTGGAGGTTTTATTCAAATATATACAAAGATATTGAAAAATCTATATGCAAAATACTCCCCCACACTTAAACTTCACATTGTCCTCAATGTGTAAAACCCGTTCTGAATTCTGATGTAATAGGAGATAAAACGCAAAAACTGTGCAAATTGGTAAGGAATTTGGAAAAACTCCATTTCACAAAAGTTGTTCATCTACGTGTTTTCTACAAAGTGTTAAAAGGTCACAGTGTTTCGATAAACATTCTGACATTTATGGTCTCTGGAACTACGCGCAGTCTGAAGTTTTCTGACGAAAAGGTATTCGTCTATAATTTCTTCTAAAATAGATTACGGACTCAATGAAATTAAACATGGGGATGAAAATATGATATGAAAACAATAAAAAACAAAAATAGAAGGGTTTAAGATACAAAACCTATGGGTTGCCTCCCATTTAGCGCTTGGTTTAAAGTCGTCAGCCCGACTTGGCATTCTCCTTACTACTCCTCCAGAGGGAGCAAATCACGAAGCTCTATCTCGTCCACATTCACATAATCAATGTTTTCATAGTATGGCTTCAATCTATGGCCGTTGACCTTATAAGTAGTCCCATCTCTAAGACTAGTGATATCAACTGCACTATGAGAATAAACATTAGTAACAACATATGGTCCAATCCATCTGGACCTTAGCTTACCAGGAAATAGCTTAAGACGAGAATGAAATAAAAGAACTTTCTGTCCCACAACAAAATTCTTTCGAGAAATCATCTTGTCGTGGAAAAGCTTAGTCTTTTCCTTATATATACGAGAACTCTCGTAAGCATCATTACGTATCTCCTCTAGCTCATTGATTTGTAGTTGCCTATGTTTCCCCGCTTTATCATACTCCATGTTGCACATCTTTACCGCCCATAAAGCCTTATGCTCAAGTTCAACTGGGAGATGACAAGCTTTGCCATAAACCAACCGATATGGAGACATACCAATCGGTGTCTTATATCTTTATTCTATACGCCCAAAGTGCATCATTGAGTTTATAACTCCAATCCTTCCGTGTAGCATTAACGGTTTTCTCCAGGATGGATTTAATCTCACGATTAGAAATTTCATCTTGCCCACTAGTTTGTGGGTGATACGGCGTACCAATCTTGTGTGTAATGTTGTACTTCTTGAGGAGAGCATGGAAGGATTTCTTGAAGTGCGAGCCTCCATCACTGATAACCACTCTTGGTGTACCATGTCTAGAGAAAATATATTCCTTCACAAACTCACAAACAACTTGAGAATCATTAGTAGGGGTGGCTTTAGCTTCCACCCATTTAGAAACATAATCCACAAACAAGAAGTATATAAAATTTTCCATTCGAATTAACAAAAGGACCCATAAAATCAATGCCCCACACATCAAAAATCTCGACGGTGAGAATAGGATTGAGTGGCATTTGATTTCGAGCACCTAGATTGCCCATTCGTTGACATCTATCACAAGATTTGCAAAAAGCATATGCATCCCCAAATAGGGTAGGCCAATAAAAGCCACTCTCAAGGACTTTGAGAGCGGTGCGTTTTGCACCAAAGTGACCACCAAAAGCATAAGAATGACAAAAAGATAGAATTGACTGAAATTCAGAGTTTGGTACGCACCTGCGGATAATTTGATCAGCACCATATTTCCACAAGTAGGGTTCATCCCACACATACTGCTTGGCTATTTTCTTAAGCTTTAACTTTTAAAAAGTAGATATTGTAATAGGTACTTGCCTTGTAACCAAATAGTTCACTATATCAGCATATCAAGGTGTTGATTCTTCAATTGAGAAAAGTTGTTAAATGCGGAAAGCGATCCTGTAATGGGAGTTCTTCTTTAAAACAACAAGTCTACTAAGATGATCAACAACTGTATTCTCAACACCTTTCTTATCTCTAATTTCCATATTGAATTCTTGTAGCAAAAGAATCCAACGTATGAGTCTTGGCTTAGCCTCCTTCTTTTTTAATAGATAAAGTAGTCTTTGCATGATCAGAAAATACAATCACATTGGTACCCACCAAATAAGCTCTAAATTTTTCTAATGCAAATACTATAGCCAACAACTCTTTCTCAGTAGTAGAATAGTTGATTTGAGCATCGTTTAGGGTCCTTGATGCATAATAAATCACATGTGACCTCTTGTCTACTTTTTGACCCAAAACGATGCTCATTTGCATAATCACTTGCATCACACATTAAATCGAACGGCAAACTCCGGTCAGGTGACTTAATAATTGGTGCAGTAGTCAACAATTCCTTCAATTTATTAAAGGCATCCTTGCACTCCTGGTCGAAGTTAAAGGCAACCTCCTTTTGCAACAATTTGCACATCGGCATTGAGATTTTGGAGAAATCTTTGATAAACCTCCTATAAAAACCTGCATGACCAAGAAACGAGCGAATTCCCCCACCGAAGTGGGGTATTGTAAGTTCTAATCAAGTCTATCTTTGCCTTGTCTACCTCGAGCCCTTGAGAGGACACGATGTGGCCAAGTACAATTCCATGGTCTACCATAAAGTGGCATTTCTCCCGAGTTTTAAAACAAGATTAGTGTCTATGCATCTTTTAAGCACAAGTTCAAGATTATTTAAACAAATATCAAATGAATCACCATAAACACTGAATTCGTCCATAAATACCTCAATGATGTTTTCCACGTAATCAGAAAATATACTAACCATACATCTCTGAAAAGTGGCAGGCGCATTGCAAAGACCAAATGGCATTCTTCTATATGCGAATGTACCGAAAGGACAAGTGAAAGTAGTCTTCTCTTGATCCTCCGGTGCAATAACAATTTGATTGTAGCCCGAATAACCATCCAAAAAGCAATAATACGAATGTCCCGCTAACCTCTCTAACATCTGATCAATGAATGGCAAAGGAAAGTGATCCTTGCGGGTAGCCGAATTGAGCTTTCTGTAGTCTATGCACACTCGCCATCCTGTTTGAACTCTTGTAGGAACGAGTTCATCATCTTGATTTCTAACAACGGTGACACCTGATTTCTTAGGCACCACTTGTACTGGACTAACCCATTTGCTGTCAAAAATTGGGTAAATCACCCCCACACTTAGTAATTTGAGGATCTCTTTCTTCACGACCTCCATCATTGGGGGGTTAAGCCTACGCTGAGCATCACGTACTGGCTTGATATCATCTTCCATAAGGATTCTATGCATGCACATGGATGGACTAATGCCTTTGGTGTCAGCAATTGTCCAACCAATAGCCGTTTTGTGCTCTTTCAGAACCCTAAGGAGGCGTTCTTCCTGTATTGTTGTGAGATTCTTTGCAATAATGACTGGAAGCTCTTCCCATCACCCAAGTAAGCGTACTTTAAGTGATCGGGTAGAGGTTTAAGCTCTAATTTAGGTGCCTGCACAATAAAGGTAAAGGAACTTCATCAGTTACAGGTAAAGAGATATATAAAATATTATCTCTTCTAACTCCTTGTGATGCCGTTAAAGCACCACATGTCTCAACAAACTCCTTGGGAATATCAACGTCCAAGTTAGGCATGACATGGACGTCCAAATCAATGCTATTTTGTAGCACAAATTCAAGTTCATCTTCTCTATTCAAATCAAACATCTGTTGTGCTAACGAACTAATAACATCAACAGAAAATGCGGAATGGATATCACTTGGATAACGCATGGCTTCAAAAATATTGAAGCGTATAACCTCTTTGTCAAACTCCATAGTGAGTGTTCCAGTATCACAATCAATCTTCGTCTTAGCAGTCTTCATAAATGGTCTCCCAAGAAGTAATGAAGTAGACGAACAATTGTCCCCATTCTGCATATCCACAACAAAGAAATCAACCGGAAAGATTAATTCATTCACTTGCACCAACACGTCTTCCATGAGTTCCTTAGGATATATGTTAGACTTATTAGATAATTGAATGATAATCCCTGTCTCCTTTAAAGGTCCCAGATTCAATGAATCATAAACATCGGCTGACATCACGCTTATGGAAGCTCCCAAATCGAGTAAAGCACGCTCGAACCGTTTTTCACCAATAGTAACGGCACCTGTAAAACCACCAGGATCTTTACACTTTGCAGGCATCTTCTTTAGCAACATAATTGAAGCACTTTCACCCACCTGAGTGATCTCGTTAGCAATCAACCTCTCCTTCCTTGTACACAAATCCTTGAACTTTGGCATACACCGGTACCGTTCGATGGCCTCAATAAATGGAATGTTGATATGCACCTTGCTGAAAATATCCATAATCTCCTTGTCTAGAGCTTGCTTCTTTGACTTGGCAAAACGACTAGGAAAAGGAGGTGGTGTGGTAAAAGTAGGAACTGTATCCTTAAGTTGGCCAATTGAGGTTGGCTTTTCCTTTGGAACGGTTTCCACCTCTACTTCCTCTTCCAAGTCGTGACTAACCTTTTCTTGTTGTTTTGGCTCTTCAGTTTGCTTCCCACTTCTTAGAGTCACGGCATTGACGTTCGCTCTTGGATTCACAAAAGGTTGTGATGGCAACTTTCTTGAATTCTGTGTGCTTTTATTTCATTCATGTATGTAGCCAATTGTCCCATTTGAAGTTGCAAGTCCTTTATAGCCATGTCTTGTTTCTGCAGGATTGTATCTTGACGCTGAGCATTGGCATCTTGCTTTTGCATCATCATTTTCATCATCTCCTCTAAACTAGAATTTTGAGTCTGCTGTTGAGGCTGAGGTGGAGGTTGTGGTCGGAACTGTGGTTGTTGAAAACCACTCTGTCGCCCATAAGGATTAGGAGCTGCAGCTTGCTGATTTGCATAACTGA
The DNA here is from genome assembly GCA_023531295.1 of Papaver armeniacum. Classification (NCBI taxonomy): domain Eukaryota; kingdom Viridiplantae; phylum Streptophyta; class Magnoliopsida; order Ranunculales; family Papaveraceae; genus Papaver; species Papaver armeniacum. The sequence goes on along the minus strand of JAJJWW010006138.1, from coordinate 71,587 downwards.
AATTTGGGTGATCTTTTCAACCTGGATTATAAGTATTAGAGTAGGGATCATACCTTGGCCTCTGATTAGGGAACACAACATTCACTGTTCAGACTCTTCTTCATAAGAAGGAATAATCACTTTGCTGCCATTCGTTGTACTACCTTTTCTATGTTGTTCATCCGTTACTCTGACTGTGCAGACTCTCCCATCTCGCTAACTCTTCTGACATTAGAGTTGTTTCTGGTGTAGAATTGTTGAGCATTAGAAGCCATACTCTCAATCAAACTGGTTTGCCCTACTTTTCTTCTCAATAAGTGAACCACCTATGACTGCATCAATCAAATTCCTCTGTTCTGGAAGTAATCCTTCGTAGAAGTATTGAATGATAAGTATTGAGGATATATTATGGTGTGGGAAGCTTGCCAACAACTTCTTATACCTCTCCCAATATTCATATAGAGACTCCCCAGACATCTGTAGAATGCCACTAATCTCCTTCCGAACGGATGCCGCTTTGGAAGCAGGAAAATATTTCTCCAGAAATAGATTTTTCATCTGAGTCCATGTTGTAACACTCCTGGAGGAAGACAATACAACCATTCTTCTGCTAAGTCTCATCAATGAGAATGGGAAGGCTTGTAGCATAGCCATATCTCTGCGGTTTACATGCCTCGACTTGTCATTGTGTTCTGAACCTGTTGAAGGTGTCGATTTGGATTTTCACCTGGATGTCCCTTGAACTTTGGTAGATGATGAAGTAGATTCGACTTCAGATCCACTGGGTTAGTGATTGAAATGCACAGTGGTTGTGAATCTAAGCATGGAGATGTTAACTCTCCTAACTTCCTCTCCGGAGGTGGAGGATCTCTCTGAAACGTCTGTGCTATTAACCATCTCTTCTGTAGAGAGTTCTTGTTGCGACTGTGGACGTGCTTGTAGTACCGTTCCCTTGCGAGTTTGAATTCCGCACCTTGGGTAATTCCAATCCTTTGATGCCAGAGATTAAGTACCTGAAACAAAATTCTCAAAAAGCTAAATCAAAAACTAAAAATAAGACTAAAAATAAAAAGAAATAACAACTAAAGCTACCGACTGCTCCCCGGCAGCGGCGCCAAAAATTTGATGCGTGTCGTAGGTGCAATCAAATTAATATCTTATTCTCACTCAATTAAAAATAATATAATGGAAGTCAAGTTCGTTCCCACGAAGAGTAGGGAGATTTAGTTGTCAAAAGTGTCACAATGGGGTTTGTTTTTGATTCAAAGTAAATAACAAAGCAATTGAAAGTAATAAAGTTTGCAAGCAATGGAGAGAAATATGATCAGGGAATCCTTCTTCGTTACTAAACCGTCATCAAGTTATTATATTCATCCATTAATACAATTAATCACAAATTATTACCAACCGTGGAATAACAGCTAGCTCAGTGCTATCCCCTAAATTCCTTAAATCACTGGGTACGGAAGCTCTCCAATACCAGATTCTATTCTTCGAAACCACCTAGTAGTAGCTCACTCAAGGTGTAATTTGTCCGAATGCTTTATCTTTTGTGAATTATAGATTGATCCTAGTAGTTAGACTCTTAGCTCAAGGTCCACTTTCTAGTGTTATTTATACACACAATCGCTATACAGAATCCCTCTGCAAGGTCTTGTGTTCTCTACTTTTGTATGAATTATTCGACTATTACTTATCTCCTAACTCAATACTAGCATTTGATTTAATCCACAAATTAATTCAGTTGGCCACCTAAACAATCTATCAATCAATCATAAATATTTTAATTAGTATAAACAATCAATAATCATGTGAAGAACTTCAAAATAGATTTATATAATAACTCAAATCATGTCTAGTACTTAGAATTCATCCCCAATCACTAAGAAGTTTAGCTACTCATGGTACTAATAAAACCCATGAGTTTCATATTATATAATAGAAAAGAAATAGTTACGGTGATGAATCGCTCCAAAACCCTAGCTTTTCTCCCTTGTGTTTTTCTCTCCAAAACTTGATAAAAGATTATATGATATCCCTAAAAATATTAGATGAGCCTCTTATATAGTGGCCAAGTTTTGTGTGCCCGTGCACTGAATTCCGGTCCAAAACAATTGCCAAAACTCGCAACTTTCCAAAACAAGTCATGTCCCAAGTCTGGCCGTGTGTGGTCTTTAGCCAATGGACTGTCTAGACGAACAGAAGCCCAGACCATTTCCTTATCAATACCGGTCTTTGGCCTGTCAGTTGCAGGAGACCGACAAGAGATTCCTACTATATTTTCACGGCAAAACTTCTTCTCTTTCCCCTGAGCTTGCTTACGGACTGATTTCCCTTAGTAACCTTTCCATGTGTTTGCATACGTTGAGAAACTCCACCGTACCTTCACCTGACTTTCACTACGGTGGTAAAACTCCACCGTAAGTTGCCCTGTGTTCGCATACGGTGAGAAAACACTCCGTAACTCCTCTCCATCAAAATAACGATAACTCACTTCTCGTTCTTCATCTAAAATAACAACAGCAACCTCTCGTGCAAAACACAGCTCGAGTTCTACTCCATCGATGGCAGTAGCTTAGAATCGACTCCATAGATGCCTTACTCCATATCTCTCTGTCTCTTTCCTGTTTATATCGAGCTGAACTCACAGCTCCAAGTTCCATTCTCTTCCATTAACAGCACCACAGCGTCATCATCATTTCTGATAATGACAGCAGCATCTACTATCACAGTTCCGAGCTCTGTTTTGGGAATTACAGCTCAAATTAATTCTTCCCACGCCACTATTCTTCTCAGCTCAAACAAGAATATCACCTCCATAACAGACTCCATCATGAGCAACATCAACGCTGCCATATCGAACTGATCTTGCTCGTCAATGGAAGCAGCCTGATATCCTCGGCAGCACCATTCATTCTCTGCTAACTGCATTTATCAGCCACCGAGACTCGAGCTTCTTTTCTTCCTCTCAGAGCAACCAACCATCATCATTCCTTCATTCCACCCATTAACGGCGTCTTCATCTTTCATTCTCGTCACTTTAGCGGCGAGAATTCACTTTCGTTAGCTGCAACCCAACGATAGCAGCTTCACCATTACGTCTGTTATCATATTCCAAACCGAACTCAAACTCCTTCCTGCCATTCTCGAGCTCCACTGCCTCTTCGTCAACTAACAATGGTAATTACCTAATTTCAGTTCCCTGAACTGGTCGTGAATGCATGGTGAAGAAGATGATAGCGGCAGCCCCTTATCCAATTAGCTGGTGCTCTTAGTATCTATCTTTCAACTCGTCGGTCTTACAAGGCCCGACGGTTCGGATTCTAACTTCACTCCCATTATATTGTCAGTTCCGAGGAACCGAAAAGCTCAACTTCTCGTCTCGCCTATAACTTCTCCATATGACGTCGGATTGACTCCATTCATTCGTCGTTGGCTTCGTCTTTTTCGTCCTCTTCAAGATGATATCAAGGACTCCTAGGTTCGAACGAGCTCTACTTGGTCTTTGGCCCTTCTCTGCGCTTGCAGCTAACTTCTTTTATTGCACTATAAAGTGCAAATTCACTTCTTTTGGATGATTCACCTCATAAAACATAAATAAGAGAAAACAAGAGTAATATACAATGATTTGCAAGAAACTAAGCAATTACTAGCATGGATTCGACACAAAATATATGCAAAATATGCACTTAACAAGCATGTGCTTGAATGCTTTATTTTATTGCTATGTATGTTTATGGGATGTTTGATTTCGGTTTTCATGACCTTAATATTCGATCTCATATGATGTGAACCCTTATGGTTTGGGTGACTTTTTGGTTTAGCAGGATTAAGTTCTAGCCCATGTTGGTAGGCTTTATCAATGGATCATGAGGGGTTCTGATTGAAACAATATGTGAAAAAGTCAAAATATGTTGAATCGTTTGGTTTAGCATAAAAGCATATGTGTTTCGGGGTTTCAACTTTTGCTTGCAATAGTTAAAACCGGTTTTCAACCTTTCTCTGGTAAAGGTTGGTTGTTGTTATTCCTTTTGTTTTGCATAAGGATGACAACATAATGATATTTTGGTATCAATTCTCCCTGGAAAGAAGATGCAAACATTATTGGAGAAGCGGATGCGAAATTTGAGGTAACGACCTTGTTAGTTAATCGTTTTCCTGTTTAAGAAAAGCCTGATTCTATTACGTATATTTATTGCTTTTTCTTAACAAAATTTCGGTACAATTGATGTTTTATTCCATTATTGTGTATGGATGTGTGTGTGATTCAATTGTTTCTGGTTAAGAAAAACTATTGTTATCTTGCTATATTGTTTGGTATCAATCGTTTAGGCTTACAAAATTTTGGTGCAATTGCGGTGCTTTAATGTCTATGTTGTTTCAATTGCTTCCGGTTGAGGTAAATAATTATGCAAGTTGATTTATTTGGTTTGTATGAATTGTTTATGGCTTAGCAAAAGAAAAGGGATGAATTGTTTAGTACAATTTGATTCGGATAAGAGAAACTAAGTTAATTCTGATCTTAGTTAGACTTATCAAAGTGGAGGTTTCGGTTATTCAAGTTTAATCGAATGCCTTAACAAGAAATGCTAGTTAACTAACCTAGTACTTGTCTTGTTTAAAAGTAAAAGGTCTAAGTTATATGGATAATTAGAACCCGATGAGAAAAATAAAGTTATCTTTATTTTGGTCTTATCGAACAAACGATTGTGTTTGTACAATCGGTTTAGCAAAGGAACTAATATGCTTAGTCGATTTTTGGTTTGCTAAACTATTAGGGAAAATTGCTTCAGGCAATTGTTTCCTTGGTAACATATCAAAACAAAATTACTTTGTAGTTTCGGTTTTGATATTGGTTATCAAAAATGGTGTGTGTGTTTGTACCCAAAATAAATTCTAGGCACAAAACACGATGATTGATGATGATGTTGCGAAATTAGGGTTAGGAAACAAATTGAAGAAAAATAAATAGACAGGTTTTTAACGTGGTTCGGCAAGTGATGCCTACATCCACGGAGGAACAAAGAAATATTTTATTGATTGTATGATACAAGAGATTTCTCCGTGTTAGCTAACCTAAAATTCCATGTGAAGGAATAGAAATTCTCCATCTCCCTTTAGTTGGATTTTTGGCCTCTATTTATAGGCAAAAAACCCTAATCTGGTTCCATAATAACCCTAGATTTGTAGTTATCCAAAATAACCACCTGGATTTGTACTTATCCTTTTATATTTGTGTCTATCCTTGAAGATCCATGTCTATCTTGAGAGATTCTTGTATATCTTCACATGATTTGAGTTTATCTTGAAAGATCCTTGTATATCTTCATAAGATTTGTATCTATCTTGGAAGATTCTTATCAATCTCCCAAGATTTGTAACTATCTTGGAAGATCCTTGTTTATCTTCCAAGATTTGTGTCTATCTCAAAAGACTTCCAAAAATGAGTCTTTTGGGCTTCTATAATAAGCTAGACTGGGCCTCTTATTAAGCCAGGTAGGTTTCCTCAATAAACCTCCGGACTTCCTCAATAAGTCCGACCTGGCTTCCTCAATAAGCCCTGTGGGTTTCCTCAATAAACCCACAGTCTGGTTTCCTCAATAAACCTCCGGACTTCCTCAATAAGTCCGGCATGGCTTCCTCAATAAGCCCTGTGGGTTTCCTCAATAAACCCACAGTCTGGTTTCCTCAATAAACCTCCAGACCTATGTTGTATTAGGCGCTAGGCGAGGCGAGGCGCCAAGCCCGTCGCCTAGCGCCCTAGGCGAACATAAACCGTGATTGTAGAACTTCAGGTACAAATTGAGTATTCTTCAAAATGCTATCACTATTCAATATTCTTCAACTGTTTCATCACAACTTTTAGATGAAGATTGCATTTCCATTGATTACGTTTGAGGGGATTGTTAAGGGGATTGCATATTAAGGGGATTGTTTGAAAAGTTTAGAAGAAGAATGAAGAAAAATGTTGGCAAGTGCACCAAAAAAATTGAATAGTCCAGCATCAATGATGCCAGGATCTAAGAAACCAAAGTTCCCTCAAGAAATTCTATCTTTACATGATCCAAATCACAAAGAATTCTGCTAAGTACTCGTAGCTACAAATTTATTTACCAGAATTTAGCTATGGGAATACAAACTAATTGTATCACACCTGTAGCTTCTTTGGGAGTTCACCGGTTGGACTTCATCCTAACTACATTACTGTGTAAGCAAAGTATTAGGACCAAAACAATGTCTGTAGATATCCTTGCATACTGTAGTTTCTATAATTGTAGTATCAATTACTGATTTAGCAATCAATGGCCAAATTTAGGAAATAAAAATCAATCACATTAATATTTTTTATGTTGTCATACACGTTAATAATTACTTATAAATCTCAATCTTTCTTTTTATAGTTTTGTGACTTACGTCATTGGCAGTTGCATATGGAAATAAAAATCAATCAATCTTTTCTTACCATCTTTATTTTGATGTCAGCAGTAATTGATGATATAATTTTGAAAAAGGAAACAGTATTATTAAGTTGCAAAATTTATTAAATTTCCATATTACTGATTAGGAAATAACAACCAATCCCTTCAATCACGTCATAAACGTTCTATATATTCTCATCACCACGTCTTAACAGAGAGAAAGAACCACGTCTTAAAGAAACAGAGGGAAAGAAGGAAACGGATTTCTTAAACTTTTGGTCGAGTTATACGCCTTATTTGGCGCCTAATTTTCCGCGATGCGCTAAAGGCGCTCGCCTAACTCGCTTAAGGCATTGGCACGGAAAACTGATTAAATTTTAGTTCCTCGAGCGCTCGACCTACGCTTAGTGCGCCTTTGGCGCCTAGGCGAGCGCCTTTTACAACATAGCTCCAGACTTCCTCAATAAGCCCGGCCTGGCTTCCTCAATAAGCCTTGTGGGTTTCCTCAAAAAACCCACAGTCTGACGCTATTAAATAGCTTGTGGGGTTCGCACGTATACTGTTTTAATAGGGTACAAACATCGCCCCCTCTTAATTCTCAACTTGTTGAAGAATTAAGAAGAGTATAATCCCGACTGTCCGTCGCAGCGGGCTTACGATGATCCTTTTACTTTTACGATCATCTTTTCGCGAATTTTAGCGTTGCTAACTTTTAGGAGTGCGCCCGGGTTTATGTCAACATTTCTAAGTATATCATTTATACTTATAATTTGCATGCACCCTCATACTGCAGGTACCTAGCACACTGGAAACACGTTCAAAGTAACAATAATGTACTAATTTTTTTTTTATATATATTTACGCACGTACCTGCATGTGAGGCTGGACGCGTAGATGTTCTCTCTGTTAGCACTTCCTTGTTTTGACCTGGAGTTAGTGACCAGCCACTTTGTTGTTTCTCTTTCATCGAGCTTCCTTAATAAGTTCGGTTGGGCTTTCTCAATAAGCCAGAGTTGGTTTCCTTAATAAACCACCGAGCTTCCTTAATAAGTTCGGTTGGGCTTCCTCAATAATCCAGAGTAGGTTTCTTTAATAAACCACCGGGCTTCCTTAACAAGTCCGGTTGAGCTTCATCAATAAGCCAGCTGGGCTTCTATAATAAACCATATGAGTTTCTTTAATATTTTTCCTTTGCTCCTTTCGCTCCATTTTAGCTTCAGCTTAATTATGTTGAAACACCTTGTTTTCTCCTTTCCCTTTATTAGAAAGACATCGCAACAATTTCCTTTATAATCAAATACTTCGTCTGTCTTTATCTTTATTAGAAAGACATTGCAACTATTCCTTTGATAACCAAAATACCTCGCCTTTGTTTTCCTATTTTTTAGCAAAACATTGCACGTATCCCTTTAATAACCAAAATACTTCACCTTTGTCTTCCTCTTTTATAGAAAGACGTTGCAACTATTTCCTTTAATTTATAATAACCAAAATACTTCGTCTTTGTCTTCCTCTTTTATAGAAAGACATTGCACGTATTTCTTTAATAAATACATGCAAAAAGTGTTCTCATTTGTGATTATAAATTCGATTTATAATGTAACAACTGGCGAGGACTTGCCTCCCAGGGCGTTCCCTCCTTCCATCTTAGTCGCCCCCAATACTTCCAATGATATTGAAAAGGATGCGTCCTATTGTTTGACTTCCTTAACCATGTTGGTTGTGATTGCATGATAGGCGTCACTTTAGCCGTAGAGATATTCCCAAGGAGAAAAGATGCCCCCATGTGAAGCAAGAACTAGATCTATTATATCTAGATTCCCACTTGCTAGATGGATATGAGCTTATGGTATCTTTTTCGTTGCCATCTTATTTCTGGGTTCATCGTGATTTTTTCTTTTGGAATCGCCCTCAAAATGTTGTCTTGGTGTGGCATGTCCCTCGGTTCCGGACCCTTTCATCGTACATGACAACTTTTCTTTGCTTATCTTCAACTGATCAAGTTGCTGCTGAACCCTAAGCAACAAATCAAACGAATTTTGAATTCGATCATGTTGTTGTCGATCCTTGAACTCGATCATGTTGCTGTCCCAAGTGCATACAAAAGTTTCTCTAATATAGAAATTTTTGCTACCATGCTGTAGGGGATCGAAAGACGATTCGAATGAGCCGAAAATCATTCAATTCGGACTTAAAACGAAGAAGTTATTGATGAAACAATATCTGCACGAAGCACGCGTGAAGAACAACTAAGGTTACTAAGTCATGTTACATTACACAAATGATGGTTCACACAGTTGGTCAAGAGTGTAGAACACGAGCTGGTGGTCACGTGTTCGAATCCCAACTCGCACATTTTTCTTGTTTTTCTTGAAAGGCAGCGTGGCACACTATGCTGACGTGGATTGCGACTGGATCCAAATGCTGATATGGCAGTGAAGAATGGACCGATGCTGCTGACGTGGCATGCAAAGTGCTGCCGTGGCACTACATGGCAGAATATGCGGCCGACATGGCGGCGACTAGGCGCTGATATGGCTGCGACAAGATGCTAACGTGGTAAAACAGTCAGCTTTAAACGGCGCTGACTAGATGGTGCAGACGATGCTGACGTAGTGTCCAATTTCGTGCACACTCCTTTAAGGAGTGTTCACAAAACAAAGCGATGCTATTGGCTCCACAAAACCAGCCGTTAACTGCATATCAAAAATTAGTTTTTATTTTTATTTTTATCTTAAACAAAAAATGGTAACAGAATATCAATAATAAATTAGGATTTCTAAAATAGGAAATAGATAATTAGTGTTGACCTCTAATTAAAACACTATACCCGTACCGGTTTGGTGGGTTTATTTTTCAACAGAAACCACCTTCTACAACAAAGAGGCACTGAGAGATGTGCCTGCACTTAAAAAAATCTTCCTTGAGAATCCCTTTCAACAGCAGCGCAGGAAGAATTGTTCTTACCAGTTACCAATGTCAGCATTGATGTTAATTTTGACTGTATTTACAGTAGGAGGTATCCAAGAATTGCATTGGTGCGTGGCTGGGGTGTGACTAGTATTGGTATTTGGTAGCAGTAGTAAGCTTCAGGTCCTCATTATTGATGTAATATAAATTAAACCAGAACAATCATCTTGGTGGTAATCGGATACAGTAATAAGAATCCCTGTTTAGGAAGGTTCCTGGATTGGTGCCGTATAGAATTTTTGATTGATTAACGAGTTAATAAAAAAAATAGCACTTATTGTTGATATGAACAATAATTCTGAAGTGGAGTCTATGATGATCAGTTCAACATCATATTCTTTTTGTAACAATTTCAGTCCACCACTACGTTTTTGGAGTTGTTAACAAGTTAAGAGTTTTATTTTTTTAGGAATCCTATATTTTAGGTAACACTAGTTTCATTTTTTTTAGGAATCCTATATTTTAGGTAACACATATCATATATATCCAGTTACCGATTTTAAGATTTAAATAAAATTAAAATGAAATAAAATTTATTAGTTAACGGTTGATTTTGTGGAGCCAATAGGATTGCTTTGTTTTGTGGACACTCCTTAAAGGAGTGTGCACAAAATTGGACTCGGTGACGTATCAAACAGTGACACAAACGAGTGCAAATTCGTGCACACTCCTTAACGAGTGTATATTTCACATTTTAATCTCTACCCTTGATTTATATTAGGGAGTTATATAACGAGGGTTGTGATTCTAAACATGGAGGGTAATGGGGCCATCCGTTAAATAATAAACCAATCAGAAGAATATGTGAAATATACACTCGTTAGAGGAGTGTGAACAGATTTGGACTCGACACAAACACGCATTATGACATGGCACTAGCAGCGCGATGACGTGGCGGTGCTGACTGGACCAGGGGTGCTGACGTGGGAGTCTACCAATTTGTCCATTCAAAATCTGGCGGATTGCTGACATGGCAATGCTGACTGGACCACCTTGCTGATGTGGCGTTTCAGCTGATGACGTGTCAGCAACTGATTAGCTATAATTGCTGAGTTGACGGATGACGTGTCCAGATGATATGGTTACTGGTTCGACCCGAACATCCTGAACCGGGTTGGACCGTTTATGAATGAACCGAATTTGTTGCTGAACCAATTGGTGAACTGGAAGCTGGACCGGGGGCTGGACAAATCGTACGGATCTGATCCGGTGAATCTGACGGATCAGATTGGTTGGAGTCGAAGCTGCACGCGAGGCTGCACCTATGTGGTTGTACAAGGGAGAAGCTTTGGCAACGCCTTCTGTAACAAATATATTTGTTACTGTTGTGTAACGCTTCTGCTACTGTTTCTGCAACTTTCGCAACAGTTTCTGCATCTGTTTGTAACAGTTTCCTCAAATTCGCAACAATTACGTAAAACCCTATTTTTTTTTCTTCTTTTGCTGATTTTTGCATCGAATCTCGTGCATGATTTCTTCGCACTTTTCTCAATGATAAAACACGATTCTTTCACTCGAATCCCCTTAGTCGGCGCCAATGTTTGTACCCAAAATAAATTCTAGGCATAAAACACGATGATTGATGATGATGTTTCGAAATTAGTGTTAGGAAACAAATTGAAGAAAAATAAATAAACAGGAATTTAACGTGGTTCGGCAAGTGATGCCTACATCCACGGAGGAACATAGAAATATTTTATTGATTGTATGATACAAGAGATTTCTCCGTGTTAGCTAACCTAAAATTCCATGTGAAGGAATATAAATTCTCCATCTCCCTTTAGTTGGATTTTTGGCCTCTATTTATAGGCAAAAAACCCTAATTTGGTTCCATAATAACCCTAGATTTGTAGTTATCCAAAATAACCACCTGGATTTGTACTTATCATTTTATATTTGTGTCTATCCTTGAAGATCCATGTCTATATTCAGAGATTCTTGTATATCTTCACATGATTTGAGTTTATCTTGAAAGATCCTTGTAAATCTTCATAAGATTTGTATCTATCTTGGAAGATTCTTATCAATCTCCCAAGATTTGTAACTATCTTGGAAGATCCTTGTTTATCTTCCAAGATTTGTGTTTATCTCAAAAGACTTCCAAAAATGAGTCTTTTGGGCTTCTATAATAAGCTAGACCGGGCCTCTTATTAAGCCATGTAGGTTTCCTCAATAAACCTCCGGACTTCCTCAATAAGTCCGACCTGGCTTCCTCAATAAGCCTTGTGGGTTTCCTCAATAAACCCACAGTCTGGTTTCCTCAATAAACCTCCGGACTTCCTCAATAAGTCCGGCATGGCTTCCTCAATAAAACCTGTGGGTTTACTCAATAAACCCACAGTCTGGTTTCCTCAATAAACCTCCGGACTTCCTCAATAAGTCCGGCCTGGCTTCCTCAATAAGCCCTGTGGGTTTCCTCAAAAAACCCACAGTCTGACGCTATTAAATAGCTTGTGCGGTTCGCACGTACACTGTTTTAGTATACAGGATATTGTGATGTTGAATTTGGGAATCAAGCGTATGTGTAATGAATTCTTGTAATTTGTTTATCCATATGATGTAAGAGTTTTGTCACTAAAATTGACAAAGGGGGAGATTGTTAGAGCATTGCTCGGTTGAACCCACAATTTTGGTTGTCATATTTTAGTGAACCAAAACTCATTTAAAGAGTCGCTTGATTATGTATTAGAGTCAACTTCGTATAGGTTAGCTTGAAAGTATTAGGATATGAGACATTAAAAGTATTACGTGAAGAATTGAAGAAGTGAAGAAGTAAGGAGCTACAATGACAACATCATCCTTCCACTTGAGGTTAGTAATATTTGACTTGAACTGTTTCATTCCCTAACGTATCTTTCAAGTCTTGAAAACATAACTGCGAAGCATGAATGATTATACTCTAGTTAGACGTAATATTAAGGAATACAATACGAAGTATAACGCTTATCTTTTGAACTTCGTATATAAGACATCGACATAATCGTTTGAATGCTAATGTGATTATGTATGGGTATGAGGTGAAGATTTCATCCTAAGAAACAATGTTTTTACATTCGTTTAAAGGAAGTAAATTCATGAACTTGTTTTGTGAATCGAAAGGGAAATCGCTAGGCTTATTGGTATTGTTATTCATTGCATATCTTTTGAACTACCAATATGTGTGATTAGTATAACCGCTCATGACTTGTTTATGTTCTTGGTAAAACTATTCACAAGGCCTGACTTTTATATTTGTATGACTTTTATATTTGTATGACTTTTATTAGTGAAACCGATCTTAAGTAATCACCTGAGATGGTATGATCGATTTGTTGTAATTGGTATGACCAACTCTAGGCAAAGGGGAACCAATCCTATGAAGAGGCGCAACCGAACAATTAAGGGAAATCGATCCTTATAAGAGGTGCAACAGGTTTCTAGATATTGGGAACTAATCCTATGAACATGTGCAACACGTTTTTAGATATTGGGAACCTATCCTATGGACATGTGCAACAAATACAAGTTAGATACCATATATATGTGGGAACCAATCCTAGTACCTAATCAACTGAATTTTGGAAAGCTAGTGTGACTAATTCCAGTACCCACATGGAGGTAGAACCGAAACTTGTTTTGGTAGAACCGTGAAACCCATGTTTGGTGATTGAGTGTTCTTGATCAATCACGTAGTTCTTGGAAGTAAGATGAACCAATTCTAAACTTGTTTGGAAGTATGGAAAATCGATTCCAACATAGTAAATATGAAAGATGATTTACTAAGTTAAGATGTCGACATACTTTGAACATGTGCAATAATGCTTATCTTTAATTGTTCAAAGATATTCCTTAATAGCTAAAGGAGAATCCCGGATCGAAATAAATTAAGAATCTTTTAATTAAGGTTTTCAATTGTATTTTTGGAAAATGAAAAAATAGTAATGTGCATTTACTAGTTGGAGATTTTCTAAGAGATTTTAGGTCATTATTTGGACAAAGCATTTCCAGGAATTATGGAAACCGAATTTGGAAATACATTGCATATCTTGAGAATATTTTCGATTTTGGAAATTCCTTGGTCTATAAATATCAAAGTTTGCATTTCGAGCAAACTAATCCTCAGAGCCAGCAAAACTACCTAGTTGTGTTGTTACTGGTGGAGCCGCCTATTCGGAGAGGAAAGTAACCTAATTAGGCGAAATCTCTTATGGCCGCTCGGTTTAAAGAATTCTTTGGGATTGAGAAGCTCTATTAGTATCGTTGGTGGGAAACTAGATAATTGCGGTTTATTATTAGTTTTCGATTGATTTGATTGACTAACGGTTGTTGAACTTTGATTACACCTAGTTTGTTTATGCTTGAGAATCTTCTCTTCTGATATAAGATTCACTCAAGCTAAATCAAAGTTTCGACGGGGATATTTAGAATGTTTGTAGATCTAAAGACGTCTTGTGATAATCCATTGTTAACAGACTCTGTTCTGTGTTTGATTGATCACAAGAGATTCAAGTTGATTGTGTGCATGTGTTTATTGAAGATCTAAGAAGATTTGAAGACGAAAAAGATTTCTGAACTGGGTTCATAATCTTTGGTGTGCACAATACTTGTTTCGGTTAAAGAGGATCCAACTATAATCGGTTTATCCTTGTTGTATATTGGATTAATTAGTTGAGTAGATCGGCATCAAAACAATTCTTTGTGATTACAAGTATTTATTGAAAAATCTTGACAATTACTTTGGTAGTTGTTATTAGATAGATCTAAGGACCTGACAAAGGAGTTTATTGGGATAAACGGAAGAGCCTTGTGTCGAACTCACATCACTTGGTTGAAAAGAGTTGTTACCAAACAGATTTGTTGTTCCTTTACCGTTTGGAATACGAACCAAAGGAATTGTTCCAAGTACGTGACTTATTACAAGTTGGAGGCGTGGGAATACAGACGGAACTAGGTGAACTATAGGTTTAGTTGCTTAGTCTCAACTATACGAAGTTGGTTTGATTTTGTATAGCGTCTTAATCCTGAGAGTATTCAATTCTGGACAAGGTCCCGGGGTTTTTCTGCATTTGCGGTTTCTTCGTTAACAAAATCTTGCTGTGTCTTTTACTTTTCTATTTCCGCAATTATAATTATTTTATTATAATTAAAAGTAAAATACACAAACGTTAATTCCTATTTACTTGATAGTAATCCTATTGTGTTTGGTTAATTCCGAACCTTTTATCAAGTAAACATAATTTGTTGTTACATTGTCTCGATCTTGTATCCATAGTCAATCACACAAGTTATCTTATTGTCGTATTGTCTCGATCTCGTTTCCATAGACGATCACACGAAGTGTGAACCGATTAGGTGTATTGTCTCGACTCAGTCCATAGACAATCACTTTCGGAGAAAGGACTTATAGGTGGAAAAGTTTTAGATTGAGGTATATTTGGGTACCCTAGTCTTTTCGGTTATGATTATGTGAATGGGTTATGGTGAAGATTTAATCCTAGGAAACAATATTTTACATTTGTTTAAAGGAAGTACACTCATGAAATTGTTTCGTGAATCGAAAGGGGAAATCATTAGGCTTATTGTTCCGGCTATTCATTGCATATCTTTGGATGACCAATATGTGTGAGTTGGTAGAACCGATCTTAACCTTGGTTATGTATATTGGTATAACTAATCACAATGCCTGACTTATGATTTGGTATGACTGGTTTTTATTAATTGGTGTAACCGATCCTAAGTAATCACCATGTGATGGTATGATAGATCCTTGTAATTGGTGTGACCGATCCTAGTAATTGGTGTGACCGATCCTAGTAATTGGTGTGACCAATCATGAGTATGTGTAATCGATCCTTGTAATTGGTGTAACTGGTCCTCGTAACTAGTGTGACCAATCACAAGAATTACCATGTGTAGATGTAACCGATCCTTGTAACTGGTGTAACCGTCCTGGTAACTTGTGTGACCGATCACAAGTATTTCCATATTAATGTATATCCGATTCTAGTGATTGGTAGAACCGATTGAACCCATGTATGTGATCTGGTATTTGATCAATCACATAGTTGTCTTGGAATACAGATGAACCAATTCTAAACTTGTTTGGAAGTGTGGTATAATCGATTCCAAGATTATAAATATGAAAGAGGATTTACAAATAAAAGATGTCAACATACTTTGAACACGTACAGTAACTCTTATCATTTATTGTTCAAAGATATTCCTTAGTACTTAAGGAGATCATGTGCCGAAATAAATTGAGAATCTTTTAATTAAGGTTTTTGGTTTTATATGTTTTTACCAGCAATTAAATGCATATCTATAGAGAATAAAAATTAGTAATGTGCATTTACTAATTGGAGATTTTCTATTGAGAGATTTCGGAAATATTGGACAAGCTTTTATATTGGAATTATGAAAACCGAATCTTGCTATTAATTGCATATCTTGAGAATATTTTCGGTTTTGGAAATTCCTTGATGTCCAAACATCCTTGCTATTAATTGCATATATTGATTGATTGCTAATCTAAACTTAACTACTGTGGATAAATTGATCTAACCAGGCAAATGAGTTTATTATATTAAACGGAAGAGCCTTTGCATATGACTTAAGATATTTTTACTTTAAAGAATCAATAGAGTTGTTACCAAACAGATTCATTGTTCCTTTGCTGTTTGGAATACGATCAAAAGGAATTATACCAGTGCGTGACCTTCGAAGTCGGAAGCGCATGGATACTGAGGAAACTAAGTGAACTAGGGGTAGTTGCTTGGTCTCAACTATACGAAGTTCATGTAGATTTTGTATATCGGCTTAATTCTGAGAGTATTAAATTCTGGACTAGGTCCTGGGGTTTTTCTGCATTTGCAGTTTCCTCGTTAACAAAATCTTGTTGTGCCATTTACTTTATCTTTCCGCATTATAGTTGTTTTATTATAACTAAAGTAAATTGCACTTTACGTTAACTTTGCATCACTTGATAGTGATCCTATAGAGTTTGGTTAAGTCCGAACCTATTATTAAGTAACATACTTTGTTGTCGTATTGTATCGATCTTGTATCCATAGTCAATCACACAAGTTATCTTATTGTTGTATTGTCTCGATCTCGTATCCATAGATAATCACACGAAGTGTGCACCGATTAGTTGTATTGTCTCGACTCTGTCCATAGACGATCACTTTCGGTAGATGACTTATAGGTTGAAATAAAAAGATTGTGGTGTATTTGGGTACCCTCGCCTTTTCAGGTGATTCAAATGAAGTTTATAGATTTAGATGTTATCTTCAAAACTCATATTTATTTCTGATTAGGAATTGTGGTTTTTGTAAAATGACGAGGGTACCAAGTACACCATAATCTTTTCGATATCAACCTATAAGTCTGATACCTTGCGTGATCTAATATAGACGCACACTGTCAAGAAGATAGAAAACCACAAGGTATACACTCGGTATATAGTTTTAATTTGAAACCAAACACAACTATAAGGATCAACCCAAGTGTTGAATTAACATATAATGTATTTAATTTTAATTATAATTATAACTAAACCAATAATTGTAATTGTGGAAAGTAAAATATTTTGTTAACGAGGAAACCTCAAATGCAGAAAAATTCTGGGACCTAGTCCAGTTTTGAATACTCTCAGAATTAAGCCATTATACGAATACTACTACCAACTTCGTATAGTTGAGAACAAGTAAACTGTCCCTAGTTACCTAGTTACCTAGTTAACTTAATTAGTATCCCTGCGCCAACAAGCAATTTGGCCTATGCATGCGAATCCTAAGATAGAGTCCACTATCTTAAGTTGCTTCAGCCGCTATGAAGATTTTGAACATTTAAATCATTCGGATCGTCTTCCCTAAAGCAGGTTGAGGATTAATCTTTTCGGTAACCACTCTTCCAATCTCAAGAAGTAAATCAGAGATTTGTGTTGAGTAAAGGCTCTTCCATTTAATTTACTATACTCCTTTGTTGGGTTAGATCAATCAAGATCTGGATTACCTAAATAATCAGATCTAAACTTATATAATATCATATTCAGATACTGAAGAATTCCACCAAATAATATCTTAACGATCTACTACGACTATTCAATCAATCGTCTATAAAAGATAAACAAGATATAATCGGATCCCAGACGATCAAGTTTTTGCACGAAGCAAATCACAAAGATACGAAACCAATAAGAAATCTTATTATATTCAAATCTTCAATGTCTTCTTCTGTACCTGCACAACCAAACTTGATTCCAACTTATGATCGATCACACACAGAACATAGTCTGTTAATAATGGATGATCACAAGTCAACGTAAGATCTAAAGACAATTCTGAACTAGCGCTAATTCATTGATATTTTTAGATCAAGGTAGTTTGGATACCAAGGAATTTCCATAATCGAAACTATTTTCAAGATATGTAATAAGCACCTGAATTCGGTCTTGTCTAATTCTGTCATAATCCGTCTCTATAACACTTGCATCCGCCAAAACAGACCCTCTAAGAGGTGGCACATTGAACTTGTTTTTCTCTTCTTGGTGGCTTATAATCCATTTTAGGGTGAGAGAGTATGTTGGATGGTACATGTCAGGTATTGGTCTCATGAGGGGCACAAAGCGTTGGAGATATGGGCTTGAGTATATTCTGGATCCGAGGATGACTCTAATTTAAGGTGGTGATATTGTAATACCCCAATACGGAAGGTAGGGTTCGTCAAATGGAATATAGGTAATGGTTGTTCCTTTCATAACATCGCTGAATTTTAAGCACAATTGGCTCTAGAGTTGGCAGAAAACTCAGCAGTTAAGCGTGTTCGGGCAGGAGTAATACATGGATGGGTGACCTCCCAGGAAGTTGCTGCTATATGAACGCAGCGATGCCCGTAGAAAACCCCACATTACCGGATGACCGCAGTGACTAAGTGAGGATAATATCGGTGGAGGGTCGGGTTATTACAAATAGTATCAGAGCCGACGATCGGTCACATGTCGAGGGTGAGAGAGTATGTTGGACGACATATGTCAGGTACTGGTCTAATGATGAGCAGGGAACATCGGAAATCTTGGTGTTAATATATTCTGAAACCGAGGACGACTCCAATTTAAGATGATGGTATTGTAATGCCCCGATTCGGCAGGTAGGGTTCGCCGAATGGAATACATGTATTGGTTTGTCCTTTCCTAATCGAGGAATTTTCAACACAATTGGATCCAAAGTTGGAATAAAACTCTGCAGTTAGGCGTGTTTGGGCGGAAGTAATCCAGGAATGGGTGACCTCCTAGGAAGTTGCAGTTGGATGACCGCAGTGATGCCTGTAGAAAGCCCCACACTGCCGGATGACCGCAGTGACTAAGTAGGGACAATATCGGTGGAAGGTCGGGTCATTAAAAATTCCAACCAATATCCAACTGTCATACCGAAATCTCTCATGGATTACAACTCAATATTATCTAGCACACAAGATACTTAACTAATATATTTTCTACAAATATTTTTTTCTTGCTGGAAACAAAACATATATATTCGAAAATCTTAATAAGAAAATTCCCAAACAATAAAATATAAGATTTGTGCACATGTTCAAATTACTCACTATGTCGACATCTTGAACTTTCTTATTTTGCAAACCCAATTTCCAAAATCACGCAAACCCGTAAGTGTACATGGCAATAAAAATCGGTTTTTGCTTATGGGGATCGGTTCTACCTTAGTTCCCAATGTAGGTAGGGACCTGTTTTACTTTAGTTCCCCATATAGCTAAGGATCGGTTTTACCATGGTTCCAAACATAATTAGGAATTGGTCCTGCCTTAGATCTTCAATGGAAACTGGACCACCAATCCATTTGATTTCTTCCAACTTTGAAACAAGTTCGTAAGTATAATTCCTTAAACTCATATAAGTAAACATAATTTTCTAGGCATGAAATCAATCCTAAGTTTGTTATACAATATAGTAACAAGTTACAAAGATTATGTCTATTTCGCAATCACGAAGTTTAAAAGATAAACGTTATACTTCATAATTCAATATACCAAGGTTGTAAAACAACTTGCATATTCTTCCTTGACACTTTGATCATAGTAAGATGATCAAGTCTCTAATACTAGAGTTTCATGTATATAACTTCGCATGTTATGTTTTCAATCTAAACGACTTGAAAGTAACGATATAGAAATGGAAGAAAGTCAAGTCATGTATTACTATCCTCAAGTGGAAGGATGATGTCTTCACTAATGTCGACACGTCTTCAGAATAGTTAGGTCTTCATAATAATACTTGTATGTCTCAACATTTCTATACTTCCTAGTCTAACCTAACGAAGTTGACTCTAGTAATATAATCAAGCGACTTATGAGTTTTGATATTAAGATTATGTCTATGTCGCAATTACGAAGTTCAAAAGATAAACGTTATACTTCATAATTCAATATACCAAGGTTGTAAAAGAACTTGTATATATTCTTCCTTGACACTTTGATCATAATATGATCAAGTCTCTAATACTAGAGTTTCATGTATATAACTTCGCATGTTATGTTTTTAATCTAAACGACTTGAAAGTAACGATATAGAAATGAAAATAAGTCAAGCCATGTATTACTAACCTCAAGTGGAAGGATAATGTCTTCGCTGATGTCGATACGTCTTCAGAATAGTCAGGTCTTCATAATAATACTTGTATGTCTCAACATTTCTATACTTCCTAGTCTAACCTAACGAAGTTGACTCTAGTAATATAATCAAGCGAATTATGAGTTTTGATACTAAAATATAGCAACCAACCTCGACATACCAACTCTTGGCGGGTTCAAACGAGCGATGCTCTAAAAAAACATATATATTCGAAAATCTTAACAAAAATATTCTCAAACATTGCGGTTTGGAATCTCACCCTGAGTATCAAGAAATATCTTTGAACAATAAAATATAAGATTTATGCACATGTTCAAATTACTCATTATGCCGACATCATGAACTTTCCTATTTTGCAAACTCAATTTCCAAAATCACACAAACCCTAAAGTGTACGTGACTAGAGAAATCGGTTTTGCATATGGGGATTGGTTTCTACCATGACTCTCAATGTTGGTAGGGATCAGTTTTACCGTGATTCCCATATAGCTTAAGATCGGTTTCTACCTTGACTCCCAACATAGGTAAGTATCAATACTGACATGGTTCCTAACATAAGTAGGGATCGGTCCTTTATTAGATCTTCAATGAAAACTGGACCACCAAACCTATTAATCTCTTACAACTACAAAACAAGTTCGTAAGTGTACTTCCTTAAACTCATATAATCAAACATAGTTTTCTAGGCATGAAATCAATCTTAAGTTCAGTACATAATCTAGTAAACAAGTTACAAAGATTATGTCTATGTAGCAAATACGAAGTTCGAATAATAAGCATTATACTTCGTAATTCAATATACCTAAGTTGTAAAACAACTTGTATATTCTTCCTTGACGCTTTGATCATAATAAGATGATCAAGTCTCTAATACTAGAGTTTCATGTATATAACTTCGCATGTTATGTTTTAAATCTAAACGAATTGAAAGCAACGATATAGAAATGGAAACAAGTCAAGTCTTGTATTACTAACCTCAAGTAGAATGATGATATCTTCGCTGATGTCGATACGTTTTCAGAATCTTCAGGTCTTCAAAGTAATACTCGTATGTCTCAACATTTCTAGACTTCCTAGTCTAACCTAACGAAGTTGACTCTAGTGAAATAATCAAGCGACTTTTGATACTAAAATATGGCAACCAACCTTGACATACCAATGCTTGGTGGGTTCAACCGAGCAATGCTCTAATAGTAGTCTACAAATCAAGATATACAGTAGTTTTGTGCAACTAAATTTGACAACAAGCTTGAGATAGCAAAACTTGCGAGTTCGACCGAGCAGTGCTCTAACACTTTCAACTATATTTTTTCCTTTTTATCTTCATTTATTAACTACAGGATTATACTCATCCTAAAATTGTATTGACTTATATTCTCTATCTCTTGCCGTCCTTCCATTTTTTCAATTTTTTTTTCTTCTATGTTCAATTCGAGCTACGAATCCTTCAAAAAAAAAATGAAAATAAAATAAAATAAGAGTTATATTCCGAGTCAAAAGGTTTAAAATCTTTATGGGTTGTCTGGTTCACTGGTTGACCCATTTGTTTCTTCTAATTTAGAGCGGTTTTTTATAAAATTGCTGGGTCGATATTAAAACGGAGCACATTTATCACTGGTTCACGGTTTTCCTTATTAAATTGGCCAGTCCGGTTTGCAAAATAATGATGAGAAGCCATTTCTTTATCCTTTACACAGAAGTAAAAATGATTGACCCAGTACGTTTATAAAACTTGTCTTGCGTGAGAACTTTTTCCTTAAAGCCACTAACATGAATAAGCTGACCATAGAAGGCCAGCATTTCGACTATAACTTTTCGAGATACACAAAACTTTGATCTTCATATTCTTATTTTTTAATTATGGAAGGAGAAACCCTAGAACTTTTAAATTGTTGTAAGTATAAGTCTGAAAAACAGTATAGTGATGGGAAATCATATCAAAAGGAAAAAAAAATGAATACTGAATGAGAAATAAATAGGATTTGGGGGCCCTAGGCCGTCGCCTAGCTGGCCTATGCTCAGCAACGGCTTTGGGCTTCCGGATAGCAAGACAAACTTCAAATCATTCATCCACTTTGATCCATTTGAGGTTAGACTTATACAACTTCCCAAGAGGAAGACCTAAATACTTAGTGGGTGAATTCTGAATTTTTCAACTCAAAGAAACAACTAAGGACTCCAAATTCAACACCTTTGTAACAGGTCGCATCGTCTTACATGTTTGGGGGTGCTCTAGACGAACTCAAAATTTAAGATAAGTTACCAAATTAGGTTAAGTCTTATGGTGTGCTAATCTAGCAGCTAGATTAGCAGTTCACGTCGGCTAGGACTACCTCCTAAGTCTTATGGGAGTGCTAATCTAGCAGCTAGATTAGCAGTCCACGTCAGCCCAGCGATGAACCATTCAACGCCCAACGATGAATAGTTCATTGCTTTAAATCTCAGCCGTCAGATTAAAAGATATATCTTCTAGCGCTGAACCATTCAGCGAAAAGGTGTTTTTTTTTTGCCGTTTAATCATTCAGTGAAAATATCTAGCTACTAGTTCACATGCTAGCAACTGGTAGGAGAGAGAACTAGTGTTAACTTTTATGCCACACTTTTTTTTTGAATTGCAACACTTAAGTGCTAATCTAGCACCTTCAATCTAACCCATAAGACTTAGCCTTAGGGAGAGAATTAGAATTTGAGATTATAAGAAGACAACACGATAACCTGGACTGATAACTTGGGGTGTTTAATGACTCTCAAATCCATCTATACTTATATTTAGCTAAGAGCAGTGCTATCCCGTTCCGTTTTGCGGGAAGCTATCCCGCTCAAGCGGCTTCTTTGCCGTTAGATCATGCTAAAACCCAGATTCAACGGCCTTGAACCCTTTAGAGGAAATGATGGGTCCTTTTCTAAAAATAATGGGTCCTTTCCAGAATGCGAATCCAACCGTTGATTGGATTCTAACGATAAATAAGCCGCTTGAGCGGGATAGCATTTGTCTTTAGCTAATACCTCTAGAAAGATAATTTCATTTTACGATGGTGTGTACCTTCAAAATGGAATTAGTTCCAACTTCCACGGTTCCACCTCAATGGTTTCCTTGGTGTACGAATATACCTCTTGAAGTAGCGAAATCTAACGGATTAGTATTACACCACAAAAGTAGGTGGGACCCACTAACGCTAATTAGGATGACAGGCTAGTATTTCCGCATTTATGATCGTCTTCCGTACAACAGATCTTTCTCTCCCTGACATTTCCTGTAACACCCCGACCGTTCTTCATCCGACCTTCCGGTTTTTCCGAAATATCACACCCCGGAACCAAAATAATTTAAAACTAAAAAAAAAAAACACCAAATTATTCTTATACCGATATATATACCCCGACATTTATCTTCCCTTAATCCAAACCGTTTATACATATCATCTCGAGAAAAACCAACAGTAAAGTCATACGGATGACGATTTCATATCAACTCCCTAAAGAGAACGACAAAATGATTTTCTAAAATAGTAACGTTACACCTGAAGTTCTCTAATTACCAACTCAACCACTTTCTCTCTTCGTCCCTACTACTCTTCTCCTTCTCCTTCACACTCTCCTGAAAAATGTTAGGGTTAAATATTTAGGGTTCAGAAATTATCTCTGCAGAAAAATAATGGGAAACTGTTGTAGATCTCCTGCTTCAGTAGCAAGAGAAGATGTAAAACCAAGAAACTCAGTTCATCACGAGAACAAGAATCACTACAACAAGGAAAATGAGACAACTAAGAAGACGATTAGAGTGTTAAATGAGATTTCCAAAATACAGATTGAAGAGAAATACTTAATAGATAAAGAATTAGGGCGAGGAGAATTTGGTGTTACATATCTATGTATTGGTAAAGAGAGTAAGGAATTGTTGGCGGTGAAATCGATATCGAAGAGGAAGTTGAGGAGTAATGTTGATGTTGAAGATGTAAGAAGAGAAGTAGAAATAATGAAACATTTACCTACGAATTCGAATATTGTGAGTTTAAAGGAGACGTATGAAGATGAGAATGGTGTACATTTAGTTATGGAATTATGTGAAGGTGGTGAGTTGTTTGATAGAATTGTTGCAAGAGGTCATTATAATGAAAGAGCTGCTGCTAGTGTTGTTAAAACTATTGTTGAAGTTGTTCAAATTTGTCATAATTATGGTGTTATTCATAGAGATTTGAAGCCGGAGAATTTTTTGTTTGCTAATAAAAAGGAGAATTCGCCGTTGAAAGCTATTGATTTTGGACTGTCTATATTTTTCAAGCCTGGTGAGTTTTCTAATTTTAAACGCCCATGTATTTGATTTTCTGCTTGTTTATATGTTGCTGATTTTAGGTTGTTTATCTGTGGATGGCATTGGGGTTTTTTTTTGTGTTTCATAGCGGTAGGTAATGTCTATGTTTCATAGAATAAATTGTGGAATACTGTCACGGAAGTAGCTTGGTAAGAAGGTTTGCTTTCTTAGAAACTGGTATTTATTGTGCTAGCAAATTGTATTAGCCTTAGGTGTGTTGTGAGGCCTAATTGGTGAGGGGAAATTAGGAGGGTCTTGTGGAGTTGATAATAGAAATTTGATCAGTAATACATTGAGAGACAATCGTTTAACACGGGGACTTGAAATTGTTGCATAAGTGCTTTTGAGTTCACTTTGCAGAAAGGTGTTAAATGTGTGACGACCAATTTAGGAATGTGTCTATTTGTATTAAACAATCCTGAACTTATAATCTACTTCCCTTCATTAAGTTCACCAATTTAGATTTATATATTTGTTTGATACTGTTTTTAATGGTTGATGTTTGTTTGTTTTGTAGGGGAGAAGTTTTCAGAAATCGTTGGAAGTCCATATTACATGGCACCAGAAGTGCTTAAGCGGAATTATGGACCAGAAATAGATATTTGGAGCGCAGGTGTCATTCTGTACATCTTATTGTGTGGAGTTCCACCATTTTGGGCTGGTAAGATGGTTTACTTGTGCAACAATCAGATTGTTCTTTAATGTTCTTTCTTTACTAGCTTTCACTTTTTTTTTACTAATATGCGGTTCAGTTAACCATTACGATGAGGAGTGGTTCCTTATATAGGATGAGTTTGTGTAATGCAGAGTCAGAGCAAGGAGTTGCTCAAGCTATTATACGTGGAGTAATAGATTTTAAACGAGATCCATGGCCCAATGTTTCTGAGAGTGCCAAGGATTTGGTTTCTAAAATGTTGCAAGCTGACCCAAAACTACGATTAACCGCAAAGCAAGTGCTTGGTATAGTACTTTTCTTTCCCGTACGATTTTACAAGCAACAATGAATCACATCTGATAATCCTCGCAAATTTGAATGCTTTCGGGGTACTGTAATTTAGCATCATTAGGTGCTTTATATTTACAATTGTACAAACCTCATATACTTGATTTCAAGTAGAAAATATGGTCTTTCAACTCTACCCCTGCCCATCCATTCACATAAAAGAAAACTATTCATTCTTAAAAGTTATTTTGCACGCATAGGGATTTTAACTAAAGCAGTTTCTAACAGTTCACTATATACAAATATATCTACATTTGTAGTAACTCCCATGCTTTCAAAAGTATGTTTTCCATGATATATTCCTTCTGACTGTTCACAGAGCATTCTTGGCTACAACATGCTAAAAAAGCTCCAAATGTTTCTCTTGGGGATGTGGTGAAATCAAGACTTAAGCAGTTCTCGGTGATGAACAGATTCAAAAGGAAGGCCCTAAGGGTTGGTTTGACAGTCCTTGTTCTGTTTTGTTTTCCTTAATTTTCTTTTATTTTTTCTTTCCTATTTAATATGTATTTCTTTGGAATTAAAATAGGTTATTGCTGAGCATTTATCTGTTGAAGAAGTTGAAGACATTAAAGTGATGTTTCAGAAGATTGATACAGATAATGATGGTATTGTGTCAGTTGAGGAACTAAAAGTTGGCCTTCAGAAATTTGGTTCTCAGCTCGCGGAGTCTGAAGTACAGATGCTTATTGAAGCTGTAAGTATATTAAAGTACAGCCTGTGTATAACACTAGAACTGTCTCCTAACCTTGTTATCATTACTAGCTAGCAGTACTAATTCCTAATGTAGTCCAGCTTTGGTTCAATTGATTCATTTCTTATAGTTGATATATTCAATTTCATTTCTGATACCATGAAAGTAATTGTTCATGAATCTAAGTTGGTAAAGTAGCACCTGAATGCCAGTTAATATATAGAAGGAGAATATTTTTATAGAAGGCACACAAGAGACTCATTGCATTGCACAGCTGACATGGAGGTCTTCTGTGCATTGCACAGTGACAGCTGACATTGCACACAAGAGACTCATTGCATTGCACAGTTTTATCCAAAAAATTTCCATAATGACAAATGACTATTGCAACCTATGAGCCATTGACCCTTTAAAAGTCCTTCAAATACCTTTGAGCTCTTCTGTGGGTAACAGTGGTCCCTAGACTACTTCCTAAATTCTTCATTTAGGAATTAAAATTAAATTAAGTTTATAAATAAGAGTTCTGTGGGTAGGTTTAAACAGTAACTTTCAATGGTTTCCTACTATCTGATGCTGAGCAAATTGTAATGCTTAGTATAGAGAATTTTCCCCTTCCCCAATATTTCTAACAAGAACAGGTTCGTCATAACAGGTAGACACTAACGGTAAAGGGACAATGGACTACGGCGAATTTGTTGCAGTTTCCCTCCATTTACAAAGGATGGCTAATGATGAGCATCTCCGCAAAGCATTCTCATACTTTGACAAGGACAGCAATGGTTACATTGAACTACAAGAGCTTGAAGATGCCTTACTGGAGGACGGAACTGAAGACTGTGCAGATGTCGCAAATGACATCTTCCAGGAAGTAGACACTGACAAGGTAGAAATATTTCAGTTTCTGTATCACAAATTGTTTTTTGATTCAAATCTTTTGAATCTCACATTACTTTATGGATGGACTGCAGGATGGAAAAATCAGTTACGATGAGTTTGCTGCAATGATGAAAACTGGAACTGACTGGCGCAAGGCTTCAAGACATTACTCTAGAGGAAGATTTAACAGTCTGAGCATAAAGCTGATGAAAGATGGGTCTCTAAACATGGGTGGGGAACCAGTAACTAGTACATAAACATCATGGTTTACACTCATTGAGGCAGGCAAACACTTGTATTTGTTCCACGTTACCTGAAATTCCTTATAATTTTTGTACGATTATTTCCAGGCCCGGCTCTGAAGCCTGGCAACCCAGGCTCCAGCCCAGAGTAGAAAAGAAAATACAATTTAAAGGCCAGAGTTTGTTATTTGGTTGTGGGTAAGCAACATCAGTAAGCCCAGGATAAGGAGCAAATGTAGTGTACTTTTTTTCTTTCTTTTCTTTTCGAAAAACAGGCAAGACTCAAATATTGACTAATAAAACCAATTCAATATCGGAAACGTTACAGGGATGATCAAGGATCTGATATAATCATCAAAGTTATATAGACTCCACCAATTCATAACTAAACATTCAACCATTCATAAAAACCAAATAAGTACTCCCTCCGTTCCACTTTACTTGATGTTTTAGGGTTTATTTGTTGTTCCAAAATAGATGAGGGTTTTAGTATTTTTCCTAAATTCTCTCTGATTTACCCTTGCCTTGGAATCACACCAAAGCATAAATTCTCATCGTAATCAACACAAAAACAATTACTCCAATTTTTAGATATTTTCCATGGAGGATATTTACTCTAATCTTAATTTTGGTGCATCCCAAGTAAATTACAATGGGATTGGTAACTTTTCCTATAATCTAGAAACTAAAAACTAGGTCATTTATTTTTTTTACAAAGGTATTAATATGGGTAGAATTGGAAAAATTCAACTCTCTCTGATGTTCCTTAATCTACGTGAAAAACTCTACAACATCAAGTAAAATGGAACGGAGGGAGTAATAACTAAACTTGCTAGAATCACTAAGCATCAGTGTACTACTTGTCCTCTGTGTGATCAGAATGTAGAGTGTCCTCAGCATCTGTTTGTTTCCTATAATGCTGCAAGGAATATTTGGAACAAGATAGATGATAGACTGTTTAGCTTTCTCTTTACTACGATTTACATCAATAGGTGAGTCATTTCTTTCTAACAAGTAACACCTCAAGCAACTCTAGATTTTAGACAGGATGAAACAGTGGCTTTATGTATGTGGTCCATATGGAAGGCAAGATGTGCTAAAACTTTTGATGATGTTAATCCCAATGTTGATACTATAGCTAATGCCATTATCATGCGAGATGAATGATTGGAGGAGCTCTCTGCTTGTACATTCAATCAAGTTACAAAATAGGCACATCATTACTGGTCTCCACCAGCTAATGATATGATAAAAATTAATTTTTATGCATCATATGTAGACAGTAATAGTCATTCGGGATGGGCACTAATAGCTAGGAATTTTCCAGGTGACCGCGATGGATTGCGAGGAGGTGCAGATACTGCAATAGATCCAGAGCAGGCAGAAGCACAAGCTTTATTGAATGTAGTCATGTGGGCAAAACAAAAAGGCTTGGCAAAGCTTCACTTGGAGGGCGACTGCCTAAACGTGATTGATGCAATGAATGGCTTACACACTGTTGTGAAGTGGACAACACACAACATAATAATAAATGCTTTAGATATTCTTAGTTCCTTTTCTTTTTGGTCATTCACATATGTGCACAGAGATGCAAATCATTTAGCAGACAATCTATCTAAGTTTGCAAGATCTCAACTTGTTTGCTTTCAGTATTCCATTAATTACCCTGATTGAATTCAAACCTTGATCCAACAGGATAAAACTCTCATGTAATCCCTTATTTTTCAATTCATATTATCTTTCCTTTAAAAAAAAAACCATAACTAGATTAAAAGGCCAAAATTGTTTCAAACAGAAAAAATTGCACTTCGCAAAAATGCAGCAGCGGGATCTTTTGAAAGATCCAACCAAGGTTTGGAATAAACCAAGGATTTTCAATCACTTGGATAAGAGGGTAACAATAATAGTAGCAAGGGTCTGAATGGGTAACTGACTCTTTGTATCTTTTGATGTCGATGGAGTTGTTGATGTTGTTGCTAAACAAGGTTTCGTTGTTTTCGATGTGGTCTCCATTGTTGTTGAAGGACTTGTTCTTCTAAAAAAATCAGTATTAGAATCAGAGAAGAAAACCTTTGAAGATTTGGAAGAACTCAGCAAGAAATTACTCCCAATCAGAAAATCGTAAAAATGATTCTTTTTTTGAAAAATAGCAAATTAGAAACTAAAATTGAACTAAGTAAACCTAAATTTACTGATGAAATAAGAAAGAGAAGAGGATGATTATGATTTGATCTGCCCAGATCCGCTCCTAAGGGGCAGATCTGAGCAGAAGAAGCTCAAGCTGTCGGTGTTTCTATGATCACAAGATTTTTCTAGGAGAGAGAAAAAGTTACAACTATTACTTTTGGAAACCATACTGATATATATCAGATATAGTGTACTTCTTACATAGCATTTTGTGTGTTTTTCCAATTCAATTAATTTACGTTGTTAAGAAGTAGAACTTTAAGAACTCAGTCCCTATCTTATTGTAAAGTAAACTAGTAAATATTATTTATTTTGTTATGATTTAAAGAAGAGATAAAAATAGAAGGAAAAAAGAAAATAGAATTGTACTCATGTGTGCGTAACTACACATATTAAGACTCTATAGGGATAGAAGACTTAATACCCCAAATATATGGAAACCTTAATCTTAGACACAAAGACATCTTAGTCCTGATAACATTGTGATTAAGTTATTACAATATACCAGGAAAACTCAAAAGAGAAAAACCTGAAATTACGTAAGCATGTATAAACTTAACATAGTGTTGGACATGAATATGTTGCCTTGCTAATACCTTGATAAGGAAACCCCTTTGGAAAAAACCTTGACGAAGGAAAAAGAGTACAATACGAGAAGTTCAGTGAGTGCATCTTTGATGATAGCGCTCCCCCTAATGAGCACTTATACTTTAATCTCGTCTTGCAAATATTTGAGTCGAGATTTTACAATTTCAATGAAAAATTTCTTCAATGTTGGATATAACAATGCTTTCGTGAAAAATCTGCTAGTTGATGTAGTCTTCTTTAGTTTTTCACAAGCGGTATTTTCTTCGAATAATAATGTTCTCGAGTTTTCATGCTTGTTTAAACATATTGAGGAACTTTGTCATGGATTGCTACCTTCTCGGAGATGATTTGTAAAAGTAGTTGATGTAGTTTCTTCAACAAAGTGCCAAGATATGAAATACATTACCATAAATGAGTAAAAACCGTATTTGTGATTAAACCTTGATGGTTCAGAAGGAGATCCAAATTCCTAGGAGATGACTATGTTGATTTGGTCTAATCAAATGTGGGCATCTACTAAATAATCGAATTTATATAACTCCACCAAGTTGAATAAATTTCCTTACTGAAACCTTGTTAATAAAACCAAATGATAAAAAATTTGGACGAAGAAAAAAGAGCACAATATCGACATTTTGAATGAAAATTCAATGTCAGCGAGATGTTGAGCTGCGTCGCTAAAACCTTGTCAATAAAACCACATGGGACAAAACCTGAAACGAATAAAAAAGTGTACAACTTTTGACTTATTTATGGATGATAACTCAAGTATATGGGTGTTACATGAAACAAGTATCAAAACAGAGTGTGTAGTCTATTTAATAGACAAGTTTTATGCAAGCATAATTTTGAAATTGCAGACCAAAAAAAAAAATGAAAAGTTATGCCCCTTAAACATGGATTTTAGTGCTTTTAAGGACTCTTCAAGAGATCTATAAAACTAATCTCATCAACTAGTCCGTACTTTGGAATTTTGGAAATTGTGAAGTAGTAGTAATCACAAGTCCTTTTATGTTTTTTGGTCATGGTTTATGTGATGATTGGTGTTCTTGATACATCACTTCCACCTACTTTGAATGATCCAAGTGTGAACTGCTTATAATGATGAAGCATCTATAATATATAAAGGTATTTTTAGGTATTACGACGGGTCATGTTATGCTACAGTTAGATTTCTAACACTCTTGATTGTTTTACTAGTATGAAGGTATTTATTTATCCTTCCCTTGGTAAAAGAAAATCATTTTCCTTCTCTAAATGCATTAAGGTAGCTCAATCCAGGTTCCAAATATGGTCATAAATTGCACTTCTATTTTAAGCAAATATTCAAAATATTAAAAACTAATCAAGTGTGGTCATATAACATTGATTACCATTCTAACTTCAAAGCATGAAAATGACACTTAAGGTTTAAAGTAATCAACTGAAGATAGATTCAAAGGTTGATGACTTAATGTGGACCTGTTACGTTCTCAAGGAAAAGCAATAACATACCAAAGGGCAACAACATGAAGGCAATCGCAGAATCAAACGACAAAATTAAGTAGAGGAACAATAAGGGACAAGTTTACTGATTAACGGAGAAAACAAGAATGAAAAGTACTTGAGAAGTGAAGTACAAAAAGAACGGGCTTGGATACAGAAAAAAAAAATTGGTATAACATGCACATTTCGTAGAAATATTCACATTCTCTTTCGTAGAAATATAAAGGGACATATGCCTATCTTTTTTTTCTTTTTTTTTGTCTAGGCGGTGCTAATTTTTATCCTTGATTTCATAATCAACATCTTAAAGCTCAGCATAGCCATGTGGTTTTTCTTATTATCTTTCTATTGCTAGGATGAATAAGTTGACTACGTCAAGCAGTCGCATATTACTCGTTTTAATCCCATTATAACTTTCCACAATACTAATTTGATTTATTCAGAACGAGTTGGTCAAGTTTTTTAATAGTTGACTGGTCAACAGATGAATCTCTGAGAATGGATCCATCAAAGAAAATAATAAATATATATATAAAGCTTAAAACCCTAGCTAATATCGAGGACCCTTATACAAAATCCATCAAGATGTGTGTGGGTGTGTGTGTGTGGGGGGGTTAGCAGACATGATAGTGCAAGGAAAATAAAACAATAAACTTCATATCTGATTTGATCATTATGTACAATTTGTTCTTCCTAAATAAATAAACAGTCAAAAAAATCAACAACCACAATATCGTTATGAAATAAATATATAGTGGATTTACATCACATTTCCACTCCTTTTCACTACCGTCCTTTCATCTTCATTTCACCTCTTCACTTTTCCCATTAATTTGTAACCACCACCAATATGTAGTAATGGTTTTATTGTAAATGTTCCAATTTATATCCTTATAAACAGAAAGAATTTCCTTTGCGATGAACATATCTATTAAGAATTTTTATTCTTATTTCTCTCTATTTTCTATATCTGTTTTTAGCTTATAACACGTTATCAAGTACGTAGTTCTAATCACTGAGCAAATATTACGATCGATTCACGGTTTTCTATTGTTTTCTTAAAACACAATCAATCATTTTTCCTTGTTTTTATAAAAATGAAAACCTTTTTTTTTATTAGGTTTAATATCATACACAAGCAAAACAGATACTTATATCCATTTATATGGGTGTATTATATTCATTTTTTTTAAATATATAGTTACATCATATGAGAACATGGAATGTTGATAGAGACGTGATCCTTTTTTCCACAGTCGTTCACATATCCAAACTCATTGTGTTATATCATCCATAAATGAATAGATCTTACAGATTTTTTTTTATTGTATTTATCCTATAAGGTTGATGAAATCAACAAGTATTGTATTTTCTTATTGTAACTCATTTTCACTCAGATTTTTTTTTGAGCAAAAAACCCAAAAAAAAAAAAAAAAAAATTTATACCAATCATAAGGTCTGGAACGCGATTGTTCTAAGAGGAAATATAATAATGCCTTTTCAAGAGCAAAACACTCATTAAAATTATGAAACTAACTGTTACAGAGAAGAATACCAGACCCCATAGAGAAAACTGGCAGACCTAAAAATCTAAAAAGAAAAACTGATCCAATTAAAATCAGATCATACATAATCGATCCAAAGAAACATAATCAAGTACCAAGTTGATGTTGATGTTGATGATGTTATTTTCTTGTTGATCCGAGCTGATATTGATGGAATGTTTAGATCTCTTTTCTTCATCATATCCCAACAATTATCACAAACAATATGAACTCTGGTATAAACATATGTGTACTCCTTCTTCATCTCCATGATTAAAACATCTACGGCGAAGATTTTGTTATCTTTCAGAAATCCAAGAACCCCAATTCATTGGGAACTCGAGAAGCCAACTTTTTTTACTACCCACAATGTGAGCTTTCATCGTCTTTTCGGGGCGACGCAAGTGTTTTTCCGAAGCGGGTATCGGCAAATATCTATTACGGATGTGACATTCATGTACACCAATGGTTAAAAAAGGATATTTCGATCGGAATAGATCACCGATCTCAGTTGTTGTTTGTCTTATCCTTCCCATCTCTCTATCTAGCTCATCTTTTGTTGCAGTAGCTTTTTCTAGATTTTCATTAGATGATTCCTCAGTTGCAGTAGCTTTTTCTTCATCTTCATCAGATGATATAAATATAGTTTCTTGTATCAGATGTGAATTCAATTGGGATTCTTCATGTGGCTTGATTAAGGAAAATGGTTTTGCTCGTTCGTAAACCAGTTTATGACGAGTTTGATGAACAAAATCTCTAGATTTCTTCATGATTTTTGAAAGCTTTGAATTTTACTCAAGAAATGGGCTCGTTTTCTTTTTTGGTAAATTCACTACTAGGAATGGTAGAATAAATGAGTATGGTGTTGTTGATGGTGGTTTTTAACTTATGGGTAAAGTCGTAAAACCCTAGTCAGACAGTGACGTCACAGAACTTGAGTAATAATGTCCAAACCAAGCACATTTATTGAACCCTTTAATTTGTCTGCGAGAAAATTACCAGGGTACCTTTTTTTAAATGCTAATTAGGGTTTCGACAAGCCAAAATCCTAATTCTCACACCTACCGCGCCAAGGCATGCCAACCATGCTAGCCGCACCCCTGTGCCAATGGCTCATCATGCCAGCCACATCCTACCGCGCCAAGGCATGCCAACCATGCTAGCCGCACCCATGTGCCAATGGCTCATCATGCCATCCACATCCTACCGCGCCAAGGCATGCCAACCATGCTAGCCGCACCCCTGTGCCAATGGCAAATCATGCCAGCCACACCTACCGCGCCAAGGCATGCCAACCATGCTAGCCGCACCCCTGTGCCAATGGCTCATCATGCCAGTCACATCCTACCGCGCCAAGGCATGCCAACCATGCTAGCCGCACCCCTGTGCCAATGGCAAATCATGCCAAGCCAAACCGCACCTTGCCTTGGCCCTAGCCATGCTAGCCGCTCCATGTGCAAACGGCATGCCAAACCCTTGGCCCCACCATGCCAAGCCAAACCGCACCTTGCCTTAGCCCTAGCCATGCTAGCCGCA
Organism: Papaver armeniacum; assembly: GCA_023531295.1. Taxonomy (NCBI): domain Eukaryota; kingdom Viridiplantae; phylum Streptophyta; class Magnoliopsida; order Ranunculales; family Papaveraceae; genus Papaver; species Papaver armeniacum. The sequence continues at coordinate 37,128 of JAJJWW010006138.1, read as the reverse complement.
CCATGTGCCAACGACATGCCAAACCCTTGGCCCCTCCATGCCAAGCCAAACCGCACCTTGCCTTGGCCCTAGCCGTGCTAGCCGCACCATGTGCCAACGGCATGCCAAACCCTTGGCCCCGCCATACCAAGCCAAACCGCACCTTGCCTTGGCCCTAGCCATGCTAGCCGCGCCATGTTCCAAAGGCATGCCAAACCCTTGGCCCCACCATGCCAAGCCAAACCGCACCTTGCCTTGGCCCTAGCCATACTAGCTGCACCATGTGCCAACGGCATGCTAAGCCCTTGGTCACACATGCCAAACGCATCTATCCGCGCCACCATGTTGGGCTTTCCTACGCGACTACCAAAAACGAAGGCGTGCGACGATCAACGGTCCCCCTTCAATCCCAGGAGCAAATCCTATCCATCCAAGGTTACCAGACGACGCATGGTAACCTTTGGCCCGAAAACCTAAGTTTGGCCACGCCAAACCATGCCATGCCAACGACATGCCAACCTAGCCGCGCCACCTTGCTGGCCTTCCCTACGCGGCTACCAAAAATGAAGGCGTGCGACGATCAACGGTCCCCCTTCAAACCCAAGAGAAAATCCTAGCCATCCAAGGTTACCAGACGACGCATGGTAACCTTTGGCCCGAAAATATAAGTTTGGCCACGCAAAACCATGCCATGCCGACGGCATGCCAACCTAGCCGCGCCACCATGCCGGCCTTCCCTACGCGGCTACCAAAACGAAGGAGTGCGACAATCAACGGTCGCCCTTCAATCCTGTGAGCAAATCCTAGCCGTCCGAGGTTACTGGACAACACATGGTAACCTTTGACCCAAAACCCTAGTTTGGCCACGCCAAACAGCGCCAAAGGCATGCCAACCTTGCTTTGCGCCACATGCCGGCCTTCCCTATACGGCCACCAAAACAAAAGCGTGCAACGATCAACGGCTACCTCTCGTCTTAAGATGTAAAATCTCGACCGTCGGAGGTCACCAAGCTAGCAAGTCTCCCAAGCACGACTTGCCAGGCAACAACAATATGCTACATGTTTTCCACAAAAAGATTCGAGACATCAACACATATCACAAACCGGGGGATCCTCTTTGGGTATTGGTTTGGCAGTTTACAGCGTGCGGCGTACACTACGCCCGTCATAAGGAAGTGTCATAAGGGTGAGGCGGTTAGTAAATACATGAAGTTAATGGTGAAACGTTCTTTTTATGGAACATCAATTCCATGCGTTAACGGTTTTTATGGAACATCAATTCCATGCGTTAACGTTACCACCTCCTCCCATTTACTCATCCATTCCTTAATGAGACCAGAGTACGTTTCACTTCGACTTGTATAAATAGGTCTTACCTATTTCCATCGAACAACAAGTTCAGTCAGGAGCATACACCACTCAGAAAACGTTTGCTTTCCCATCTGTTAGCTTCCCACTTTCTGATACAAGTCGTAACACAACTACTCTTCCAGAATCAACTATTCTGGTCTCATCACTTTCCTTGCTTCCCTCCCCAAAACCAACCCATTCTCCTCCACTTTGTGACCGAAGCAAGTCTGGAACGACAATTTCTTGGTTTAGGCCGGACTTGTACAAATTGATCTCTCGAATCTAAAGTACTCCCTTGCAGTACATTGTTTAGGGTTTAAATTCGTTTCTCACCCCACACCGAAATTACCAAAATCAGCGAAACCATTTTCACCCTCAAACAATTGGCGACCACAATGGGAGATTGATCTATCGGTCCCAATATCAATTTCGTAATACGTTTCTCTAACTCGAAAGGATGGTTGGTTTTAGGACTGAATCCGTGCACTCAAGTTCCACTCAGGCGAACGACAATGTTTCCTTCTCCAACGCAACGCCCAACGATGCAATCGACGAAGGAATCCCAAGGCTGACTGACTTGGTGCGGGTTCAGGAGATCCACACCAAGAAGACGGGTCTGATGAGAGATGCGATTAACGCCATACTGGACTTCCTCATCAACCTAACGGTAGAATTGAACGCTTCACTTGCCCAGGACACTCCAGAACTAGGGACTAGCATCCCGAATGATCACTCTCAAGTCAACATCTTCACTGTTAATCAGAAACCCGTAGGCCAGGAAGCGGCCTCACTGGTGGAAAACTTATGTGAACTCTTACATCTTTCAAAGGATCAAAGGATGGAGACGTTCACTGCCATCAATCGAATAGCATTAAACGTGTCCTTGGTTCCTTCACGATTGGAAACGTCAAGAACGCCAGATTTGTCCATCAACAATATCACGTTTACCGACGACGACATGATGGCAGAGGAATGCCACAACCGTGCCCTACATGTCACAGCCCGTATCAAGGACGTGGAATTCAAAAGAGCTCTCATCGACACGGGAGCATCCTCCAACGTTGTTACCCTCAGGATGCTCAGAACGGCCGAACAAATTTGTACGACAGTCCACTACAATGACCGATTTCGAAGGCAACCAAACCAGTACGTATGGGTACGTCAACCTGAATCTATCAGTAGGACATGTCCAGTCAAAAGTAAGGTTCGAGGTAATCGAGAAAGAGCCAGATTACCACATGATACTGGGAAGGCCATGGCTCCACGACAACAGAATCATTTCTTCGACGTATCACCAGTGCTTGAAAACCATGTTGAACGGAGAAGTCATTCGCATCGCTGCATCGTTATCTCCTTATGCGCCGATTTGTGGCATGGAGATTTTTGAACCAAGACAGGACCCGCTGGCCACAACCAATAAGGCTCACCACACTCCACTGCCAAAGTGGACTTTCATTGAAGAAAATGATGGTCTTGCACAGCTTCACGGAGAAACCAGGTCTCATGTCACCCCTTCGAAAGAGAGACACGCCAGCCTCCGCCTGCCGAACCAGGGTATGTCTTACACCCATACCAAGCGAGGACGGGCTTTCATTATGGGTCATGATGAAAAAGGGAAAACCGTATATCAGCGCCGCTATTAGCAATTAACAGGGGAGACTACCACACAGTCTCTCCGCCCCATGGGACACAAGTGTAGTAACGAACCGCAGGAGGAAGTACCTGATGCACCACGACAGCTACAAGACGGGACCAACTCTACTATGGACTAACTTGAGGTTGTTAATGTCGGGAGTGAAGAATCTCCACGACCCATCTCGATAAGCTCGACTCTTTTTAAGATATATTCGTGCGCAAAACGAACGTGTAAAGCCGGCGACCTCCTCAAGGAATATCAAGACGTATTCGCATGGACATACGAGGAAATGCCCGGCTTGGACGAAAGACTGGTCACTCATCATTTACACGTGATACCCGGATCCAAACCAGTCAAGCAAACCCCGAGACAATTCCGGCATGATGTAGAAGAACAGATTAAAGTAGAGATTCAAAAACTACTAGCGGCTGGTTTCATCAAACCGATTCACCACCCTACTTGGCTGGCCAACGTTGTTCCGATAAAAGAAGAATGGCGGATCGGTCTTTGTGTCGATTTTAGAGATTTGAACAAGTGTTGCCCTAAAGACGATTTTCCGCTCCCCAACATTGACATGCTGGTAGACGCCACCAGCGGACATGGTATGTTCTCTATCATGGACGGATACATCGGCTACAACCAAATAAAGATGTACGAACACGAAGCAAGTAAGACGGCTTTTCGAACCCCTCTTTGAAATTTTTACTATACTGTGATGCCCTTCGGTTTGAAAAACGCTGGCGCCACATACCAACGCGCCATGACCACCATTTTTCGCGATATGATGCACAAGCAAGTCAAAGATTATGTAGATGACATAGTGGTCAAGTCAAGAACTCGGGCAGCCCATGCAGGAATTCTGCGGCAGGTATTCGAAAGATGTTGCGAGTACAAACTGAAGATGAATCCATTGAAATGTGCTTTTGGTGTTTCTTCGGGCAAGTTCCTAGGTTTCCAGTGATCGCCGAGGGAATTAAAGTTGACCCAGTCAAAACACAAGCCATCCTCACGATGCCACCACCGCGAACCGTGAAAGATCTCCAGAGTTTCATGGGTAAAATAAACTACATTCGCCGCTTCATACCAGGATTGGCTCAACTTGTTGCTTCGTTTACCCCCTTACTGAAGAAAGGAGTAAGCTTTGTCCGGACCACACTACAACAGAAGCGTTAGGAAAATTCAAGAAATATTATCTTCTCCAAACCGTCATGAAATCACCCATACAAGGAAGACCGTTACACCTTTACACTGCATTTAGCGACACTGCTGCCGGAGCTCTCCTCGCCTAAGAAGATGACGAAGGGATTGAGCATCCCATATACTAATTCAGTTGAACATTAAGAGATGCCGAACTCAGATATCCCAAAGCGGAAAAGGCGTGCTTAGCTCTGATCCACTCCATCCGTAAATTCGGGCATTACCTACCGTCCAATAAAGTGGTGCGATATCTAAATCCGATCCTAGTGAAGTTCCTCCTCTCAAAACCGGCCCTCGATAGGGAGACCGGCCAAATGGCTCCTCCAAATGTCAGAGTTCGATATAACTTGCGCGTCCCCGAGAGCCATCAAAGGGCAAGCAGTTGCGGATTTACTGGCGGCGTTTCCGGGAGAGAATACCATGGCACTACACGAGGACCTCCCTAGAGACTTTCCGGAAATCTCTTTCATCCAAGAAGAAACATGGCTACTATTCTTCGACGGCTCCGCTACTCCTAACAACTGATGATCGGAGGAGAAGGTGTGGTTCTAGTATCCCCAGCTGGTGAAGTATTCTCGTACTCCTTCAAGCTAGACTTCCCCTGCACCAACAATTCAACAGAATATGAAGCCTTTCTCATCGGGCTGTCCTTGGCTAAACGAGATGGAGCCACACGTCTGGAAATAAGAGGGGACTCTAAATTACTTGTCAACCAGGTGAACGGGGTATACGCACTGAGAGAAGTAACCTTGGCCCCATACAGAGTCGAGGCACAAAAACTACTTAACTACTTCGCCGACGCGACCATAACACATATTGGGCGCAGCGGCAACCAACACGCTGATTGCCTAGCCACGCTAGCATCAAAACTGCAATTTGAAGGTTTTGAGGAAACCATGACAGTAAAGAGTCGAACCGTAGCTTCAACATGGCTTTCACAACCCGAAGAGGATGTAGCTGATGACTGGAGAACACCAATCATCCAAGAACTTAACAGCTCACTTTTCCAGGGAAAGGTCAGTCTCAAAACCTTACAAAATTTCTTCATGCTCCGAGGGGTGTTATATCATCGGAATCCAGACGGTTCCTTGTCAAGATGTCTTGGAGAGGGAGAAGCACAACAACAACTCAACCGCGTCCACAATAAGATCTGCGGGCAAACATTAGTGGTAACACTCTATCGCCGTTTGCGACACCTTGGATACTACTGGCCAGAAATGGAAGCTCAATCTCGGTAACTTCAAAGAACCTGTTCCAACTGTCAAGCGCCGCCACATCAATTAGAAGTTTTCAATATTGGTCACGCTGGGGACTGGTAGAAGCCATACATCGGTTACCTTCGCGACGGCATACTCCCCACCGATAAGAAGGATGCAGCCAAGATAAAACAAAGGTCCGAGAGATTCGTATTCCACGAAGGAATCTTATATCGTAAAATCTTTGGAGGAAGTTTGCTATGATGTTTAAAAGAAACAGAAATCCCGATCATCTTTGAAAGAGATGCACGGGCGAACATCAAGGAAAACGGAAATTATTTCTTCAGATACAAGAGAAATACTACTGGCCAACCATGGAAGATGATGCAGCTGTTTTCGTTCAGAGGTGCAAAAAATGTCAAATTCACGGAAACCTTATCCATGTACCGTCGACTCCCCTGCATTCAATAAGCAGTCCGTGGCGCTTTCACAGATGGGGACTCGACATCATTGGAAAGATCAATCCGCCATCCTCAAAGCATCACGAGTACATAATAACAGCAACCGAATATTTCACCAAATGGGTTGAAGCCATAAACTTACGAGGGACGAATGGAATCACAATCGCGACATTTATTAAAGAGTACATTATCTGCCGATTTGGCGTGCCTAAACATATCATCACCGACAACGGCATTCCTTTCGCAAACAAGCAAGTACGGGAGTTACTCGAAGAATACGAATTAAGCAAGTCTTCTCCGCCGTGTACTACCCTCAAGGGAACGGACGGGGATGAAAGCACCAACAAAACTCTGATCCGAATCCTCAGTCGGACGGTACATGATAATCCTCGGACATGGCATGAGCAATTGCCAATGGCACTCTGGGCATACCGAACGTCACCAAGAAGTTCCACCGGAACCTCTCCATACTCCATTGTTTACGGCGCAGACGCCATCCTCCCAGCGGAAGTCAAAATCCCATCGGGTAGGATTGCCGAAGCAAGCGGAGTTCGATGGGATGAAGCTGAAGCGTTGAACGCCAGAGTTGCAGAATTAGACACTGTAGATTTTAGAAGATCCAAGGCGGAAGAGCATGCACAAGCATACATAAATAGGGTTTCCAGAGCATATAACAAAACCGTGAAGCCTCAGGTTTTTCAAGTGGGAGATTTGGTACTGAAGACTGCCAAGCACATTCATTAAGACGCGTCCGCACCAAAATTCTCCGCAAAGGGGGAAGGTCCTTATATAGTCACGAAAGCATACAACAGTGGGTACTACAAAGTCATTAAAGAAGACGGAGGAAAACTGGAAGCAGTCATCAACGGAAAATGGCTTAAGGCATACTACGCCTGACCATCACCTCGCGCCCCGCCATATCACAGACACGGATAGCCAGGCATCTTTCCACTTTTCTTCCACATCTCAAATATCAACTCTCTTTCCTTTGCTTTATTGAAGTAAATCAATAAAATTCTCTTGTTCTTTCAAAAAATACAAAAAAAATACAAAAAAAAAAAAGAGAGAGCAAAAACATGCTTAAAACCCGGAAAGAAACCAAGCATCTCACAACTACGTAGCTCAGAAAATCCCATCCAACAGATTGTAATCCCTCAAAAGCATCATCTTTAACCGGCTTTGATACCTTTCAGTCCTACTCTTCAAGTTCCGGATTGACTCTTCCACCTTCTGTAACTCCATGGTTAGAACTTTCTCCTCTTCCAGAATAGATTTCATAGCAGGGACCACGCCAGCAAGAATACCGGCTCTGTCGACTTTCACGATGTCAAGACGATGTCGCAACCAACTTACGTTGAACTTAAGAGATTCACTGGTAGACACCATGTTCTCCCACTTTTGAATGATTGCTTCTGCGACAACACGGATAGACATACTCTCCATTTCAACAACCATCGGCAAGAGGCAATTCACTATGGAAACTAAAGCAAATGAACAATATTGCACCATGCTCCTGGTGGCAATATGGCCATATACCCTCCATATCTTTGTGTAAAGAGTTTCGAATTCTTTCCGCACTAGAAACCCACCAACATTTCGGTAGTTAAAGGAAAGACACCTCATGCGGGTTCCTAACGACAAACCTGCATTGGGATACTCATGGCAAGAAATTCCTAAGTCAGCTTTCTCCAGGTATGCAGCGGTTGGCAGGATCGGGCTCGAAGAAAAAGGGGTAGCCAAATCATCGTCATCAATAATGGTAACGCACACTCCAATGGGATATCTCTACACAGAAGAAAACTTTTGTCATTCATCAGCAAATAATAAAACACATGTTGATCCATAAGAACATGTCGGTATGATCTTCTTGACCCGAATGACCCGGATGGGTGAATTGTTGCAAGAGTCAGGCCTCGCGCGTTTGATTGGAGAACTTAGTTGGCTCGAGGATGATTCACTTATGATCGACATAATGAAGAAAGGTGGACTCAACGAAAGGAAACCTTTGTTGTAAAACTGGGAAGACGATGTAACCTCACCGGCGTAAATACTGTGAAAACCCTAAAGGAGGAAAGAGAAACACAGACTGAATAGGTGGAACATGATGGCATCACGACCGGGAAATCAGCCTCAAACGAAGCCCCTCATCAAAACCCTAATGAAAGCCAGGCGAGATAGGAGGGTGTGATACTTTAACGTTTGAAAGAGGAAAGGACTTACCATTTGAGTCGAGCAAGGAAAAGAGGCAACCGGGCCCGCAAAGACAAATCACCAAGCCGTCCTTACACGCCTCGCCTTACCAAACCGCGCCTTGCCATAGCCGTACCATGCCAAGCCGTCCGCCCCATTGCCACATCCCCCATCAGGCCAAGACGTCCATGCCATGACTTGCCGCGCCGACACCAACCCGCCAAGCCAGCGTCATGATATACCCTAACCCATCCAAGATGATGAGCAACCAAACTAAGCCGGCGCTTCTCACCTCACCATTTCACAGTCTACACAGCAAATAAAATCTATGCAAGGCCGCCAAACACGGGATCATGAACTCTCCTTACCTCTCGAATAAGGTTAGTCGGACTTTCCTAACCATCTTGCATGTCCTACGTTTTGATTCTGTCCTCGTCTCTGTCACCATCATATGCTTACCTCGCAACAAGGCACCTGTTCCGAGCTAAGCAGGGGACTTAATGTTGATGGTGGTTTTTAACTTAGGGGTAAAGTCATAAAACCCTAGTCAGACAGTGACGTCACAGAACTTGAGTAATAATGTCCAAACCAAGCACATTTATTGAACCCTTTAATTTGTCTGCGAGAAAATTACCAGAGTACCTTTTTTTTAAATGCTAATTAGGGTTTCGACAATCCAAAACCCTAATTCTCACATCGCATGTGCCAATGGCAAATCATGCCAGCCACACCTACCGCGCCAAGGCATGCCAACCATGCTAGCCGCACCCCTGTGCCAATGGCTCATCATGACAGCCACATCCTACCACGCCAAGGCATGCCAACCATGCTAGCCACACCCCGTGCCAATGGCTCATCATGCCAGCCACATCCTACCGCGCCAAGGCATGCCAACCATGCTAGCCGCACCCCTTTGCCAATGGCAAATCATGCCAGCCACACCTACCGCGCCAAGGCATGCCAACCATGCTAGCCGCACCCCTGTGCCAATGGCTCATCATGCCAGTCACATCCTACCGCGCCAAGGCATGCCAACCATGCTAGCCGCACCCCTGTGCCAATGACAAATCATGCCAAGCCAAACCGCACCTTGCCTTAGCCCTAGCCATGCTAGCCGCTCCATGTGCCAAAGGCATGCCAAACCCTTGGCCTCACAATGCCAAGCCAAACCGCACCTTGCCTTAGCCCTAGCCATGCTAGCCGCACCATGTGCCAACGACATGCCAAACCCTTGGCCCCATCATGCCAAGCCAAACCGCACCTTGCCTTGGCCCTAGCCGTGCTAGCCACACCATGTGCCAACGGCATGCCAAGCCCTTGGCCCCGCCATAACAAGCCAAACCGCACCTTGCCTTGGCCCTAGCCATGCTAGCCGCACCATGTTCCAACGGCATGCCAAACCCTTGGCCCCACCATGCCAAGCCAAACCGCACCTTGCCTTGGCCCTAGCCATACTAGCCGCACCATGTGCCAACGGCATGCTAAGCCCTTGGTCCCACATGCCAAACGCACCTAGCCGCGCCATCATGCTGGCCTTCCCTACGCGGCTACCAAAAACGAAGGCGTGCGACGATCAACGGTCCCCCTTCAATCCCAGGAGCAAATCCTAGCCATCCAAGGTTACCAGACGACGCATGGTAACCTTTGTCCCGAAAACCTAAGTTTGGCCACGCCAAACCATGCCATGCCAACGGCATGCCAACCTAGCCGCGCCACCATGCTGGCCTTCCCTACGCGGCTACCAAAAACGAAGGCGTGCGACGATCAACGGTCCCCCTTCAAACCCAAGAGCAAATCCTAGCCATCCAAGGTTACCAGACGACGCATGGTAACCTTTGGCCCGAAAATATAAGTTTGGCCTCGCCAAACCATGCCATGCCGACGGCATGCCAACCTAGGCGCCGCGCCACCATGCTGGCCTTCCCTACACGGCTACCAAAATGAAGGCGTGCGACAATCAACGGTCGCCCTTCAATCCCAGGAGCAAATCCTAACCGTCCGAGGTTACCAGACAACACATGGTAACCTTTGACCCAAAACCCTAGTTTGGCCACGCCAAACCGCGCCAAGGCATGGCATGCCAACCTTGTCGTGCCATATGCTGGCCTTCCCTATACGGCCACCAAAACGAAAGCGTGCAACGATCAACGGCTACCTCTCGTCTTAAGATGCAAAATCTCGACCGTCGGAGGTCACCAAGCTAGCAAGTCTCCCAAGCACGACTTTCCCGGAAACAACAATATGCTACATGTTTTCCACAAAAAAATTCGAGACATCAACACATATCACAAAATGGGGGATCCTCTTTGGGTATTGGTTTGACGGTTTACAGCGTGCGGCGTACACTACGCCCGTCATAAGGAAGTGTCATAAGGGTGAGGCGGTTAGTAATACATGGAGTTAATGGTGAAACGTTCTTTTTATGGAACATCAATTCCATGCGTTAACGGTTTTTATGAAACATCAATTCCATGCCTTAATGTTACCACCTCCTCCCATTTACTCATCCATTCCTTAATGAGACCAGAGTACATTTCACTTCGACTTGTATAAATAGGTCTTACCTATTTCTATCGAACAACAAGTTCAGTCAGGAGCATACACCACTCAGAAAATGTTTGCTTTCCCATCTGTTAGCTTCCCACTTTCTGATACAAGTCGTAACACAACTACTCTTCCTGAATCAACTATTCTGGTCTCATCACTTTCCTTGCTTCCCTCCCCAAAACCAACCCATTCTCCTCCACTTTGTGACCGAAGCAAGTCTGGAACGACCATTTCTTGGTTTAGGCCGGACTTGTACAGATTGATCTCTCGAATCTAAAGTACTCCCTTGCAGTATATTGTTTAGGGTTTAAATTCGTTTCTCACACACACATCGAAATTACCGAAATCAGCAGAAACCATTTTCACCCTCAAACAGGTGTTAAATCTTCAATTTTACCAGAAATTAAACAAGTGTATAGAGATGTTGATGGAAACACCAAAGTTCTGCTTGGTGATGATCGTTCTACATCTCTTTAATTTGATATTTGGTATGGTAATACTAGCATTGCTGAGCTTATTGGTGAAGAGGGGTTGGATATCATTGTCAAGGTAAGTGATTTACTTCTCAATAATGAATGGGTTATTATGGATTCTCATGTGCATAATCTTCTTCGTGCTAGTGTTAATATGGGTGATTTGCCAACTCCCGTGGGTGGTGAGGATCGCCGAGTTTGGATGCCGGATCTAAAGGGGGGAGTTTTCTGTTCTCTCAGCTAAGAATTTCTCATATTCACTCAGATTGATTTCAAGTATATATATATGCATATCACTTGGATGTAAATCAATTCACGTGAGGTAAGTATATTTTTTCTTAACCTTTTTCTTTGGTTACACTAATAATAAAAAAATTTCTTTGCCATTTAGTGTGAAATTATACCACAATTTTGTTGAACGATTTTGATGAATCGTAAAAACCAATCAATATTGGTTTCCTTTCAAAAAAAAAAAAATGTTGGTTTTCTCCTTATTCTTATAAGATGAGAGAAAATAAATTGGTAAATTTTTTATACTTTTTCCAATATGAGTTTTCACTAATAGTGAACCATTGATTTCTATTTCATACAAGAAATCCTCCATACCCACAATTTGGATATTTTTAACTAATGTCATGGTTATCTCCCAAGTTTGAGTTGCCCTTGATAATATAAGGCAACATTAATTTCCGTATGTTTTTACATAACGAAGGTATCATTTTTATTCTCTAATAACAAGAAATCTTGAACTTAGTAAATTCTCGATGATCATAGAAAAATATGCACGACATTGGTTTATGTTTTCTTTTTTTAAAAGAAACTATAACCATAAAATGGATTTTTTATATGGAAAAATAACTTCCCCCGTACCCCCACCCCCCGGCATATAAACAATTAAACATTGGTTTTCCCGTCAATTCTCTAAGATGATAAATCGAGATATTTATTTATTTTATTTTATTTTCAATAGAAAATATAATTGGTAATTTTCGCAAATTCAGAAAGAATGGCACGGATTGTAGGTTTACAAGACATGGTCTCTAATAAGGAGCATTAGTTTTTGTCTCTCACATAAAACCAATCATCAACACAAAAAGTTTTTTCCTTTTTTTTTCTTTAATAATAATAAAAATTTCTTTATATTGTAAAAGAAACATTTTATTCCAAATAAAATTGGTTTTCTCTATCGATTCTAGAATAATATCATTATTATGGTAGATAAACAACTTTAAATACCAATAAAACGAGGAATTGCTGCATTCTTGAGAGGTATTTCGTAATTTTTAATTTTCTCTCCTGGTAGTGGTGTCCAATATTGAAACCGCTTTACACCTCGTAGTTGGAATATAGTAGCACATAAAATATCAAAGGATGTGCACCCGACTAGTTACCATATCACTAGTCCTTTTAGACACTATATTGATCTTGGTCTAATTTTTTTGATAAAGAATGTGTTCATAACTTCACTCTCAATCTATATCTCTCTGGCCTTTAAGGTCACGAAAACATTGGAGATTTATTTACAAATTTCATATGCTTTTGGTCAGAATCATTAGAGCATTGCTCGGTTGAACTTACCAACCGCTGGTATGTCAAGTTTGGTTGTCACTCATATAGAGTCGCTTGATTAAATACTAGAGTCAACTTCGTTTAGGTTAGACTAGAAAGTCTAGGAATGTTGAGACGTACAAGTATTACTCCGAAGACCTGAAGAATGAGAAGAAGTAACGACTGCAACGAATACATCATCCTTCCACTTGAGGTTAGTAATACTAACTTGACTTGTTTCCATTCCTAACGTATCTTTCAAGTTATATTATATTGAAAACATAACATGTGAAGCTGTATATAATATATAATACTCTAGTGATTAGACTTGGTATCATTCTGATCAAAGTGTCAAGGAATTTATTGAATTACGAAGTATAAACGCTTATCTTTTGGAACTTCGTAAATACGACATCAACATAATATTTGTATTTAGTTACTTGATTATGTGTAAGCTATAGGTGTTGATTTCATCATAGGAAACAATGTTTTATAACATTTGTTTAAAGGAAGTACATATACGAACTTGTTTCGTAACCGAAAGGAAATCATGATTGGTCCGATTATTTATTGAATATCTTTTGGATGGCCAGTGCAAGATGACAAGGTAGAACCTATCCTAACTTATATTGAGAATCGAGACATAACCGGTCATAGCCTATAGTGTGTAGCATGTTGTAATCAGTCACAAGCTACTTTGTGAAGCAAAGTATAACCGGTCACAAGCTACACTGGGAAGTTAGTTGTAATCTATCACAAGCTACTTTGGGAAGCAAGGTGTAATCGATCATAAGCTAATTTGGGTAGTAAGGTGTAAGCGATCACAAGCTACCTCTGGGAAGCATGGTGTAACCAGTCACAACCTATTTTGGGAAGCATGGTATAGACGGTCACAACTTACATTGTGAGTCATGGTAGAGCAGTGCTCGGTCGAACTCGCAAGCGTTGCTATCTCAAGCTTGTTTGTCAAGTTTAGTTGCCAAAACTATAAGTCTTGTTTTTAGTCTATTTATAGCTAAGTCTCGGATTAGGATATAATGTGTAGTTGAGCTTTAGACTTCACGGCGTTCATCGATTGAAGACGAAGAACTACTCAAGGGAACTTGTGGAACTTCATCAACAAAAGGTATGTGGAGACTTGAACTCATCTATCACTCAAAAGTCTATCTACTCTATCTCCTATTTGAGACAAAAGTCGTATTGCTATATAGACATCAATTAGACACATTTGATATTTAGAGCTGAGTTTATCTCGCTTATCTATTTCTCGAAATATGTATTGGTAAGCTTTTGCTTTAACCAAGTTCATCTTTTATTCTTGACGAAAGTCAAAAGATGATCATGTGAAAATCGCCTTGTAACATCTTACATGATTTGTGTGATGCAATCATTTGGTGTAGACTCGGAATGTTTCGTATTGATCATTTGATCACTTGAAAATTGCTTTGGAGCTAATAGTTGCGTGAGACATGTATTGTCGTCTTCTAAGAATGTTTCAATGATTGAAATAAAAGTTTATAACATGTAACCATGATTGGATATGAAAAAGCGGGGGTAAAACAACCACACACAATATTTCACTTAGCATAGCAATCTTTATGGACTAACACCAATATACCTTTAAGAGAATCAAATAGACTCAATCTTATTAAAAGTATATCAAAGAGTTATTATCTCTCGATCCCTCGATTTAATTCTTACTCAAGCAAATAGAAATCTGCGAGTCTAATTAAATACAAGAGAGATAACTTGGATGGTACCAAAGACCAATATCCAAGTGTCAATCAATGTAAATCAACAACCAAAGGTTGGATATTCTAATTGATTGATCTAACGCACAACCTGTGATATTTCAATTATATAACAAAATATAATGCGGAAAAGAAATAACACAGACACCAGAATTTTGTTAACGAGGAAACCGCAATTGCAGAAAAACCCTGGGACCTAGTCCAGATTGAACACACACTGTATTAAGCCGCTACGGACACTAGCCCACTACAAACTAACTTCGGTCTGGACTGTAGTTGAACCCCAATAAATCTCACACTAATCCAACGTACAGTTGCGCTCCTTATGTCTCTGATCCCAGCAGGATATTACGCACTTGATTCCCTTAGTTGATCCCACCCACAACTAAGAGTTGCTACGACCCAAAGTCGAAGACTTTAATAAACAAATCTATATCACACAGAAAAGTATACGGTAGTAGATATATCTGTCTCCCACAGAAATACCTATGAGTTTTGTTTCGTCTTTTGATAAATCAAGGTGAACAGGAACCAATTGATAACCCGGACTTATATTCCCGAAGAACAACCTAGTATTATCAATCACCTCAAAATAATCTTAATCGACGCAGCGAAAGAAGATATTGTGGAATCACAAACGATGAGACGAATATGTTTGTGATTACTTTTATATCTTGCCTATTGGAGATATCAATCTCAAGCCAATCATTACGATTGTACTTAATACGATAGAAACATCAAGATCAGATCACACAACTACAAGAAAGTAGTATCGGTCTGGCTTCAAAATCCCAATGAAGTCTTCAAGTAGTTAACCTACATGGTCTCGGTAGAAACCTAAGGTTAAAGGAGAATCGACTCTATCTTATACAAATAGTATCACACATGAGGTGTGGGGATTAGGTTTCCCAGTTGCTAGAGTTCTCCTTTATATAGTCTTTCAAATCAGGGTTTGCAATCAATGTTAGCTTAGTAACAAAGCATTTGAAATTCACCGTTAGATGAAAAAACCTCGATTAGATTCAATCTAATATCTTTCAACCGTTAGATCGAAAACTTAGCTTGTTACACACAAATAAAATGCACGTTTTAGGTTTGTGTAACCGTACCCAACACATATTTCGAGATTAACCTGGCCAAAGCGAAAGCTTACCAACACATATTTCGAGAAATAGATAAGCGAGATAAACTTGGCTCAAAATAACAAATATGTATAATCAAAGTCTATATAGCAAAACGACTTTTATCTCAAGATAGGAGATAGAGTAGATAGACTTTTGATTGATAGATAGGTTCAAGTCTTCACATACCTTTTAGTCGATGAAGTTCCACCAGTTCCTTGAGTAGTTATTCGTCTTGTATGATGATCGCCATGGAGTTCTTGAGCTCAACTACACTTTCTATCCTAGTCCGAGACTTAGCTATAGTAGACTAGAAATCAAGACTTATAGTTTTGATCACTAACATTGACAAACATGCTTGAGATAGCAACACATGCGAGTTCGACCGAGTGGTTCTAACAATCCCCCTTTGTGAATTTTAGTGACAAAACTATCAATACATATGGAATACAAAAATAGATAAATAAACTTTTGTAGCTCTTCTTCCACATGCCTAATCTTCAAAATTACTCGAAATCTTCGTCACTTCCAAGTACTCCAATGATTCCAAAGGTTGTAAGTTTAATTGTTGAAAATCCGTAGCTATAACAATGAGAAAAAAAAGAATTCTCAATCATTGTTATACAGTGTCATAGTATTATTACACAGCATCAAAGTTCAATTGTATCACAACTTCGACAACAATACTATGGTGATATGTATCACTCCCCCCTTAGTCAATAATCCATCTCACATGGAAACCACTCCCCCTTACATAATGATCCGAAAACCATATGTATTTGTAGTGTGAACTACACATTAATTCTCCCCCTTTTTGTCAATAAAATTGGAAAAGGTACGAAAACGGGATCCTAATGAAATTTCCAAAGAGACATTTCATGACCAAAAGTAAGCAAATATCAACTTATTTAGATGCAATCATATAGCCGAAGCTAAATGCTTTCATCAAGGAGTTTATAAAGATACAAGATAACTCCTATAATATTCCACAGCCGCACTCCCCACAAAGATTTGGCAATTAAGCACAAGTTCAATTAAGAACTCTCCCCCATAAAATGTCATTCCCGAAAGAACAACAAGAGCGACCTTAATTTCATAAGAAAAGAAGGATTTCTTTGGACATAACAAATCACATACGAATATGATTTTGAATCCAAAAATATTCAACCAAATTAACCACAAGAAAACCCATGATTAATCTAATCGGAATTGCTCAACATAAGAGAACTTACGGAGCCTCACATTATATACATTAAAAATGGATCAGGGAAGATCAATACTGCGGAATAAACAAGGATTCATTCTATTTTCCATCACTATTTGCACAATGACATACAATAGACATAATCCTCGTACACAAAAGTTTTATCCTTTCTTTTTATCAAAACATGACATAAAAGGCTTTAAATTTTGTGATGTCAAAAGTTCATTCATTCTTTTATCAATACAAGCATATTGACATATGAAAGACTTAACTTTTGACAAGGTATGGGACAATCATAGTTCACGGACGCAAACACACATATCTCATAACAAATTGCAATATATAAAACCATAAAGATTAATACTGCAAAATTCATCTTCCAAACAACTTTAGAATTTAAACAAATAAACCTAGAAACATGAAGATGAAAACGTTGGACATAGCTATGTGTAATCACAATAATGGCTATTCCAAACTCTAGTTATTCTTTTAAACAAAACAAAAAAATAAGATTCTTAATAGAAGATTTACTAGGCAAATAACTCTTTAGAGAATATGATCCGAAAAACGCTAAACCCGATCAGCAACTAGAAATTGAACATGAACGAGCCCAACAGTTGCTTTCTTCAGTTCGTTTTTCAAAAAATCAAGATTCCTTGTTGCAATTTCGAGTTGTTCACGAATGACCTCAAAATCTCGAAGAAGATTTCCTACCAGTTGTGATGACATCTCGAATCGGTAGTTTGTTTTCATGATCAACGACATAATAGCATGTTATGAAAACAGATTCTTGTGAAACTCGATAGTCTTGCCCTTCTTGACATCATCATATTTGTTGCTTCCATTCATTGTGCACACCAAAATTCAAGTAGAACCTTTTGACCTTTCTAACAATGTATCAAGAATTGACACATATGTGTATATAAAGAAGTTCCATGGAAAACCCTAGGAAAACTTGTATACGTCCGTGTGGGTCAGTGTACGTGCACTTGTGGTCACAACCCCTGATATGCGACCAAGGGAATAGAGAAGCCAAATTTAGACTCTGCTTTTGAGAACTCAAGAGACATTCCAAACAAAGGATGAAATTCTTATGCCAAGAATAATAGTTGAGAAACAACTACTTGGAGGAAGGACAATTAAACAGGAATTTTTCTCAAAAGAGGATGACAATTATCTTCAAGAGAAGAACTGGAGCGAGGCTCAACAGATTTTAAGATCATCAAATACAAAAAAAAGAAAGAAAATAATATACAACCTCGACGACATTCTCAAGACAAACTTCTTGAGAACTATGAGCATCCTTCTTTGACTACAAGAAGGATACTACATTGAGCAGTCATGTTGTATTTAGATGAGCATTTTGCTCATCAATATTAACTTTTTTCTCTCCTTCAAGAGGATTTCTGTAAAAATCACTTGACTTAGTTGAAGGAGTTTTATCAAGAGAGGAACAAGGAGTACCTGAGGCAGCCTCTTTCCTTGTCCTTTTGATGCTCCGTTTGAGTCTGTTTATGCTGATCTTAAGCTCTGAGACTCGATTATTGATATGAATAAAATCTGGAGCAGGAGTCTTGGATTCACAGCCTTCGTCAGAGAGGGAAAATGAACTCAACTTTTATTTCTTTCTCCTATGCCTTTTTCTATTTTCAGAGTTATTTAAGAAGTCAGTTGCCCTTCTGCCATTATTCCTTCTACCATTGTCGGTATTTTTTGTTTTAAAAGCACAATTAAGAAACGACTTATCACAATATTTTTCCCGATTGTTGACAAGTGCCTTTTACTCCAACAACATGAGAGACAAAGTTTAATAAATTCTTTAGTCATCCATGCAAGAATGATGTGAAGTTTTTCATTCCTCAAACGAACACGACATCTTCGCTCAGGATGTTCTTTATTTCCAATAATAGCAGTTAAAAGAATTGTTCTTGATCAGTTCTCATGTGACTAGATTTAGAAGGAGCAAAATCCTTGTTTCTAAGAACATTACAAGCTGCAGTGTTTCTCACATGAAGAGTTATTATTAGCTTTAACGAAATTGATATTACTAGTTTTTGGAGCGTTTATTCCTTTATAGCCCAGACCACGTGTATCACGATGTTCTTTACATGCTCCAAGCATAGAAGATAATTTTGTAAAGCTAGAATTGAATCTACTCAGACTCTCTTCACTTTATCAAGGGCAAAAGAACAAGGTCGGGTCTCCAAGGATTTTTCTTTGACGAGAAGATCGAAGTTCTTTGCCATTAAAACATTTTTGTTGAGAGTCATATCTTGCTTGAATTCTTCAAGTCTTTCTTTCAACACAAAGAGATTTCGAAGAAGATTATCACATTCGGACCCTTTTGAGCGTACATCTTCTTCCCCGATTTTTAACAATAGATTGTAAGAGTTTATATCCACAATCATATCCTTTAAAGAGTTTTCTCAATTTTCTCGTTTTCTTGACAAAGAGGAGCCATGTATTTACTCAAGAAAGTTGTTGACTTCTTTTCTTTCAAAGCACGGTCAAAAAGCTTGATTTATTGAGAGACTTCCTCATCAAGACTTTGTCTTTCTTCTGAATCACTGTCATCCGAGAGATCATCTAACTGTTCATCAAGAGATTTTTCCCAGTTAAATGCAGATTCAGATAAAGGACCAGAAACAGAGTCTTTCTTAAAAGCTTCAGGACTTTGAAACTCACAAGAGTGACTCTGAGCTGATGTTGCGTTATCAGAGATATTATTATCATCCATAGAGTCAGATCGCTACAAACACAGACTTGTAAGGTCTTTAAACGTGTTTGCCTGCTCTGATACCAATTGAAAAAGCGGGGGTACACCAACGACACATAATATTTTGCTTAGCAATCTGTATGGACTAACTCCAATATACCTTTAAGAGAATCAACTAGACTCAATCTTATTAAAAGTATATCAAAGAGTTATTATCTCTCGATCCCTCGATTTAATTCTTACTCAAGCAAATAGAAATCTGCGAGTCTAATTAAATACAAGAGAGATAACTTGGATGGTACCAAAGACCAATATCCTAGTGTCAATCAATGCAAATCAACAACCAAAGGTTGGATATTCTAATTGATTGATCTAACGCCCAACCTGTGATATTTCAATTATATAACAAAATATAATGCGGAAAAGAAATAACACAGATACTAGAATTTTGTTAA
Source organism: Papaver armeniacum (assembly GCA_023531295.1). Lineage (NCBI taxonomy): Eukaryota > Viridiplantae > Streptophyta > Magnoliopsida > Ranunculales > Papaveraceae > Papaver > Papaver armeniacum. The sequence goes on along the minus strand of JAJJWW010006138.1, from coordinate 17,304 downwards.
CGAGGAAACCGAAAAATGCAGAAAAACCCCGGACCTAGTACAGATTGAACACACACCGTATTAAGCCGCTACGCGACACTAGCCTACTACAAACTAACTTCGGCCTGGACTGTAGTTGAACCCCAATCAATCTCACACTAATCCAAGGTACAGTTGCGCTCCTTACGTCTCTGATCCCAGCTGGATACTACGCACTTGATTCCTTTAGCTGATCTCACCCACAACTAAGAGTTGTTACGACCCAAAGTCGAAGACTTTAATAAACAAATCAGTATCACACAAAAAAGTCTACGGTAATAAATAAATCTGTCTCCCACAGAAATACCTATGAGTTTTGTTCCGTATTTTGATAAATCAAGGTGAACAGGAACCAATTGATAACCCAGACTTATATTCCCGAAGAACAGACTAGTATTATCAACCACCTCACAATAATCTTAATCGACGCGGCGAAAGAAGATATTGTGGAATCACAAAATATGAGACGAAGATGTTTGTGATTAATTTTATATCTTGCCTATCGTGAGATATCATCTCAAGCCAATCGTTACGATTGTACTCCATACGATGAAAACAAAGAAGATCAGATCACACAACTACAAGAAAGTAGTATCGGTCTGGCTTCACAATCCCAATGAAGTCTTCAAGTTGTTAACCTACAGGTGGTAGGCTTGAAAAGATTTTACCTACAATATTAACTGCAAGTGCACAGTGTTGTTTTGCAATACAGGGCAAGCACAGGTCGAACCCACAGAGACTTGGGGAGTGCTAAATTGATTCTATGGTTCTTACTATACTGATTCCAGGAGAACGTAACAACAAGGGGTTTTGGGTATGTTGTGTCAATACGACAAGATGTTGATGAAGATTAAAACAGTAAAGTGAAGATGAACTACGAATAGTGAGAATAAAGGCACTAGGATTGTCAAATCCACCACTAACTCATGTTATGTATTCAACTAGTTTGAGTATTCTTGTTCTGTGTGATGATAAGGCAAATGTGTCAATTCTATTCTTATCTAAGGAGTTTCACCAAGAGATAATTCAATTATCAGCTAAAGTATCAACTCAGAGTACTAATTGTCTAGTTAAGCACAACTAGTCAAAGAATGGACAATAATTTTTCACAGCAAGAGCTGAAGTATATTCAACACAGTGTTATCCTAACTACAATGGATACATGGCATTCATTGTGAGATCAAGGCATTGAAATACTGAAATTGAAACTATCTTAACAGATTAAGCATTCAAGAATAACACAAACCAAATATGAATATCACAACAGAGAATTAAGGCTTCATTTAAATCCTAGTAGGTGAATTTAGAACATATTGAGCATGATAAAGCACAACTGAATTTAAGCTAGCAATTAAAACCCTAAAAAATGCCGACCACCCTTACATCAAAAACAAATCTAATTTATACCTCTCCTCCTTCTCTAACACTCCAACCCAATCGTCTGAATTGGTTGTCTCCTCTCCCAATTCGGCTCTACAAGAACATTAATTTGCTGTTGGAGAAACCCTAACTCCATCTATCTCAAACCTAGATTCTAGGGTTATGGGAGAAGCTATGAAGGAGATAGCTTGAGCTAGAGAGGCGGAGAAGGCGGCTGTTGGTGCGGCTGTGGTGCTGGTGTTGTCGGGAGAAGGAAATGGTGGTGGTGGTGTTGGCTCGCATCCTGGTCTGGGGAAGAAGAGGAAGGGGGCTCTGATTCTGTCGGGGGAGAAGAGAGAAAGTGAAGGTGAGGGGAGTGTTTGGTCGATGGGTGAATCGGTAGGTGGCTAAGGTGTTGGGCGGATACATCGAGCGATGATGCGCGGGATGAAGCGACCGTTGGATGCGGATGGATCAAATCTCACGGCTCAAGATGGATCGGGCTTGATTCCAGGTTATGGGTCGGGCCTTGATTGCTCAAGCCCATATCTTTGTAAATGGGTTGCTTCTTGTCGGGTTGCAACCGATGCGCGCATCGGCCGTGGCTTTTTGCTCCATAGACGCTCGTCTCCAATTTTTCTCTTTTGGCTCCTTAATTTCTCCGAACTTTATTTACTACCTAAAAACACAAAATTAATTAGTACAAGTATTTATTCTTGAAAATGAGAAAATACAGAATTTGGGATAATATCTCGATTTCTAAGCACAAAAGATGAGTTAAATGCCAATAAAAAGGTGTATAAATATGCAATATTTGGCACTCATCAAATACCCCAAACCTGAATTTTACTTGTCCTCAAGTGAAACAGAAATTAAGAAATCCTATCTATACCACTGTCGCTGGTCTCTCGAATGCATTTAGCGTATGCACTAAGCCTTTAAACCCCTAGGTGTCCCTAGTGGACGAGTTGTAGTCTCGTGAGGGTTTACCAGAGGTGTACCCACAAAACCTTCTCCAACTTCAGAGCGTAAAAGAGTCTCAAGCATCCAAGGAGCTATGAGGACATAGAGTTTCGCATGCTAGTAACACGAAGTTAGAACTACCAAAGAACGCATTCTCATCCTTAAGAGTTGAGCGAGAAATAACCATACCATATGAAAGAATTCGGGTTCGAGAGTGATCACAAGCCTCGACTTCGCCTCACCAATAGGGTTTTATGAAAATTGCACTCAAAAAGACTACTTTTTAGTCTCTCATGTGTGCAGGCAGGAGTAAAGAGAGAAATCCTGACACGTTGAATGGTGGGAAGGAGACCTTCCCAAATAATTTCTGGAGACTCCACAGAATTGTGGACAAAAAGAATCTTTTTCTGATGATCTCTAAGAAAGGAAATCAACCATTAGCAAGGATGGGAGTACTCACCTTCACATCCGATCGGAAATCAACATCACTCTCAACAGATCCATAGAAATGTCTTCAATCTTCTGGTCTTCAATCGTTGATGATGAACTTCGAATTTCACAAAAACTTGACAATTAGTAACTTTTCTCTTCAATTTCCTTGTTACTTGGAATTTTCTTCTTGAATTCTTCTTCTTTACCATGGTGGTATCAAAACTAGACTAAGAAAATAAACTACAATTTTTTTTTTTTGATGACACAATGAAATTAAAATAACAACAAAAACAATGAAACTATTAACTCCATGGATGAAGGACTTTATCACTCAATTTTCCATAACTTGTATTGTCTTGATTTCATAAACTTCACTAATTCTCATCTTATTTTATTTTCTTTGAATTGTTGCATGTAAACCTTGGACTATTTCAACTTTTCTTCAAATATTCCGACGTTGCTCGCTTTGTCGACGATGATGTGTTTCTATGGATCTTGTTGATGTTGTTGAGGGAGAGAGAGTGATGCTAACTGCAAATCGAACTACAAGAAGGAGTTTTCATCTTTAAACATCACCCTCATGATTGACAAAATTAGCACTCAAGAGATCAAAAATAGTGCTGAAAGTGGTGCGAAGTTAGGTAGCTCACCATTCCTACCCTAATTGACGTATTTGGTGACACACACTCTAATGCATTTTCTAGAAAGTCACAAAAATGAAGGTCGGTGCCTCGCTTGATGTAAAATGGGTAGTCTCCACTATGGGTGATCACTATTCTACTACCGAATATCTTTGCAAAGACTTAATTCGCCCTCCGGCATGGTTAAATCCAACTTTAACGCTCTCTAATCAACTAAGAAACCCGATTGTGTTCTCCAAGATTTCCAAGTTTAGTTATTTCGTAGACTCTCTATGTAAACATAGCTAGAAGCATGCTAGTGACTCTAAGATCTCTAAAAGTTGGAGGTTTTTATGTACATATTTATAAAGAGTTTTGAAATTTTTTGATTTTTTGATTATTTTTATATTTTTATTTTTATTTTTTGAAATAAAAGACTAAAAACTCTATATGCAAATCACACCCCAAACCTAAATTTAACATTGTCCTCAATGTGTCAACAGATGATAAGAATTTAGACAGCACATACCATGAGAACTATGTTGAGTGGAGAAAGGGAAGAGATTACCTGGATGCAAGAGGATGTTGCTAAACCATAGGAGGATGAATGCTTTGAAAGCAAACAACAAGAGTGCAAGACAAAAAGTTTGGTTAGCACACATCAAAAAGAAAAGAAAAAGGGAAAGAGAATGGATTTTTAGTCCATATGTATGTACAAAAGTGAACTAGTTTAGTCCACATAGATGGGGTCTTCCTGTGTCTACGGTCTCAACTTCTCAAAGTGGAAGATGCTCGAAAATGGTTTCAATCTCCGACCATTGACCTTGAAGATGTTCTTGGTTGCTTTGGGTTTTCGATTTCAACAGCTCCATGGGGGAAAACATGCACGTACCAAGAATGGACTCGACCATCGAGAACGTAACTTTCCCGGAAACAAATGCAAACGAGTATTGTACAATAAAACTTTTTGACCAGGTGTGAAAGACTTGCGCAAAATGCGCTTGTCATGAAACACTTTCATTCTTTGTTTGTACATTTTGGCACTATCATATGCATCATTTCTTAATTCTTCTAACTCATTGAGTTGAAGTTTTCTTTGGGTACCAGCCTTATCAAGATCAAAATTCAGTTTCTTTACAGCCCAATATGCACGATGTTCTAACTCTACAGGTAGATGACAAGCTTTACCGTACACAAGTCCGTAAGGGACATCCCAATGGGAGTCTTGTATGCAGTTCTATAGGCCCACAAAGCATCATTTAAACGTAAAGACCAATCTTTCCTAGAAGGATTGACAGGTCTTCTCAAGAATATGCTTAATTTCCCTATTAGAAACTTCTACTTGACCACCGGTCCGAGGATGGTAAGGTGTTGCTACCTTATGAGTGATTCCATACTTAAAAGTGATTCAAAAGGTCTATTGCAAAAATGACTACCTCCATCACCGATTATTGCTCTAGGTGTTCCAAAGCGGGAGAAAATGTTTTCTTTAAGAAAAGAAAGAACAACTTTATGATCATTTGTTTTGGATGCAATGGCTTCTACCCACTTAGAGACATAATCAACAGCAATAAGAATATACAACTTACCTTCAGAGTTAGGAAATAGACCCATGAAATCAATACCCCACACATCAAACAGCTCAACAATCAAAATGGGTTGTAAGGATATCATGTTTCTCTTAGAGATACTTCCTAATTTCTGGCATCGGTCACAAGCAACAAAAAAAGCATGGCTATCCTTAAACAATTTTGGCCAATAGAAACCACTCTGCAAGATCTTTGCAGCAGTTTTTCTTGGCACTAAAGTGGCCTCCACATGCATGGTCATGACAGAAAGAGATGACATCCCTTTGTTCGTAATTGGGGACACATCTCCTAATGATTTGGTCTTGGCAGTACTTAAACGATATGGGTCATCCCAAAGGAAATGTTTAACTTGTCCCAAGAATTTAGAACGGTCTTGTTTAGACCAATGCAAAGGCATTCTACCTGTAGCAAGGTAGTTCACGATATCAGCAAACCACGGCATTTCAGACACAAACATCAATTGTTCATCAGGGAATGATTCTCTAATCAGCACGGATTCATCAACAGATTCAACATTCAACCTAGACAAGTGATCAGCAACAACATTTTCTGAACCTTTCTTATCTCGAATTTCTAGGTTGAACTCTTGTAACAAGAGTATCCATCAAATTAGACGAGCCTTAGCATCTTTTTTAGACAAAAGATATTTCAATGCAGCATGGTCAGAATATATGATGACTTTAGACCCTATCAAATAGGATCTAAATTTATCCAATGCAAACACAACAACTAGCAACTCTCTCTCAGTTGTTGAATAATTCATTTGAGCATCATTAAGTGTTTTACTAGCATAGTAGATCACATAAGGGAGTTTGTCTACTCGCCGGCCTAAAACAGCTCCTGAAAGATAGTCGGACGCATCACACATAATTTCAAATGGTAAGGTCCAGTCGGGTGGTTCCGACTATAAAGGTGATGTAAGGAGAGCCTTCAATTGCTCCCAAGCTTCCTTACAGGCATCATCAAAGACAAATGCAACATCTTTTGCAAGAAGATTACACAAAGGTCTTGAAATTTTACTAAAGTCTTTGATGAATCGGCGGTAAAAACCCGCATGGCCTAAGAATGATCTTATGTCCCTCACATAACGAGGTTGAGGCAAGTGTTGAATGAGATCAACCTTGGCTTTATCTACTTCTATGCCTTTTTCCGAGATGATATGCCCTAAAACAATGCCTGAGTTAACCATGAAATGACATTTTTCCCAATTCAAAACCAAATTCTTTTCCTTACACCGAATCAAAGACACGAGTAAGATGATGCAAACATTCATCAAAAAAAGAAGATCCAAAGACAGAAAAATCATCCATGAAAATTTCAAGAAACTTATCTACCATGTCGTAAAATATGCTCATCATGCAACGTTGAAAAGTCGCGGTGCATTACACAACCCAAAAGGCATACGACGATAAGCAAATGTTCCATAAGGACATGTAAATGTGGTCTTTTGTTGGTCTTGGGTCTATGTGAATTTGGTTGTAGCCCGAATAGCCATCTAAGAAACAATAGTGACTATGTCTCACAACCTTTCCAAGATTTGGTCAATGAAGGGAAGGGGAAAATGGTCTTTCTTTGTTACCGTGTTCATTTTTCTATAATCAATACAAACTCGCCACCCCGTGGTCACACGGGTGGGGACAAGCTCATTCATTTCATTTTGAACTACAAGAATGCCCGACTTTTTGGGTACCACTTGAATGGGACTCGACCCACCGGCTATCTCGGAATCTGGGTAAATGATACCCGCATCAAGCAATTTCAAAATCTCACCTTTGACAACATCTCTCATATTGGGGTTAAGTCTCCTTTGTATTTCCCTAGATGGTTTAGTATTCTCTTCAAGATTTATGTGATGCATGCAAATTGTGGGACTTATACCTTTAAGATCCGAGATGGTCCAACCTAAGGCTCCTTTATGTTCTTTTTAAGCACTTCTAAAAGTTGACTTTCCCCGTTTTTTGTCTAAACATGATGCAATAATCACGGGTAAAGTATCATAAGGACCTAAGAAAGCATACTTCAAAGTATCGGTAATGATTTCAAATCAAGCTTAGGTGGTTCATCAAGCGGTGAGGCGTTATTTGGAATCGAGAGCGGAAGTGGTTCCACTGCATTCTCGCCATTTAGCAATATCCATGGGTGGCACAGATTCAAGCAAAGAGTGAACTTCGCTAATGTACTCGAGAATCGAAAAGATCTAAGTCAAAATTATCTAAACATGCATGCACAGGGTCCACACAGATAAGATGTCGTGCAATGAGTCTTGAATCGGACTCTCAATCATGTTTATCTCATGCAACTCATTATCATCACAATCTATGGGTTGTTGACTTACACGAAAGACATTCAGTTCTACAGTCATGTTGCCAAAAGACAAATTCAATATTCCGCTACGACAATTTATGATAGCGTTTGACGTTGCCAAGAAGGGACGTCCTAAAATAACAGGAATGTGACTATCTGGGTTTTGCACAGGTTGAGTATCTAAGACAATGAAGTCCACATGAAAGAAAAATTTATCAACCTTGATTAACACATCTTCAACAATACCACGAGGGATTTTCACAGATCTGTCCGCTAATTGTAGCGTAACAGGAGTGGGTTTCAGCTCCCCAAGGCCCAGTTGCACATACACAGAGTATGGCAATAGATTCACACTTGCTCCTAAGTATAGTAACGCCTTTTCGACCACATGGTCACCTATGGTGCATGTAATTGTTGGACTACCTGGGTCTCTGATAGGTGTAGAATACACCTAATTTACTATCTAGTAGTTTATGCTTTCTTTGCTATTTTTCTTGTAAATTATGTATTTTACGCTTGTTTTGAGTTTTATAGCTACTTTGGAGTCGCATGGAGGAAAAGAAGAAGAAAGCACCCAATTTGAGCCAAAAGGGCAAAAAGGTCATTTCACCAAGGAGGAAGCACTATATGGAGCCCAGCCAAGGTTAAGGGGAGGTCAAAGAGCTGTCCCTTATCCAAAAGAAGGGAGTGAGAATAGCACATTTGGGGTGTACTTATGGTGGGTGTCTGAATCCACCCACACCCTAAACCCAAGCCCACATGTCTGATCCACCCTAACCTAAGCCCATCCATCTACCCACACCCTATACCCGGATCCATAACCGTACCCGGATCCAGACCCACTTCACAAACACTACCCTAAATCGAGATACCTTACTCTCATTTTTCACCTGAAATAAATTCAGAGAAAAGAAAAAAGAGATCGAGATGAAGTCGCTCCCAACCATGAAATTCGTGAGTTGTGGCGCTCAATCGAGGAATTGACAGGGAAATAAGGGCTTCAATGAAATTTAGACGACATCGAATGTGTGTTTCGATCCGAGGTTGTTGCGGACGAGAGATTGAGAAGAAGAAATCGATGGTAATGAAGTCGAGAGAGATGAACGATGAGAGTTAGAAATTGAACTCAGAAACACGTAAGAAATTAGGGTTCAAAGTTGTATGAATCGAGAGACGCCGCTGCCGTTGAAAATCAAGAGAAGAAGGAACTCACGAGAATCGTTGCCATTAATGATGTTCTTGAAGTTCGTAAGTAGAGATTAGGGTTTGATGTCACGTCTGTGTCGAGAAGAAGAAGCAGAGGGGTTCGATTTGTGAAGATGGGTTAATGGCAGAGTTGATTGAAAACTCGGGGAGGAATTTGGAGGTCGGTGGACGGATAACTCGAGAAAGAAGTCGATGATGATGTCAGAATCTCGAGAGAGGAAGAAATGGAAATGAAATTTGTAATGGGTTTTGTTAGGATTAGAAGGAGTGCAATTTGAGCTCAGGGTTTGGGGGATCTGGTGCTGTTTGAGTCAAGAAGTGATGCTGTTGAATGAATTGAGAAACTACATTTGGTGCCAAAGATGAGGACAAGTGTTATGGAGCCGTGATAATGGCATTACAAAAAGCAGGACATGGACATGGTCTCGAGAATGAAGGCGATGCTATGGGGACCAACAAAGGCAAGGATCTAATGAATGCAGGAGTTACGATGGAACTTTACGAGGGAAAGCCGGAATGGAGTATTGTTTAAGGAATTAATAGAGACCGTGAGCTGGATTATGGCTTGTTGTTGATGCTCTTAGCATTCGATTGAACTCAGGGAAAGAAGAGGATGTAGTGGATTAATGTCACGGTGAAGAGTTGGGACCGAGCTGTGGATATGTTGGGATAAGGCTCGAGATGGAGTTAATGGGTCTCAGAATGCACAAGGGTTGAAGTGAAGCCGCAAGCCGGCGACTCGAAATTGCAGGTGTAATGATGCTGTGTTATTGGTGGAGAAGCCGTTCTTTGTGGTGAGATATTGAGCAACAGGAAGGAGTTGATTTGCGGCTCCAATGGCTTGTCTCAATTGAGAATGGGGGCTTGTAGCCGAACAAGGAGTGGAATAGGCTATCAAGCAAGACTGATTGTAAATGCTTAGATGAATGTTTAGGATTCTTAACGGGGAGAAGAATCAACCAAAATGGCTTGCGAATTGTCTAAAATCGAGGAAACTTTGGCCAATTTTCCTCCCACGAGCCGACTCGGACCGATCCGGACGATCCCGATGACCGATTCCGTCCTAACGGAGGACCGGACGGAATATTCCGTAGAATATTCTCTTAACGGAGAAATTTTCAGGCGACCGTGGCCGCGGCGTTTTCCCGCCAAATTCCGGCCATAATCCCAGTTTCTCGCGAGCAAAATTCCGTAACTTTCTATGGACCTCTCTCATGGGTGTGAAGACTTGGGCTAGGAATTGATGGAGAATTGGACTCAAATTTGGAAAGAGAAGGTGGAAGAGAAGAGAAAGACTTGGATTTGGAAGTTGAATTGCAAAAGGAAAAGGATTCTAATCCTTAGAAGATTTGGAGAATTTTGAAGCTTATAAATAGAGAAGTTTTCTACAACTTCTACATCTCTTACACATCTCTATACACACAATTCTTTTCTTTTCTTATTCTTTGTGTGAACTCTTTAACATGAGAAGTTAATTTTATTGATTGAGGATGAATTCCTAGTTTTTAAACATATGATTTGAGTTTTTGTTTCAATTCTATCTTGAAGTTTTTCACATGATTATCGTTTGTTTTTACTAATAGGAGTGATCTTAAAGACATTCATGATTGATTGATAGATTGTTTGGGTGGCCAACTAAATTGATTTGTTAGTTTAATCTAATGCTAGTGAAAGTTAGGAGATAAGTAATCGTTTCTTGACTCTTTACATAAGTAGCAAACACGAGACCTTGCGAGGGATTCCGTGGAGCAATTGTGTGTAGAAACAACGCTAGAAAGTGAACCAAGCGAACCGAGTTTAACTACTAGTACTAAACCTAAATTCATAAATCTTAATGCATTCTCGGGAATTACATCTTGTAAGCGGACCTCAAGGTGGTTCTTTTGAATAGAATCGATAACTAAGCGGACTGTTACTCGGTGAAATTAGGGATTTTGGGGCTAGCTAAGCGGACCTTTCGCTATCCTACGGTTGGTGATAATCATGTGACTAATAACAAGTGGAAAAGAACATAACTTTAATCATTGTTTCGTAACGAAGAAGGATTCCTTGATCTTGTCTCTCTTATTGCTTTCAACTTTATTTTTTAATTGTTTTGTTTATTTTCTTTTGTTTATTTTCTTTTGCTTTTTACACCCCCCTTTCGTGACAATTTTTACAACTAGAATCTCGTGCTCCTCGTGGGATCGACCTTGACTACCCTATATTACTAGTTAATTAGGTAGTAAAGTATTAATTAATTTGATTGCACCTACGACACGCATCAAATTTCGGCGCCCTTGTTAGGGAGCAATGGATGATTTTAGTTGTTTTCTTTTTACTTTTTGCTTTATTTTTGCTTTGTTGGATTCTATTCCGTATCTAACTTGGTTTTTGAATCTTACTTCAGTGCCGGTTTTCCATGTACGGTGGACAAGAGCAAGCATATTACAACAATCAATACGGTTTTCAACCTCAACATTATGACAACTTCCAACCATCCTTAGGATACAATCAAAACCAATATTTTGGCTATGATAAATTTCCTACGTAACCTTATGGATATTCTCATACATATCAACAACCTTATGACGGGTATGTAAGTGGACAATCACATGGATGGAAGGATAGTTATGCATCTAACAATTTGTTTTCTAGTAATGTGCACAGAGAATTTGGAATATACTCCTCTTCATCGTGTTTTTCCTTCACTTTTTCCAAAGAGGAGATGCCGTCTAGAAACTCTATCAACGGTGGTAAGCGTGTGAACGTCGGAAAACTTGCACGAAATTATACAAATTGGAAGATGATGGAGACTCGGAAGAGCTTGTCGCAGAAATTAGTAGGACTATTCATATGGAACTTAAACGACGTCGGGATAAAGGTTATGAAACCGATGAAGATTCTTATTATGGTGAGTCCGAAAATGAAGATGATTGTGTTGAAAAGGACAAACCTTTGGAGACTTTTGATGACGATAGTGTAGATTACTCGAGCCTTGATCTTAATAATGATCAATCACCTATTCAAAAGGAAGAGCTTGAGGAAGATGCATTTATTGCTTGGCAAAACTTTCTTAAGGAAAGATGGGAGTCCGCTGAAGTGTATGAGTGTTCGACAATGAGGAAGTTATTCCAACTCCGGATCATAATAACGATCCTTCACCTATTCAAAAGGAGGAGATTGGGTGTGACTTACCTATTGTTATAAACGGTGTAACACCCACACAAGAAGATCTTACAATCTATACCGATGAAATTCATTTTTGTGAATGGCCCGATTCCGATGATGAGAATGTTGAAGAGATGATTATAGAGGATGAAACCACATTCATTGATTTTGTGGAAGACCCAATTGAACTTGCGAATGATTTTGATGATACCGAGACTATGGTTAAGGTAGAAAACGACGAAGAATGGTTGCAAGGTTTAATAGAGGACCACGATATACAAGAGGTAAGTGATTCACTTGAATTTTTTAAGGATGAAGAGGATTCTATAATACAAGAATTTTTGAAAGGTTTGTCTAACCCTTTGCTTATTGATTCTTCTCCTTTACCTCTTATTGGTTTGAATGTATGTGCTTCGAAAGTATTTTTGGATGATTTTGTTTCTAAATATCCACCATTGGAAACACTTGATGCTAACACCATGCAGGTTTGCCAAGAGGAATACATGGAAGTTCCCGAATTCTATGTTCTTTATACACTTCCGAGTGTGGACGAGAATAAGTGTGGGGGAAATTTCTATCGAGCGATAACATCACTATTGTTTTCTTGTGCTAATATTTGTATGGAGTTATTTTTTGCAAAACAGGTATTATGGGTGGATCCTCAAATTTTCCGATTGTTAGTATATGGGGAATGAATCTTACAAGAGCCAAGTCGGGCCGTCGACTTTAAAACAAGCGCTTAATGGGAGGCAACCCATCGGTTTTGTATTTCTTATTCTTTTTGCTTTTTGTTATTTCTTTTTCTTGTTTCTTATCATGTTACAATTTCCCACCTTGACTTTACTAGGAGGATTCAATTACATTGAGGACAATGTAAGGTTTAAGTGTGGGGGAGTGGTTAAGCATGTTTTTAAAACAAAAATTACAAAAAAAAAATGAAAAAATTTGAAAAAAAAAAAAAAAAGTTTTACTTAAAAATTCCAACTTTTAAAGATTTTAGAGTCACTAGCATATTTCTAGTTATGTTTACATAGAGATTTTGACCGACATAATTGAACTTGGAAATGTTAGAGAACTACATTCGGATTTCTTGTTTGTTAGAGTGTTAAATAATGGATTTAATCATGCCGGTGATGCGAATTTGGGGCAGGGAGAAATGCGTTATTAGAGTTGCTTGATCAATCATTAGTGGAGACTACCCGTATTCATATCATGAGAGGCACCGACCAGAATTCTTCCATCTACTAAAGAGCTTCTTTTGAGTGTGTGTCACCGTAGTTAATTCGGGTAGAATGGTGAGCTACCCAACCTCCCCACCAATAGAAGCACTACTCTTTGATCTCTTGAGTGCTAATTTTGTCAATCATGAGGGTGACGTCCATGGATGAAAGCTTCCTTCTTGTAGTTCGATTTGCAGTTAGCACCATTCTCTCTCATGACAACAACGGGTCCATAGAAACACATTCATCATCAACAAGGAGCGACATCAAAATCTACAAGGAAAGTTGGAAAAGTTTAAGGTTTACAAGCAACAAAACGAGAAAAAAAGAGCAAATTTCAAATACAAGTAAAGCAACATACAAATGAGCGGATTTCACATATATGTTGAGGACTTACACTACAATGAGGTAATTTTATATTCAAGTATGAAGACTTATTCATGAAAGCGAAGAAAATTAAAAGGTGAGAATTTTTGAAGTTTATGATTTCAAGACGATACAAGTTGTGAAGAATCAAGCGGTAAAATACTTCTTCCACGGCTATGGTTTATTTTGTATTTAATTTCTCTTGTGAATTCAAAAAAAAAAAAAAAAAAAAAAAAAAAAAAAAAAAAAAAAAAAAAAAAAAAAAGAAAGAAAGAAAAACAAGAGAAATATTTGTTCTTATTATTAGTTAATGAGCGAGCCGGAAGGAAAATATATAAGGAAGTTTCAAGCGACAAGGTTTTAAGGTAAAAGAGTTAAGAATTGTTAAGAATTTATGAAATTCAAGGGTTTATCATTAATAGTTGAAACCGAAGACGAACCAAGATAAAGACAAGGAGCTAAGACGTTTCTATTGGATGGAGAGTGGTGTTATCTTAATTGGCAATCGGATGTGAAGGTAAGTAAGTAATCTCATCCTCTAATATGGTTGATTTCCTTTCTTAGAGATCGTCGGAAAAATGGTTTTTCAAAATATTAAAAGATGTGGGTTTTTAAAAATATTTCGGAAGTTATCCTTCCCACCATTCAACGTGTCGCAGAATTCTCTTTTCATTCCTACCTGCACACATGTGAGAACCATAAAAAGTTGTCTTTTTGAGTGCAATTATCATAAAATCTTATTTGGTGAGGCGAAGTCGAGGCGAAATGCTTATTGATCGTTTTCTCAAACACGCGTTCTCTCATTATGGTGTGGTTATTTCTCACTCAACAATTAAGAACGAGAATATGTTCTTTTAGTATTTAACTTCTTATTACTAGCATGCGTAAATTCTATGTCCTCATAACTCTTTGATGCTTGTGACGCTTGAACGCTTTGAAGTTGTGAGTTTTTAGTTTGATTTGCTCGAGGACTAGCAAAGTCTAAGTGTGGGGGAATTTGATAGGTGTAGAATACACCTAATTTACTATCTAGTAGTTTATGCTTTCTTTGCTATTTTTCTTGTAAATTATGTATTTTACGCTTGTTTTGAGTTTTATAGCTACTTTGGAGTCGCATGGAGGAAAAGAAGAAGAAAGCACCCAATTTGAGCCAAAAGGGCAAAAAAGGTCATTTCACCAAGGAGGAAGCACTATATGGAGCCCAGCCAAGGTTAAGGGGAGGTCAAAGAGCTGTCCCTTATCCAAAAGAAGGGAGTGAGAATAGCACATTTGGGGTGTACATATGGTGGGTGTCTGAATCCACCCACACCCTAAACCCAAGCCCACATGTCTGATCCACCCTAACCTAAGCCCATCCATCTACCCACACCCTATACCCGGATCCATAACCGTACCCGGATCCAGACCCACTTCACAAACACTACCCTAAATCGAGATACCTTACTCTCATTTTTCACCTGAAATAAATTCAGAGAAAAGAAAAAAAAGAGATCGAGATGAAGCTGCTCTGAACCATGAAATTCAGAGAGTTGTGGCGCTCAATCGAGGAATTGACAGGGGAAATAAGGGCTTCAATGAAATTTAGACGACATCGAATGTGTGTTTCGATCTGAGGTTGTTGCAGACGAGAGATTGAGAAGAAGAAATCGATGGTAATGAAGTCGAGAGAGATGAACGATGAGAGTTAGAAATTGAACTCAGAAACACAGAAGAAATTAGGGTTCAAAGTTGTATGAATCGAGAGACGCTGCTGCTGTTGAAAATCAAGAGAAGAAGGAACTCACAGAATCGTTGCCATTAATGATGTTCTTGAAGTTCAGAAGTAGAGATTAGGGTTTGATGTCACGTCTGTGTCAGAGAAGAAGAAGCAGAGGGTTCGATTTGTGAAGATGGGTTAATGGCAGAAGTTGATTGAAAACTCAGGGAGGAATTTGGAGGTCGGTGACGGATAACTCAGAGAAGAAGTCGATGATGATGCTGTAACTCAGAGAGGAAGAAATGGAAATGAAATTTGTAATGGGTTTTGTTAGGATTAGAAGGAGTGCAATTTGAGCTCAGGGTTTGGGGGATCTGGTGCTGTTTGAGTCAAGAAGTGATGCTGTTGAATGAATTGAGAAACTACATTTGGTGCCAGCATGAGGACAGTGTTATGGAGCTGTGATAATGGCATTACAGGCGCAGGACATGGACATGGTCTGAGAATGAAGCTGATGCTATGGGGACTGTCAAAGGCAAGGATCTAATGAATGAAGGGAGTTACAGATGGAACTTTACAGGGAAGCTGGAATGGAGTATTGTTTAAGGAATTAATAGAGACTGTGAGCTGGATTATGGCTTGTTGTTGATGCTCTTAGCATTCGATTGAACTCAGGGAAAGAAGAGGATGTAGTGGATTAATGTCACGGTGAAGAGTTGGGACTGAGCTGTGGATATGCTGGGATAAGGCTCAGATGGAGTTAATGGGTCTGTAATGCACAAGGGTTGAAGTGAAGCTGCAAGCGGAAGCGACTCGAAATTGCAGGTGTAATGATGCTGTGTTATTGCAGGTGGAGAAGCTGTTGCTGTGGTGAGATATTGAGCAACAGGGAAGGAGTTGATTTGCAGCTCCAATGGCTTGTCTGAATTGAGAATGGGGGCTTGTAGCTGAACAAGGGAGTGGAATAGGCTATCTGAAGCAGCACTGATTGTAAATGCTTAGATGAATGTTTAGGATTCTTAACAGGGAGAAGAATCAGCCTGAAAATGGCTTGCGAATTGTCTAAAATCAGAGGAAACTTTGGCCAATTTTCCCCTCCGGTGAGCCGACTCAGACCGATCCGGACGATCCCGATGACCGATTCCGTCCTAACGGAGGACCGGACGGAATATTCCGTAGAATATTCTCTTAACGGAGAAATTTTCAGGCGACCGGCGGCGACGTTTTCCGGCCAAATTCCGGCCATAATCCCAGTTTTCCGGCGAGCAAAATTCCAGAACTTTCTATGGACCTCTCTCATGGGTGTGAAGACTTGGGCTAGGAATTGGATGGAGAATTGGACTCAAATTTGGAAAGAGAAGGTGGAAGAGAAGAGAAAGACTTGGATTTGGAAGTTGAATTGCAAAAGGAAAAGGATTCTAATCCTTAGAAGATTTGGAGAATTTTGAAGCTTATAAATAGAGAAGTTTTCTACAACTTCTACATCTCTTACACATCTCTATACACACAATTCTTTTCTTTTCTTATTCTTTGTGTGAACTCTTTTAACATGAGAAGTTAATTTTATTGATTGAGGATGAATTCCTAGTTTTTAAACATATGATTTGAGTTTTTGTTTCAATTCTATCTTGAAGTTTTTCACATGATTATCGTTTGTTTTTACTAATAGGAGTGATCTTAAAGACATTCATGATTGATTGATAGATTGTTTGGGTGGCCAACTAAATTGATTTGTTAGTTTAATCTAATGCTAGTGAAAGTTAGAGATAAGTAATCGTTTCTTGACTCTTACATAAGTAGCAAAACACGAGACCTCATGTGAGGGATTCCGTGGAGCAATTGTGTGTAGAAACAACGCTAGAAAGTGAACCAAGCGAACCGAGTTTAACTACTAGTACTAAACCTAAATTCATAAATCTTAATGCATTCCGGGAATTACATCTTGTAAAGTTTTACCTCAAGGTGGTTCTTTTGAATAGAACTGATAACTAAGCGGACCAAGTACTCGGTGAAATTAGGGATTTTGGGGCTAGCTGTTTTAATTTTCGCTATCCTACGGTTGGTGATAATCTGTGACTAATAACAAGTGGAAAGAACATAACTTTAATCATTGTTTCGTAACGAAGAAGGATTCCTTGATCTCGTCTCTCTTATTGCTTTCAACCTTATTTTTTAATTGTTTTGTTTATTTTCTTTTGTTTATTTTCTTTTGCTTTTACACCCCCCTTTCGTGACAATTTTTACAACTAGAATCTCGTGCTCCTCGTGGGATCGACCTTGACTACCCTATATTACTTGTTAATTAGGTAGTAAAGTATTAATTAATTTGATTGCACCTACGACACGCATCGGTCTCTAAACTTAGTTGGAATCTTGTTTTG